>CM044433.1:73519073-73529654 GCA_024363595.1 Xenopus borealis | reverse complement strand
TATATATATATATATATATATATACACACAATATATATATAGGTACTCCCTATGTCTCTGAAGAAGATGCCCCAAGTCAGGAGCTACACATGCAGCTTACTCAGCCTCTGCTGCAGCCACAACCACAACCCCTTCTCCTACTTGTGGGAGGGATTTTGCCAGATGGGATGACCTGGTATGTTAACTATGTAGTTTAAGTGGGGGCAGGTTATTGTTCTGTGCCTTTTCCTGTATTCTCTATACTGAAAATGGGGGAATTATGGGAAAAAGCATTTGTCACAGCACATATACACCTCTATAATATTAACAAAACGGTATTTTTTTGAAATAGAACTAAATTACAATATTTAAGAAACTGGAAACTGCAGTAAACAGTAAATGGAGTTACAGTAAAGAGGAAATTAAAAAAATAAAATAAAAACAGTAATTGCCAGAAGGCCATGATGGAATTATAAAGAATATTTAACAGGACATTATGACAGGAAAGATATTATAAATAAATAATTTAAATTGTAAACCTTGTAAAGAACATAAAAATGCATTTAACTCAGTCTAAAATATTTTTCTCAATTTTTAGAACGTATACTCAATCATGGCACTTAAATAAAGAGGAGTAGATTTAGTCTCTCGAGTATGAAGACTGACTTTTTGGTGTATAAAGGTCAACAACAGGAAATGAAAGCACTTTAGAGCTGCCCTAAAATGAGCCATGTGGTTGAGGTGCAACACTCATGCTGGGCCATGGATTATATCAGGAAACCACCAAAATACTAGGAAAGAGAAGTCAAAAAGAAGATTGTTACAGAACGTGAAAACTTTCAAAGGAAATGGAAACTTACATATCAAATTTTCATACAGAGAAACTCTATGGCTCGATGGTTAACCAAAGACATGCTTGTTAGTAGCTATGGTGGTCTTTGCTGAATGGCTGAAAACAGTTAAATAAAACTCAGAGAGATGCATGACCTGACTCCTATAATTATAATATCTCAAACAAAAACAATTTTACCTGCAGTTATGTAGGCTTAGCATGGACTGGCTGATTACAATTTTCACTAAAGCTGTAGCTGCACATTACTATATTACTCCAAAACTAGAAAGTGGCAGAAGTGTTCACTAAAGAACAACTACAGAGCAGTATGTGGATTGTTGCTCACTATATTGCACTTATACCAATAAATGGTGCAGGGTCACAAATGGTGCAAAGTAGTGATAGCTTTATCTCTTGAGCGCTATGCCTTAAAACATTTGTATTTACTTGCTTCTTTAATTCCAATCAACCTGCTAGAAAATGAATGCAGTTTTTCATTTTGCACAGCTTTCAACTTATATACGATATTTTGTTCTGTACAGCTGACTTTTTTTATATGTTTTAATGCTGATGTATAGATATCCCACATGATAATCAGGATTTTTTGGTGAGGAATTATGCCTCTGCAGAGAAAAATGAATTTATCAGTCTTCAATTCCCATGAGATTAAAACCTACATTAATATTAAAAAAAGTCTATCCTTCTTGCCTCAAATTATTTAAAAATTGTAGCTTTACAGAGCATTTGTTTTATTAGATGGTGTCAGTGACCCCCATTTGAATGATGGAAAGAGTGAGTAGAAGAAGGCAAATAAAAAAAAAAACTAGAAAAAATAAATAATGAAGACCAATTGAAATGTTGCTTAGAATTAGCCATTCTTTATTATACTAAAAGTTAACTTAAAAATGACCACCCCTTTACTATAGCAGGGCAACTAAAGGTAACGCAGATTCATTAATAATGAAAAATTTAAGCTTATATTTTATTTCATTAACATGTATTTCTATAGCGCCAACTTATTTCATAGCGCTGTAAAGTGAATGTGATTATACAACTAAATCACATGAATTACATACATAGAACATAAGGAGTTACATACATCACAATAAATATGGAGTTACATACATCACAATTAATACAGGTACAGAAGGCCCTGTACAGAAAAAGCTTACAATCAAAAGGGAAGGGAATGATACACAAGGTGTGGGAGTGGGCAAGATCAGAGTTAAGTGAGTGAGAGATGTGGTACTGTAAGCGGTATTGCATTGGGTAGTTAACAGTGAGGGTAGGCTTCTCTAAAAAAGTGGGTTTTAAGAGATTTCTTAAAAGCTGAAAGATTCAGAGAAAGTTGGACAGACTGTGGGAGAGAATTCCAGAGGAGGGGTGCAGCCCTTGCAAAGTCTTGAATGCGAGCATGTGAGGAGGTAATGAGAGAAGAGGTGAGTAGAGGAGCATAGTAAGAGGTTGGGTGAGTATATGGAGATTAGTTCAGAGATGTAGGGAGGGGCAGAGTTATGAAGTGCTTTGAATGTCAGGGTCATTAATTTGAATTTAATTCTGAAGGGCATTGGAAGTCAGTGCAGGGATTGGCAGAATGGCATGGCAGAGGAAGAGCGGTTGCCGAGGTGTATAAGCCTAGCAGCAGTGTTCATTATGGACTGGAGAGGTGACAGTTTCTGGAGCGGAAGGCCAATTAAAAGAGAGTTACAATAGTCTAGACACGATATGACAAGAGAGTGAATAAGAATGTTGGCAGCATCTTGAGTGATAAATGATCGTATTTTGGATATGTTCCTTTGGTGGAAGTGACATGATTTAACAAGCGACTGGATATGAGGAGTGAATGTCAGGGCAGAATTTAGGATAACCCCAAGGCACCGGGCCTGGGGAGACAGGGTGATAGTGGAATTGTTAACTACGATGGATACTTCCGGGATGTTACTGGTGTTATTTGGAGGAAAAAGAACCATTTCTGTTTTGGAGAGGTTTAATTTAAGGTAGCGTTGTGACATCCAAGTAGAGACAGCAGACAGGCAGGAGGAGACACGAGTTAGGAGTTCTGGGTTGAGATCAGGAGAGGAGAGATAGATCTGAGTATCGTCAGTGTAGAGGTGGTAGTGGAAACCATACAAGCTGATTAATTTGCAGAGGGAGGAAGTATATAGAGAAAATAATAAGGCTCCCAGGACAGAGCCTTGAGGAACCCCGACAGAGAGGTAAGGGGGAAGATGCTACTCCGTTGTAGGAGACACTGAAGGAACGATTGGTAAGGTAAGAAGAAAACCAGGACAGGGCTGTGTCACAAAGGCCAAGCGAATGGAGGGACTGGAGGAGGAGAGGGTGATCTACAGTGTCAAATGCAGCTGAGAGATCAAGCAGTATTAGTAGTGAGAAATTTTTGTTGGCTTTAACTGTTAAAAGGTCATTAGTTAGATGGGTCAGAACACTTTCAGTGGAGTGTTGTGGTTTAAAACCAGATTATAAGGGATCCAGCAGGTTATTGTCAGAGTTATTGTAGACTAGGCGCTCAAGTAGTTTAGAGATGAAAGGTAGCTGAGAGATAGGTCTGAGGTTATCAAGATTGGAGGGGTCAAGAGAGGTTTTTTTCAGAATGGGGGTGACAAGAGCATGTTTTAGTTGAGACGGAAATAGTCCAGTTGAGAGCGAGAGATTAAATAGATGAGTTAAGGCTTTGATTAGACAAGGATTGGTGTTGTGCAGAAGTTTTGAAGGAATAGGATCAAGCGGGCAAGTGGTGAGGTGAGAGGAGGCCAAAAGTTTTGAGACTTCCTCATCAGAAAGGAGCACAGGAGAGACTTGGGAGTGTGGAGGGAGGGTGGTGGAAGCCTAGGGGGGTTGAGTAGTGTAATGTCCCCTCTGATAGTGTCAATTTTGTTTTTGAAGTGCTCAGCAATGTCTTGAGCAGAGACAGATGTGCATGGAGGGGGTGGGGAAGGGGAAAGGAGAGTGTTAAAGGTGGAGAATAGTTGTGCCTGTTTTTTGGAAAGGGAGTTAATGAGTGAAGTAAAGTATGTTTGTTTGGCTTGGGAAAGACTGGTGTTATAGGAGCGCAGGGGAGATTTGTAGCTCCAAAAGTCTGATTCTGAGCGGCATTTGCGCCAGCGAGGCTAGTCTAGCACGTTTAGTTTTTACAGGAGCAAGCTCATTAAGGGCAGTTGTGAGTGTGCTATAGTAGACCGAGGTAGCCGCATTAGGACAAGAGGTAGCTGAGATATTAGAGTGAAGAGAGTCAAAGGAAGAAGAGAGATGCGACACATCCAGAGCTTGCAAGTCATAGGTAGGTATGTGTTTGGGGATTAGCAGGGGGTGAGGAGGGAGTTAGTGATAGTTATAATGTGAGCATATTGTGATCGGATAGGGGAAACGGTGAGTTAGCAAAGTTGGTGGTTGAACAGAGTCTGGTAAATATGAGATCAAGGGCGTTACTATTGGTGTGAGAGGGGGAGTCTGAGCACAAGGATAAGCCTAGGGAGGATGTTAGCGAAAGAAGTTTAGAGACGGAAGGGCTGTTAATGTTGTTAACAGGTATATTAAAGTCCCCTAATATGACGGATGGGGTGTTAGATGAAAGAAAGTAAGGCAGCAAAGTTGTCCAGAAATTGTGCGGTTGGTCCAGGTCGATATATGACAGCAATGCATAGTGAAACAGGAGAAAAGAGCCTAATGCAGTGAACCTCAAATGAGGAGAATGATAAGGCAGGAACAGGTGGAAGAAGTTTAAAAGTACAGCGGGAAGAGAGAAGCAAACCTACCCCACCCCCAGGTCTGTCTCCAGGCGTGGGAGTATGAGTAAGGTGTAGGCCCCCATAGGACAGGGCAGCAGGTGAGGCAGTGTCAGTGGGAGAAAGCCAGGTTTCTGTAAGTGTAAGTAGGTTTAGGGAAAAGCCAGACGCGAAGATTCGGGGAGATTTGTTGCCTGTAGACTAATCTCCCTGAATGGCTTGCTCCTATCTCGCACCCGCTAGCACTAAAGTCTGTGCCTATTCACACGGGGCGATACATTTTTAAAAGTCGCTTGAAATTGCCTCTCGAAGCAATTTTGAGATAGGAGCAAGCCATTCAGGGAGATTAGTCGCCTCAAAGAGGCGGCGATTAGTTGCCAGGCAACTAATCTCCCTTAAATCTTCCCATGTGGCCTAGCCCTTAAGGAATTGGCAATGAAATGGTCATGTATAGCGGTGAGTTTGTTGTAAACCGATCTGGCATTCCAGAGAGCACAGGAATAGTGATGGGCGAATTTATTCACCAGGGGCGAATTCCCGCGATTCGCTGCTGGCGAATAAATTCGCCAGCGAAAATTCGCTAAAAAAAGAGTTGCGCGTTTTTGACGCGACAGACGTTTAAAATGACAAATGTCAAAAACGTGCCGCATTAGCATTGGATGTTTAAGAGAGACAGCACTCTGAGAAAAGCAACTGGGGCTTTCAAGGAGATAGAGAATATATTAAAGGGGAACTATAATGAAAATGAAACTTTAATATGAGCTTCAGCATACTTAAACAAGAAACGTTCTAAATACAATCAATTAAAAATTCTGCATCATTTCTAAAAATAATCAAGTTTATCTTCACTATCCCTCTCTCATCATCTGTCTCTCTCTTTATTCTGTTTTCATTCAGGAGTTGGGTGTCAGCTATTCATTGACAGTTAGATCAAATATATCTCATATAGGGCTTCCTTTCCTAGCAGATAAATTAGAGCTCACTCAAATAACTGATTGAAGTACAAACAAAATCTAACAAAATAACTGTCTTTTGCACAAATTCTGCATTTAGAGAGACATGATGTCTGGTGACTTTAATAGAGTGAGCTCTAATACATCTTCTAGGCCAAAGGTGTCTCCCTATAAGATATATTGGATCTGTCAATAAATATCTGACACCCAACTCCAGCATGAAGAGAGAATGAAGAGAAACATGCTAAGAGATGGACAGTGAAGAGAAACTTGATTATTTCAGAAATGGTACAGAATTTTTAATTGATTGTATTTAGAAAGTTCCCTATTTCGGTATGATGCAGCTTGTATTAAGTTTTCATTTTTGCATTAGTTCCCCTTTTAAGCTGTATCAGAGAAACAGCACCTGGATCTCCATGGTATAAAGCTATTGTGTCATGCAAACATTTAATCTATTCCACATGACTATACAACGAGCATCTTTTTAATTCAGGCCACTAATAAAATGATAAGAAGGCAGCCAAAATATGGCATGTTTTTTCAATTAAAACAGCAATAAATGGGGTACATACTAGAAGATTCAAAGAGATAGGAGACAAGCATCAGCATATTTATGTAAGTGTTTAGAAGTGATTGTTTGAGAGAGCCAAGAAGACTTGCTGCTATTCTGCTGCCAGAAAGGTTACAGAATAGTTACAAAGGAATAAAAAACAGGGATGAGGGCTAGATTTTTTTTGTAGAGGGGGTTGGTAGTTTCTCCAAATTTTTATTTTTAAGTAAAAGTATTTTTGCCACTTATCTAACAATAAATATAAGTATCTAACAATAGAACAAAAATGCAATCTAAAGGGATTAGCTATGAGTAGTCCAGAAACACACAGTCCAAACCCAGCCTTAGGGTCATGCAAATGGTGGGTATTAAAGGAAAACTATATCCCGGAAATTAATACTTGAGCAACAGATCAAATTTATATCAAATTAAGTGGCATATTAAAGAATCTTACAAACTTGGTATATATATATATATATATATATATATATATATATATATATATATATTTATTTAAGTAAATATTGTTCTTTTACATCTCTTGCCTTGAACCACTATTTTGTGATGGTCTGTGTGCTGCCTCAGAGATCACCTTACCAGAAATATTTCAACTCTAACTGTAACAAGAAAAAGTGTTGAAGCAAGAGACAGAATTCTGTCTGTTAATTGGCTCATGTGACCTAACTTTATAGTTTGTTTGGTATGTTTGTGTGCACTGTTGAATCCTAGGATCCCAGGAGGCTGTCCTTATTTTTTAAAATGGCTATTTTCTATTTATGATTACCCAATGGCACATGCTACTAAAAAAAAAAGTGTATAATTATGAAAATGGTTTATTTACATGACAAGGTTTTACATATGAGTTGTTTTATGCAATATCTTTGTATAGAGACCTACATTGTTTGGGGGGTATAGTTTTCCTTTAACATACCCCTAATCTGCTAGAACAGTGATCCCCAACATGTTGCTCACCAACCCCTTGGATGTTGCTCTCAAAGGCCTCAAAGCATGTGCTTGTTTTTTAATTACAGGCTTGGAAGCATGTTTTAGTTGCATAAAAACTAAGTATACCGACAAGTAGAGTCCTCCTATAGGCTCCAGTCCACATAGGGGCTACCAAATGGCCAAGAACAGCCTTTATTTGGTGCCTCTATGGACTTTTTCATGCTTGGGTTGCAGGGAATAATAAAATATGTGAACATAGATCATTTTGCTATCTATGAAATCAACACCATTTCAGACTAAACTAAAGAAGAACTAAACCCATTTTTACATTGCGCCCCTCCTGAACTCCTAAATGGATCCCCTGTTTACCCATACCTGTGCACAAAATACCCTGTTTCTTAAAAAGTGGTTTGGTTCTTCTTTAATAAACATTTAAAACTTTATATAAATATCTAGCATTAGTGATATCTGTAATAGATTTCAAACAGATAGCACAGATTTGCCAATCTTTGCTAATTTATGTTTTTGCGATTAACTCATTGGGAAGAGTCAATTGGTTCTTTAATATCCTCCCACAACAACTTATTCAAATTCAACAAGATTTTTTTTTTATTAATTATGATGTATGCCAAGATAATATCAAATATATTGGGACTTGGGCTTTGTGGATCTTAAAGACAGCGTGGAGGAGATAAGGGTCATTTATATGTCCTAAAAACCACATGTTCAGAAAATGTCTTTTTGGGTTTTTATTGTAAATTAGACTATTTGTTTTCAGAAAGTAAAAGGACACATTTTTGCTTCAACCATTTTTTATTTTTATTTTTTCTATATAAACATATACCTTACCATTAACATCTAAAGGAAATCTGTTGTCAAACTCAGATCTTGTTGATTCTTTTTACCACCTATGGGAGGCTGAAAATCTTTTGGTAATAAGAGAATTCACAATTGTCATGTAATTTTATGAAAAATATTGCAATGCTATACAAGTGATAGCATTCTGTGGTATGAAATGGCTTTGGAGGTTTCCAATCCCCTACACAGCTTCTTCACTTGTTCCTTTTAAAACAGCTGTCATCTCATTAAACCTCAATCCTGAAGGCCTTCTAAACCTCTGGGGCCCATTGCATGATTATCTATATAGCACCAACATATTCCACAGCACTATACTTCTATCACATCAGTCCCTGCAACAGTACATCTAAGGTCTTCCATATTCCACACTTTATATAGTAGCCCCCAATCTTCATTTCTGCTGATTCACTGTACATGTTCTGTGCTGCTGTGAGTTACTGAGTTTTGGGACCAAAGCACAAGATACTGAACATATTATAAAGGCCACAATATAAGGCTGATTAGTAAATAGCTGAGATTAGGATCAGAATTTAATTATTTAATAATCAGTCCTGTAGCATCAGTTTTTATAACACACACAGACACTCCTAACAGAATCCAAGATGGGAAACTCATGTGGCAACTTTGAGGGCCTGGATCATTAGTACTATAGAGATGCTGAACCCTAAGGGCTGAACTCCACGAACAATTTTTGTCAGATCCGTTGCGCTGCAACAAAACGCAAGCGACAAGTTGAAGGGGCCAAATATAATGGGAGTGATAGACTACAGGTATAAACTACATGTATCCAAAACGACACCACTGTTGGATATGAACGCCATACTCCATGTCTTCATCCAACAGTTGTTGTTGTGTATAGTTTGTATCTGTGATTTTTCTGTCAGTCCCATTATATTCGGCGCCTCCAACTTGTCACCTATGCTTTGTTGCAGCAACTGATGCAACAAGAATCATTCATGGTTCAAGAAATGTTTATGGAGTTCAGCCCTTAGGCTGGTTCAATAAGTTCAGTATATAAAATATGGCATTTCTAACCATATCAAGTGAAACCCAAAAAATCGCTAAGAGAATAGACAAACTTCTCACAGAGAGACTTGACCAAGCAACTTTGATGGGATTTTAGTAATAATGTATATAGTGAATAAAGTACCCCCTCTTGTAAAATATAAGGATATTATAAGTTACCGAGGAGTTCCATGACCATATAAAAACACGAGGCCGAAGGCCGAGTGTTTTTATACAGGTCATGGAACTCCGAGATAACTTCTAATATCCTCATATTTTGCAACTGGGGGTACTTTATTTAATATAATACACAAGTTTCAGTGAGTCATGTGACAGAAATGACATCAGAACTCACCGTTTATAACTCATGACATCAGAACTCACCGTTTATAAGGATATAATTTACAAGATATTTACGGCTTTTGTGTATTATATAGTGAATAAAGTAACCCCTCTTGTAAAATATAACAATGATATAAGATACCGAGGAGTTTCATGACCATATAAAAACACGAGGCCGAGGTAACTTCTAATATCCTCATATTTGCAACTGGGGGTACCTTATTTATTATAATACACAAGTTTCAGTGAGTCATGTGACAGGAATGACATCAGAACTCACCGTTTATAAGGATATAATTTACAAGATATTCACAGCTTTTGTGTATTATAAATAGATAACTCCTACTTTAAATGAACAGTTAAATTAGAAATTGTCCTTAAAGAAATTGTTAACTTTTAGTTGATGAAGTAGAGAGTGATATTTTGGGACAATTTGCAGCTAGGTTTCATTTTTTTATTATTTAAGGTTTTTGAATTAATGAGCTTTTTATTCAGCAGCTCTTCAATTTGCCTTATAAATAATCTGGTAGCTAGGGTCCAACTTACCATAGCAATTATGAATAGGAAACACCCTTACTAGAAAGATGAGAACTAAAAATTACCATTAATAATAACAATAAATTTGTAGCCTTACAGAGCATTTTGTTTTAGATGGGGTCAGTGACACCCATTTGAAAGCTGGAAAGAGTCCAAAGAAAAAGGAAAATAATCATAAAACTATAAAAAAATAAATAAATAATGAAAACCAATGGAAAAGTTGCTTAGTTTGGCCATTGTTGCTCCCCCAAATAATGGACTAATTCTCCCGATCTCAATACCGTGTCCAAATTATGCATCAATATAAAACCTATTTTTATTTAGGTTGAGCAGCCAACCCCAAATTAAAATTAAATCAAAACAAAAAATAAACCAAATATTTAAAAACAAGCGGCACCGCATGATGGGAGGGGATCCCCTTTGAGTGGGTACAGAACCACCTTACCGATTATGGTAGAATCGGAGGTGAAAGATAGCATATATCTCCAGGAAATTTGAACATAAGTAAGTAAATACTCTAGTTATCAATATTAAGTGACACTTAGCCCCTGTTTCAATTTCTTCGGTATTTAAGCCTTGTATAGGCCCAAGTGTGTAAGGCAAAAGTTCAATCCTGGATGGTGATAACGGTAAAAATTAAGTCTCAAGACCATATTGTTAATTGATGGAGAGGGATGGATAAAGTGCTGCAAGTGTTCTGGAGCTTGAAGCAGTAATTCCACAGTTCAGTGAATATGAATGTAATGCGACTCACGTTAGTGCTGTTACCATTAGCCCCGCTCAATAATGCTGACTGAGTGAGGATTGAGAGCACCCAATGGCGCTGTGAAGTAGTGA
>CM044433.1:73477656-73517202 GCA_024363595.1 Xenopus borealis | reverse complement strand
AAACATTGGGAAATTTTAACCAAAGATCCCGCTTTGAGGAGCCTGGTCACCCCACATCCCTTATTCACATATCGGAGAAACACAAGTATTGGGGATACTCTGACTAGGAGCCATTTTCAGAGACAACAAAAAAACAGATGTTGCAAAAATCCTGGCAGTTATAGATGTGGTTCTTGTGAACAATGCCAGTTCATTAAACCATCAAAGATATTTGGAGGAGAGGACACAAGTTTCGACATACGTCATCACATATGTTGTACAACCACACATGTAATTTACCTATTTACTTGTCATTGTGGAAAACTATATGTGGGAAAGACCAAAAGGCCACTTAAAAGACGCATCTATGAACATTTATTAGATGTTAAAAATTTCAATTTACTATCGGCCATAGCAAAACACATTCATTGTGTACATCAGGGCTCCTATAGAGGATCCCATTTTTAGGGTATAGATCGCCTTCATGGAGATCTGAGAGGACGAGACTTAGACAACAGATTGCTACAAAAGGAAACTGCATGGATATTTAGGTTAAACACATATAATTCAAAGGTTGGACTCAATGGCCACTTCAATTTTCAGGCCTTTCTGAGCGGATAATTGAAAATTGGTCTCTCTTCTTGCCTCATTTTATTTTATTTTACTTTATTTTGTACAGGTTGTGCCCATCTTGGTATTTCAAATTTTGAGCCCTCGAAATCCGAGGACTTGTGAAGTTAAAGAAACTTCAAAAAAACTTTTCAATAATTACTTTGAAATCTGAACTTTGAACCCCCATAAGTTTTGGGGTGTTCAATAGTATAGATCTCTAAATATGTCATCTTATTCTATATAATTATTGTGCGTTTAAAATATACTGCAAGAAAATCTTGTTATATCTAGTTTGATTTTTTGCACTTTACATTCCATTATGTAATGTTTACTCTATGGTCATTTCCTTATCCTATCTCGAATATAATATAGTGTGAAATGAATAATATTCTGCTTAGTGGATTCAAGAAAATATCTTTAGACTATCAACCTGTACCCTGGTATAGATATATGCATCAGATGTTTTTTCTAAATGTTTGTCATCTAATCGGGGGGATGCAGTGTTATATTACATGTACTTGATTGCGAAAAATGCTTTATCTACTGGCTGTTTGCACCGATGTGCACATTAGGACTTCCCCCTCTGTTTCTTTTATACACCGATACACTGAAGCATTCTATCACCATGGGAACAGACGCTTTCATCACATGACATGCCCCTTAAAAGTTTCGTCATTTCCGCTACTCATTCTCTTGACAAAGCTACGGTGGTAGCGAAACAGGCTGTCGAGGCGAAGTTGCCTGCTGGGATGGGATCCTACGTTTAAAAAGTGACGGAGAGTGGAGCTGAGTACCAATTTGGAACCGCGGATTGCGGAGCATACTGCGACTCACGTGTGCCGTGGAACTGGTCTGTATATATGCTGCTTCATGTCTTATATAACTTGGGACTAACTTACTGTGTCACTTATCAAAACCAAATACTACAGGGGCTACATGCTGTGGCCGAGTGACTAAGGTTGCTCTCAATCCTCACTCAGTCAGCATTATTGAGCGAGGCTAATGGTTACAGCACTAACGTGAGTCGCATTACATTCATATTCACTGAACTGTGGAATTACTGCTTCAAGCTCCAGAACACTCGCAGCACTTTATCCATCCCTCTCCAGCAATTAACAATACGGTCTTGTGACTTAATTTTTACCTTTATCACCATCCAGGATTGAACTTTTGCCTTACACACTTGGGCCTATACAAGGCTTAAATACCGAAGAAATTGAAACAAGTGTCACTTGATATTGATAACTAGAGTATTTACTTACTTATCACGGTAATGCAAAAAATTGGAAGGCACTCACCAAAGCAAATGTGCTAAATCATTAGTGGGTTTATTTTCGATCTCCAACACAACGTTTCGGAGGAGCCTCCTCCTTTATCAAGTGTTCAAGATTAGAAGCAAGATTAGATGAAATGGCACATTGCTTCACACAAAGGGGGTACAGCAAGTCCCTTGTTGAATCACAAAAGAAGAAGGTTCTATCGTACAAACGGGCAGAACTACTAACTAGTAAGAAAGTAAATAGGGATAGCAATAGGGTCCCATTTATTTCCACATACAATGTCAATTCAAAAAATATTAAAAAGATAATCTACAGACATTGGGAAATATTACAAAAAAATGAGGAATTTGGAAAGATCTTTGATGTGACACCCCTTTGCTCATATAAAAGATCTCGGAACATTGGTGATGTATTAACAAAGGCAGATCTGTTACAACCAAAAATGGGACAACCGACATTTTTTGGCAAACCAAGAGTAGGGACTTTCCCATGTTTGTCATGTGGTTGTTGTAACAGTATCATTAAAGGGGGAAGTATCAATCACCCCTCAAAAGGTTATGCAGTGAAGTTACAACATTTTGCCACATGCACTTCCACGGGAGTAATTTACATGCTAAAGTGTCCTTGTTGTAAAGCGTACATAGGGAAAACTAAACGTGAAGTGAGAACGAGAATAGGAGAACATAAAAGAATGATCAATAATTGTGATTTAGAGAATGAGAAGTATGTTACACCAGTGAGTAGACACTTTCGTATGCAGGGACATAATAGTAGCCAATTGAGATGGTTGGTATTACAAGTGGTCAGTGTACCTCCAAGAGGTGGCGATTATAATCGCATATTATTACAAAAAGAGATCACGTGGATTGATAAATTAAATACGATGGCCCCAATGGGATTGAACAAGGAGAACACTTGATAAAGGAGGAGGCTCCTCCGAAACGTTGTGTTGGAGATCGAAAATAAACCCACTAATGATTTAGCACATTTGCTTTGGTGAGTGCCTTCCAATTTTTTGCATTACCGTGAACCAAGTGTATGCAGCAAGGTTCTGGATTGAGCACCACATTTATACAGCCATAGCCTATTGCACTATTGAATTTACGGAATACTATTTACTTACTTATGTTCAAATTTCCTGGAGATATATGCTATCTTTCACCTCCGATTCTACCATAATCGGTAAGGTGGTTCTGTACCCACTCAAAGGGGATCCCCTCCCATCATGCGGTGCCGCTTGTTTTTAAATATTTGGTTTATTTTTTGTTTTGATTTCATTTTAATTTGGGGTTGGCTGTTCAACCTAAATAAAAATTGTTTTTTATTTCACCACTAAGTTTATATTGATGCATAATTTGGACACGGTATTGAGATCGGGAGAATTAGTCCATTATTTGGGTGAGCAACAATATACATAGTGTATGGACACTCCCAATCTCAATCCCAATTACCTTCAGTTATATATATTGCTACAGGGGTTTAGCGTGTTATAGTTTTGTTAGTTTGGCCATTCTATTACACACCAAAAATTTACTTAAAGGTGAACCACCCCTTTAATTCAACAATTTCTGGTCCTGGCTTTTATGGGCCGATGGGGAAGGGGGGGGGGCAGAAGGTTGGACGTCAGATACATAGAACAGGGCCCTTCAGTTCACATGGAGGGCCATTAAAGTTGCAGTGCTGGTGGGCTCCAGACGCAGCAGTCTGACCCTGATGGGTTACTGTGAAAAAGCCATATTCCTGAACATTTCAAAGGGAGGAGGCAGCTTAATTTGGTGCAGGGCTAGGTTATAAATTCCCTGTACCAGGAATTGCATTCACACTTAGGGGCAGTTATAAAGGGTCGAATTGAAAAACTGAATTTTTACATTCAAATCTTGAGTTAATTTTAGTGTACTTCGGCTAGGGAATAGTCCAAATTTGATTAAAATTTTAAAGAAATTAGAAAATTCTAATATCGAATGTATGGTCTCTTTAGAAATTTGAGCAACTATTTGCCATCTAAAACCTGCCGAATTGCTGTTTTAACCTTTGGGGGACCTCCTAGAACCTACTTGGAGTCATTTGGTGGACTCAACCTGTTCACTCAAAGTAAAAAAATTTGATTTTTAAATAAATTTTAGGTGGTCTTTTTTATTCACCTTGAAATCTGACCTTTGATAAATCTGCCCCTTAGTGGTGAGCACTCAGAGGGTAATTTTTCCCTCACCTAAAGGATACAATCTGTTTTTTTTTATATACCACCAATTGTCTGTTAATTTGTTATCATATTTGTTATGAAAGATTTATTTGTTTGGTGGGGTTCTAGCAAGTGGCCTGTAAGGAATGGATACAATTTTGTGAGTTAATCTGGGTGGTTTCAGCAGCCTCATGGCTTTGATCCTTCCACAGCAGGAGATTCCTGGAGATTGGGGATATTTGTGCCAGTTGCACCTGCAGCTGTTGCTATAATGTTGTATTGTGTTGTATTACAGTGTTACATTTGTAATTCAACAAGCTATGGCCCAATTTCCACCCAAAAAGCTGTGCTGTTTTAGTGTCATTATTGGTAAATAGATTAAAGGAACAGTTCAGGGTAAAAATAAAAATTGGGTAAATAGGCTGTGCAAAATAAAATATGTTTCTAATATAGCTAGTTAGCCAAAAATGTAATGTATTAAGGCTGGAGTGACTGGATGTCTAACATAACAGAATACAACACAACTTCCTTCTTTTCAGCTCTCTAAATCTGAGTTAGTCAGTGACTTGAAGGGGGGCCACATGGGACATAACTGTGCAGTGAGTTTGCAATTGATCCTCAGCATTCAGATTCAAAAGCAACAGTTATGTCCCATGTGGCCCTCCCTCAATTCACTGATTGGTTACTGCCTGGTAACCAGGGTAACCAGTCAAGTAGTGTTCTGTTCTGTTCTGTTAGACTTACAGTCACTCCAGCCTTTATACATTACATTTTTGCCTATAACCATATTGAAAATATTTTTTATTTTGCATAGCCTATCTATTTATCCAGTTTTTACTTTTATACTGAACAATTCCTTTAAGGGGTTATGGGTCACAACAGGTCCCAATCCTTTGGCTTGGGGAGACAAAATTCACAAGTGAACCTTGGATAGTGCATCTTATCAAATAAACTCACAAAGACACAAATAGCTTAAAGCTTGACAAGCTGCCATGGGAAGAGCAGAGCTAACCCATGCAACTGGTTACAAAAGTGTCATAATTGGGGAACCAGATTCATTCAATGTGACACTAAAGTGTGATGTGAGATTTAAAATAGTAAAATCCCACATATATGACAACCTAGATTGATTGTTTATCTGCTTAAAGGAGAATTCAACCCATCTTGCTGTTAAGTCCCCCTCCCTGCCTCCCCCCTGCACTGTACAGCGGAGCTCACAGCCACCATCTTCTGATCTCCAGTAATCTTCGTGTTCTTTCTCCTCTTTGCCACTTCTTTTTTTTGGTGTATGCGCAGTTGTCAAAACCCAGACATTTGCTACAACTGCAAATGCACCAAAACTCCACTCCATTCACAAAGATAAGAAGATGGCGGCTGTGAGCTCCGCTGCACTCATTCTGCTTTTCCAGTCGCTATTTCTGGAGGGAGAAGAATTCAGGGGTAAGTGCAGGGGGAGGCAGGGAGGGGGAAGAATGGAGGGGGGCAGATGGGGACTTAACATCAATGGGGGTTGAATTCTCCTTTAAATAACACAGTAACTGTAGAATAACTATTTTGCCTCATAATAATAATGAAAAGCAGTACAGTATAAAAGTAAGAGAACATACATCCTGCAAGAGGCACATTTTAGTTGTTGTGCTTGTGTATGACCAGGTTTTTTTGACACCTTCCTAACTTCCAGAAATAATTGGTAGATGATAAGACCAGTCAAAGTGTAACTGATATTTTACTCGAGTATGTTAAAAATATATTTCCTGTTACATCCCATGTCATTTTAAGTGATATAAGTCACTGAAAGCCTTGGCATCTAAAATTCGTTGTTAGGGACAGGAGGTATTTACAATGCCCTTTAACAAAATGTTTATGATGTTTATGCATTACCCTTTACTAAAAACTGCTATGTCATATAACAACCAGTATAACTCTTGTATTTCTTACAAATGAGGCTTATGTTAACTTAATGTATCAGTTCCTTCAACAACTCATTCCAACTTACAGTGTAGCAGTGAAAAGTGACTGAAGTTAATCAAAGCACACACACGACTTAGGACAACTGGGAAACTAGCAACAGATCTCAGATTTCAAACTTTAATATAAAAAAAATCAATTTACCTGGATGTGTAAATCCTGAGAATTTTTTCACAGTTCCCCCATTGAAACTCTGAATCAAGATACAATTGTAGATCAGCACCACAGGCTATGGAAACAAAAAATAACAGAACTTAGTGCAATATTGTTAATATTCAGTGCACTCACCAAAGTTTTGCAGCACTAATCTGTGTGTCTTGAACCATAGAAAGTGTATGCGCAGATTTGTGTTCTAAAGCGCTATAGTGATATCTACAAAGTGCTATCTCCAAAATAAAATTATGATTAGGTCAAACAAGGTGTTTGTAGTACTTGCTTCAAAAGATAAAATGAATGTCTTCTTCATAAAACTCATCATGTAACTTCTCCAATCTCTGGTGGCATTGGCAAATTAAAAGATTCCTGATTTCAAAAGAGCATATCAATATCAACTCCAGGGTATTCCTTTTTCTTATGAGTGTATATCATAAGAAAATATAAGATAAAAAGATACCATCTTATAGTGCAGAGCATGGAGGTGAACCTTCGCAATACAAAGAGATGGGCTCTGCTGGAACTTGCCTCTCCCTGCCTGCACTTCCCTCTCCCTGCCTGCACTTCCATTTCCCATGTGTTCCACCTGTTCATCCACACAGCTGAAATCGGAAGTGATGTCACACCTCTGAAGAAGCTGACCTCACCTAACACGTCAGAGAAATTCGCAAATTGGCGAAAAATTCACGAAACGAGTCGCGGCACGCTTTTGACGCGCATTGCGTCAACCTCGACGCGCGTCGTTTTCGTCACGTCACGTAAAAAACAAACCACATGACTCGTTTTTTCCGGCGAATTTTTGCCAGGCGAAATTTCGCTGGCGTTTCGTGAATTCGCCCCTGGCGAATAAATTCGCCCATCACTACACGTCAGGTGTTAGAAATCACTATAACACTTTAGAATATGCAAAATCTGTGCATAGACTTTCTATGGTTCAAGACACACACAGATTAGTGCTGCAACACTTTATATATATATATATATATATATATATATATATATATATATATATATATATATTCCACTAGGTTCTGTTATTTGTACTAGGTTTGTTACTAGGTTCCATAGCCTGTAGTGCTGATCTAGAACTGTTTTTTTTTTTTACCTGGATGTGTTTGACTTCTTTGAATAGACATTCAATGAGGTTTTACAACACAGCTACACAGCTGCACAGCATTTCAGAGCTGAAATCTGCTCCATGTGCCTGCACCTGGGCAAACACAATGGTTCTGGGTGCAGGTACAAAGCAGTTAGGAGCATAAGAGTATATTCTAAACTTGTGTTTATCCCCAGGCCAAGGTATGCCATTTGCCTAACTATAATTTTCTTTTATTATTATTTCTAAACAGTAGTACAATGAGTGTAGAGAGCTTTGCCGTCAGAGGTGAAGGAAGGAAGAAAAGGACAAAAAGAATTTTAAGTGAAGTTAATAGGTGTTAATAATAGGCCTAAAGGTGAACTAACCCTTTAGTTTGCTGTTTTTTTCTCATTTAGTCATGACATGGCAATGAGAACTGAAGAATATCCGTTTCTGACAAAAAGATTTTCATTGTGCGGAGTCCTGCCTTGAGAGGTAAAAGAAAATGACTGCTAAAGGACAAATATCCTTTTCTTTCTTTATCATAAAAAAGGGAATTGCAACTGAATTAACAGGGGTTCCAGGAAAAGATATAAAAGAGTTAATGCTGTGTGCTTCAGAAAGTTTGGAGGGCATATTCAGACCAGGGGGGGGAAACCTGGTACCACAGCAGGCAAGTCTGACGCTATGGTATACAAAATGAATCAATTTGGTAATGAGCCTACGCTTTATATCAATGTTTTAAGGAAAAGTATTTTTTTTATCAAAATGCCTGCACATGCAATGTTTTAAGTTAAATAATTAAGAACAAATAATTTGGAACAGTTCTAATTACTTTTTTGCTTGCATAGGGAAGTGTAATCAAATGTTGGCACATACCTTTCTCTCACAAAGCAGCCTACTGTAGTTGAGGGCTGAGATTTTAGCAATCTTTATAACAAAATTATTAGACCATATCTAGAAATGTTTGGGGCCTACGGTGGAGTTGAGTTTGCACCTGGGGTTTTCATTCCCCTTTAAGGAGTATTTTTGAAATTTTTGGAAAATTTGAAGGATTGTTACCAGAATCATTCGAAACTAACGATGTATTCGAACAATTCAGAAGATTTTTATTCGATCCATTTCCGATTGAAAATGCCCTTAAAAAATTTGAACGTCGAATTTTTTATTTTTTTTAATTCAAAATTTGACTCTTAGTAAATATGGCCTTTTAGAGATCTCAGGAGAATTAAAGCATAACTAAAGGTGTAAGCTGGAAATGTTATATGCTATGTTTTGGGCTTCTTTACTAGTCTAAGGCAACCACAGTCCTTTAGCAGGGAAGATCTGTGCCAGTGAAGATGCCCCAGTAGCTCCCCATCTTCTTTTCTGCTGATTCACTGCACATGCTCTGTGCTGCTGTCACTTACTGAGCATAGGGACCAACATGCAATATACAGTACACATAGAATAGAAATGTCACAATATAAAGCTGATTAAAGTGGACCCATCACCCCAAAAAACTATTTCATAACATTAGTCAAGAAAAATAAACTTTTATTACACTATTTCAATTATTTGAATCTTGTTTCCTTCAGTCTGGGAATTAATAATTATAGTAAGCAGGCATCAGCCATTTTGTGGACACTATTATTAAGACAAGCCTTGAATCAACTCAGAATCTTTGTTTGTGCACCAGAATGGGGGACCCGATGTCTATCCCCATGCACTGGCTACACAATTAAATGTTGAAGAGAATGGGGAATGTGGGGAGAGCAGTGACATCTAGGAAGTGCTGAATGGAAAGTGAAAGAAATCGTCTTCCCCGTCTCTATGCCTAAGGCATAGAGGAGGGGAATACAATATTTGATTGACATGATATTTTTAAATGAGCTTAAAACAGCTATGAATAGAAATTGAATATCATGTTTGATTTGAAAAGGACTTTTATTATACATCTTTTTGTGTCTGGGTGACAGGCCCAGTTTAATACTTCATACAGATAATTACTGTGCCAGTTCAGAAACCAGTGCAACTAGCATCAGTATTTAATAATCTTTCTTGTAGCATCAGTTTTCATAAAAGAAAAAACACATTTTCTGCTAATTTGCAATGACCCCAAAGCTTAAGCTTTTTTTACCAGCTGCTCAGAGCCCACCGAGCATGTGAGTGTCGCAGACACTTTCCTAGATGGTGACCCCCTGTGACAAGTTTGAAGTCCTGGATCATTGCTGCTATTGAGAAGCTGAAGCTTTATGTTGTGTTTGGTAGCCGAGGATGAGAAGGGTATAACAATGCTTTATTAGCAGGTTCATGCAGCCATTACACAACAACAGTAACAATAAGTTCCATATCTAAAATATGACATTTCTAACCATATTAAAGGGATCCTGTCATGGGAAACACATTTTTTTTTACAAAATGCATCAGTTTATAGTGCCGTTCCAGAAGAATTCTGCTTTGAAATCCATTTCTCAAAAGAGATTTTTTTCATATTTCATTTTGACATGGGGCTAGACATATTGACAATTTCCCAGCTGCCCCAAGTCATGTGACTTGTGCATGCTGTACTGCAAGTTGGAGTGATATCACCCCCTCCCTTTCCCCCACCCAGCAGCCTAACAAAAAAACAATGAGAAGGTAAACAGATAACCCCTCCCTAACACAAGATAACAGCTGCCTGGTAGATCTAAGAACAGCACTCAATAGTAAAACCCTTGGCCCACTGCATACTATTTAGTTACATTGAGAAGGAAAAACAACAGCCTGCCAGAAAGCAGTTCCCTCTAAAGTGTTGGCACAAGTCACATGACCGGGTCAGCTGGGAAATTGACAAAATGGCTAGCCCCATGTCAGATTTCAAAACTGAATATAAAAAATCTGTTTGCTCTTTTGAGAAATGGATTTCAGTGCAGAAGTCTACTTGGAGCAGCACTATTAACGGATCCATTTAAAAAAAAACTTGTTTTCCCATGACAGTTTCCCTTTAACTTTTAGGGTTTAGTTCTCCTTTAAAGACATTGACGTTCCTCCACACCACAAATACTCCAATAGAACAAAATCCCCTGTTAGCTGCCTAAAAAAGGAACTAACATTTTACTGTGAACAGTGACTTGGAAATCTTAATGCAGCACTACATACAGTACAGAAATAAACACATTTGCATTAGAAATAATATTGACAGACATTTTGCTATGTATATGAAATGTCAGGGTCATGTTTCAAAATGATTAATGAGGCAAATTTTAAATCTTTGGTATGTGGTGTAATTATTGTTATTCATTTTTTTAAAATGTTGTTATAGAATCTTCTGCTGGTTTTTAATAACATAAGCTTAATGCAATTGCTCTAGTTTATTTTGGCAGCAGCACAATGCATTAAACACGGGTGATCATGCTGAGAATCCTGTAATATTTACATATCACATAATGCTAGACTTTTGTTGGAAAAGGAAATGTTAAAAATGCCTGAATGTTTAAGCTGCCTAAATTTTCCTATAAATATCAAAAGTAATAATTTGAAGTGGATGATTTCTCCAAACTCTGCTGGTCTGAAATCTCAGAACTCCCTTATGACTTGTGAATTTGAGTTTTTTATTTCACCGCCTAGGCCTCCCATGTGGTGCTATGTGAGCGACCAATTCACGAGTTAGATAATTGCCTGCAACAGACTGAATTTACCTTTGGATAATCATATTCATGTTGTGATTTATGTTATTTCATGTTTCCCCAGCCGTTTCCTTTACATCTGCCATTACTGCTATAAATGTACTGATTCTAAGAATCGTTTGCAAGGCACTGTGTGAATCAAGTTTAATTCCAATGACTCCACTTTGACCGATATGCTTAATTTTGTGGGGTGTTTGTATCTAAAACAGGGGATCATTCAGCAAGTACTTGATTCTGACAATGTGCACCACCTAGATCGACTTGGACTTTTCCATATTTTGTTATAGCTTGAAATTTAAAGGGAAACTCCACAGAAACATAACTTAAGCTTTTTGCAAAGTAAACGTAATTTCAAGCAACTCTGCAGTATACATCAGTTAAAAAACAAGCAGACTTTTCATGATTTTTAACGGTTTGGAACAGTTCTCTAAGCCTAACCCCCTGCTCGCCTGCTGATCTGTCTGACTACTTTGTTGAGCTGGCTGACTACTGTTACTTTGTATCATCGGCAATCTGTGCTCAGCCTGCATCCTCCAAACCCCACAATTCCCTGCACATGTGATTTCAATAAGGAAAGGAACAAAGTATTGTGGGTAGCATTGCAAACTGTAGAGCTTCTGGACAAAAAAAAAACTATTAACTCAGAAACAACAATAGCTAATTGTCTCACAATATCACTCTCTACATCAAACTAAACATTAAAGCAAAGGTGAACATCACTTTAATAACAGTCTTTACAAAATGGTACCTGCCTGCTTGCTGTGCTTGTGAATTCCAAGACTGAAGTAAACAAGGTTTAAATAACGTATATAGTGTAAATAAAGTTTATCTTGCTTGACAAACCATAATAGAAAATAACTTATTAGAGTGACAGGTCCCTTTTAATAACATTGGTATGAAGCATTATTTTTACTGGCCAGTTGGGAACCCTTGTTACACTGGCCTTGTGTTTAGAATGACTTTCCTCCTGAAAGATACTTTTCCCCATGATTAATTTTTTTTTAGAGTGAACAGATTTGTTCTGCAGCCCCCCCCCCCCATATTTTGCACAATCCATTCTGCCTTTTGTGTTAACAAGATGCCCAGATCCTTCTCATGAAATGCTACCTCTACTTTATTTCTATGTAAATATGGGTCAGCCTTGTCAAGTGCTCTGCATAACAGTGGCCTATAGAAGTAACACAAGTAGTAGGCAGTCTCACACATGAAACATTTATTTGGTGCACAAAACAATCACAGATTTATCCAAAATTGAAAATAAAAATCAACCATACCAAAAGGACAGAGGTATCTCAAGTGCTCCATGGTGCCCGAGCTCCTCTCTCCTAATGTTTTTTTGTCATACTTCAGAAGACCTCCTCTGATGAAACATCCTATACTACTTTGTTTTAAAACTCATACATCCATAGTGTCTGCATATGGTGCTATAGTGAGATATATATATTTATGTATACACACACAGTGATAGTTGGCAAGTCCCCGAGTTTGAGAGATTCTTTATTTTATAGACACATATATATGCTGTTTGTCAGCATATTCCTTAAGGAAACCCCTTGCTGGTGAACTGTTTCATTAATGCAACCTATAGTTTAACAACTTACCTTGTGCTATTTCATGGTCCCCAGCATAAATCATTGAGTATTATGGTCATGGGAAAATAATATTGAGCATGAACATGAAGGAAAAAACACAGTTAATTTAAGAAGGCCTTGTTTTTCTTAAAACACCTTTAAACCGTAAGTTTTACCTCCTTTGGTATTTAGAGTATATAAATATTAAGAGAGATATATTTCTCATCATCCTCACAAGAGATGATCACAGTAAAGAACTATTTCTATCTGGCACGGCAGAGTAAAAGAACGGTTATCATAAAAGATAAGTGGGTACTTACAGAAATTTAATATATTACAGAATGTTATTCTTACAAAAGACATATTGCAGTGATCTTCAGCTGTGACTGGTTTCTGTCTTAGAATGTAAATGGCCGTTTCAAAATCTTGGTTTGACTGGGATACAACAAAAGAACTTGCATGTGTTGCACATTATTAAAACAAAACCAGATTTTTTACACAGTTTAAGCAAAACAATGCCTTTGTGATATTCCGATACATATTTTTTCATGATATGTATACAACATATTATACAGTTTAGATATTTGAACTATTCTGGATTAAAGCATAGAAAACACACACAGTTTCTGTTACAAGTTAATACTAGCCCACATCTGTGTTACCAAAGAGATATGAAATCTTCTACAGTTACAGTGAGAAGTGCTGCCTTTTTTGTAGACACTGTCCTGGTTTGATTTAATTATTGGGGACCAGTTTTTTAATGTAAAACTTCTTGATTTAAAGTGAAATGTATATTTTTTAATTACAGGTATAGGATCTATTATCTGGAAATCACAAACCTATGTAAAAAAAAAGACAATGCAGTTTTCTATAGTGTCTTATTTGGAAAAAAAAAAGCTTTTTTCAACCTTATAGTTGAAGTTGATTAAGCTTGCTTAAATCCAACCTGATGGCAGAACAACCCTATTGCTTTTGTGTTCAGATGTAGGGATGTAGCAAACGTCGGAAAAAAAGGTCGCGAACATATTCGCGAACTTGCGTCAAAAAAAGCGAACGGTTCGCGAACGTCACAAACCCCATAGACTTCAATGGGAAGGCAAATTTTAAAAGCTAAAAAAGACATTTCTGGCCAGAAAAATGATTTTAAAGTTGTTTAAAGGGTGCAACGACCTGGACAGTGGCATGCCAGAGGGGGATCAAGGGCAAAAATGTATCTGAAAAATCCATTGTTGACACAGCGCTGCGTTTTGTGCTGTAAAGGGCAGAAATCACACTACATTTCTAAACCTGTGTAATAAACTGCTTTAAAACGTCCGGCGTCTACATGCCAATCAAGTCGTGTAAAGGTTACAGCCTGTTCACACGCAAAGACGAAACGCGGCGCTTACTGCAACGCAAAAAAACGCAAAGAGCTTTAATGAATGAAGAAGAGATCAGTGCCCACAGCAGCTACATACAGAGCACTGCAGTAAAAGGTAGATTACTAGCCAGCAAAGCTACCTAACCTAAAATGTCCCTCAAATCCCTGCAGAGTTCTGTCCCTACAATACAGAGCAGTATCAAGTAGATTACTAGCCAGCAAACTTACTATCAACTGTCCCTCAAATCACTAACAGCTCTCTCCCTACACTAGCTCTTCCAAGCACACACAGGCAGAATGAAAAAACGCTGCAGGGCTTCAGTTTTTATATGGAAGGGGAGTGGTCCAGGGGGTGTGGGGGTGGTCCAGGAGGGAGAGCTTCCTGATTGGCTGCCATGTATCTGCTGGTCTGGGGTGAGAGGTGAAAAAAAAGCGCCAGCTAAGGCGAACCCAAAATGGCGAACGTTGCGCGACGTTCGCGAACATTCGGCGAGCGCGAACAGCCGATGTTCGCGCGAACAAGTTCGCCAGCGAACAGTTCGCGACATCCCTATTCAGATGTTTTTAATAACCTTAAGGCTCAAAAAAGTGCCACAGTTTAAATGCATTCTGTGTTATACTTGATCCCTCTACTTTGGTCATTCAGAGCAATTGTTGGAGTTAAACAACTTGTTGTTCCCTATGACCACCCCCCCCAGTTTAAAGAAATATTATATATATTAAACACATTCAACAGTTAATGAAGGGAGACTCATTTGATACAGAGCTCATTTACTTAAGCACATGAGCAAAGTGCACTTTGCAGATAGCATGCTTTTAACTTGGAATGCAGTGTTTTCCTATAATTCCACCATAATACCTGGCACAATTGCATGAACTTTGATGCAACTAGTGCAACTGTGGACTGGCAACTCCCTGCAATGCAGACTTAAGTTGTGGAAAACCTTTTCAGAGTCATGATTGCATCATTTGTTGAGTTCAGCGTTAAAATGATGTATGCATGTGATTCTTTTTTTTTAACATCTGTTGTGTATGTTGATGCAAGCTGTTGTGGGGACCCTGGAATTACCATCACACACAGGGTAGTGGTAGACCCAGGGTTCTGTCAGTAGAGGAAGGATGGACAAACTATGGATCTTCATACCTTAAGGCTACTTGAAAATCATGTAACTATTAAATAAACCCAATAGGCTCGTTTTATCTTCCAATAAGGAATAATTATACCTTAGTTGGGGTCAAGTACAACTTACTGTTTTATTATTACAGAGAAAAAGGAAAAATTCAGCAGGGTGTGTAAATATTTTGGAGATATACTATTTCATTACCTTGCTTCAAGACAATATCAAACTCTGTAAAATTTGTGATCATCTGTACTGTTACTAAACGAATTACATGACCCGTCAACACTGAAGGGCCTTTAGCCTTCAGCTCATCATAGTTTACTTATCTGACTCACTCTTTAATAATACCCAAAAATGTTGCAATTATTCAGGGCTTTTTCTTAAATGCATGGGCACCACATAGGATGCATTACCAGACCACATTCTTCCCAATGGCAACTGTACCAAAGGGAGGTGCACTGAAATGTGTTATGCATATGGAGCTCTGCATGTTACACCTCATGTATAAAGGTTGTATTTATTAAAGGGAAAATGTGATGGGAAAATTTTTTTTTTCCAAATGCATCAGTTAATAGTGCTGCTCCAAAAACAGATGTCTGCATCTAAAACAAGATGCGTGCAAATTTTTGGCAGGCAAATTTTTCGCTTTTTGCGAATTTATTCGTTGGCGGCGAATCACGGGAATTCACAGTGAATTTGCGCCAGGCTAATAAATTCGCCCATCACTATTCTGTACATTACCACAATGAATTTTAAATTAAACAACTCAGATGCGGTTAAACTGCAGACTTTCAGCTTTAACTCAGTGGGGTGAACAAATAGATTGCATAAAAATGTGAGGAACTAAAGCCTTTTTTTAACACAATCACTTCATTTCAGGGGCTTAAAAGTAATTGGACAATTGACTCAAAGGCTATTTCATGGGCAGGAGCTCTCCATGCAGGTTAAACAAGCCATCCTTAAGCTGGAAAAAAAGAAAAAAAAAAACAATTTGAGAAATTGCTACAATGTTAGGAGTGGCAAAATCTACAGTTTGGTACATCCTAAGAAATAAAGAAAGCACTGGAGAACTCAGCAATGCAAAAAAGACGTGGACGTTTCATTAAAAATTCATTGGTATAATGTACATTAAAAATTCATTGTGATAATGTACAGAACCAAATATTAGAAAAAAACTGCCTGTCCAAATATCTATGGATCTAACTGTATATGTCTCTTTCTTTTAAGAGTAGTATGGCAATAACGCCTTATGGTGCAGGGGGTAGCATTAACTTTTTTTTCCTGTCCAACATCAAACACATGTTAGGGTCAATCAAGCTTGGATTGGTTGCCATATGAAACTGCCCAAGTTCAGATTTACCCAGTGTTAATAATTCTTGTGAGCTATGCCATGTATGGAAGAGCAATGAGTGCTTACTATCAGGGCTTTTCCACCACAGTCATCAGGCCTCAACCACATTCAACATATTTGAGTACTTCTGATAAGAGATAAATTAAACCCTTCTTTAGGGGATGCTTTTAATTTTAGGACAAAATGGGTAGAATTGGTGCTACACATGGCATAATAAGGTAAGGTAAATGGTGGACCTAATATATACTGAGCTTTGACAGTGGGATAAATATAGAGGAAGCAGACCACACAGTCACTGAGGGAATGGGGGAGGAGGCGTCTGCTTCCTCTGGCTTGGTCTATTTTCACCATTGCATTTTGACTTTCAATACTTCCAAATACTCTAGGTTTTACACTAGGCTTTTACCAAATACACTAGCTTCTCTAGTTCAATGGTGTGTGACTCATTGCTATTAATAATGAATCCATAAGGATTCTCTTGGCAAATTTTAATAAATATACACCTAATTTCTATTTCTTCATTTTTAAATATTGTATAACAGGACTATAGATCAAATCTTAAGGACAGTTAGACAGAAGAAAACAAAAACATATTGTCTTACGCAGAAAATGAGTCTAAAAATCGATGGCAGGTTTCAAATTCAAAAGACGCATGTACTTATTATCAGGGCCGCCATCAGAAATCACAGGGATCCATACAACAACATTTTCTGGGTCCTCTGGTCCCAGCCCATGCATTAGCTCTAGTGCATTGTCTAAGCAAAAGGAGTACACACCAATGTAACCTATAAAAATCTGATTCTGACTTCTGCCTGTAAAGAGAGAGAGATTACTGAAAACTGAGACAGTAAAGAGTAACTTGAACATTTCAGAAATGGCAGGGAATTTTGAACTTACATTTAGAAAGATTTTTCATTTCTTGAAATGAAGTTTATAATTTTCATGGATACAGATATGGTTTTAATTCCATGTGAATTAGCAACACTGTGGGGTTATTTATTAAAGTCTGAATACTAAGACAGGATAAATCTAAGTTTTTTACCATAATACTCCATCTTGAACATGTCAAGGTCCTGTAGAAGTCACTGGCAGAGGTCCTTTTTGCAATTTGAAGGTATTATTATCTGCAATGGGTTTCATACGATAAGCCAAACATTTCTGGCTTTTCTGCCAATTTCACAAAAAAATCTGACTTTTCAGGTATCAAATGCGAATGTGGAATGTTCACAGTTTTTTTTCCATCAATAAATAAGGGTAAATTGTGGATTCTAGTTTTAGACTTTTTTATTTAAAAAAAATGGATAATTTTGATTTTGATAAATATCCCCCTGTATGTTTTGTTCAATAAAAGAAACAATAAGAAATATTTTCGAGCTAGATTTCCTCTTTAAATATTCACCCTGAATATCCATTTGTTATACACTGTATATCTTCAATCTTTATAAAATGATCAATCCAATGCAAAAAAGCGTAACCTAACCAAAATGCAAAAAATAGTCTCCTTGTTGTTCTTTTAGGTATGTAAGTTACAAAGTTAATATGTATAAGTAGGGCCTGGAACTTTGATTTATCCCTACACACAGCAATTTTCCTTTTTTACTGTTTCTCTTGTTTCAATTTGAATAGGGTAGAATAATAAATATACTGTAACCTGAAACACAGATCTAGATCTAGCTGCAGATATTGGGATATATAAGTTGAGGTTTGATGTAAAAATGTTTATTTAAGCAGTGTTTGAGGGGAAAGTTATGTCTGGAATTTAAAAAATAGGTAATTAGTAAAAAGAGATTCTGACACCGAGAAGTGATTTCGGAAACATGAAACACGTTCACTTCCTTCCATGACTGACTCTATGACAAGAAAGCTGTCCTATAAAAAATAATGAAAAAAAAAGAATACTGTCCATATACAATCAAAACATTTTTAAATTTGTTTCAAGTTAAGGTCGCCATGTCAAGTTATAGAAGTTGTAGAATACTTCATATACAGCTATTATAGATTAGTCACCTAAGAATCTGATAGGAAGATGTAATAACGATTATTGCAAAAAAAGGGGAAATCAGAACAAAGAAAGGAACCACACATTTTAGAAGGATTTGCAAAAAAAATGCAAAAGGTTTGTTAGAAAAATATTGATCTTTTCAGGTTAACCAGCTCATTTTCAACTGAGATTTTTTTCCTGCAGCAAATTAGTCTTCGGCTTTTAGACCTCTTTACAATTTAAACAAATACTAGTGGTTTAGGGGTAGGCTTACATCCCATCATATGCATTGATGATGAAAGTGCCCCTAGGGGAAAGTCATGCAGAGTTTCCAGATTCATGTTTTCAGAGAAGTCCACTAGAAAAAAAGTATTGTAATTCTACATGGGGGAGATTATTTATCGAAATCCAAAAATTTCAGATAATTTTTGATAAAATAGTCTGACCACATCTGCACTGATTTATTACATGTGTGTTTTACAGATTGCACACTGCTTTCATAATTGTAAATGACCCGAATAAGTACCGTAATACTGCAATGTACTTGCTATTGTTTTGGGTTGCTACATACTATACCTTAAAGGAGTTGTTCACCTTTGAGATAACTTTTAATATGATGCAGAGATAATTTGCAATTTGTTTTTATTTATTATTATTATTGAAGTTTTTTGAGTTTTTTAGCTTTTTATCCAGCATCTCTTGCATTTTAAGCAATCTGGTAACTAGGACACAAATTACTCTAGCAACCATGCATTGATTTGAAAAGGAGACTGGAATATGAATAGAAGAGAGTCTGAATAGATGCATCAGTAATGCAAAGTAGCAATAACAATACATTTGTAGCTTAGAGCATTTGCTTTTTAGAAGGGGACAGCGACACCCATTTAAAATCTGCAAAGAATCAGAAGTAAAAGACAAATAACTAATAACTATAAAAAATAAATAATGAAAGCCAATTTCTTTAGCTCCTATTGATGATAAACCCTTCCTATGAAGTTTCAGTACTTCAAACAACTGCACACACTTCTGCCTGTGTCTATATGTATTGTATTTCATGCTTGCATGCAGGTCAATGCCTGCAGTTAAAATAGTACAACAGTGTTATTCTTTGATTCAGATATTGACAGGATCTGGCGTGGAAATCGTACTTTGAAGACATTCTGGCTGCAACCTCAAATCACAACTTTCATTCCGATCTTTCGTTCTCAGCCAAACGGATACACTGGAGTCCCCAAGGTTTGCTACCTGGCAAGGATTTTATCGGCATGGACAATAATATTGATGTTTGATACCAATGTTCTTCATAAAGGGCAAAGATAAAAATATTGGAAGGCTAGTAGTTTTTCTACAAGAAAACTCAGGGCCATTTTAGTGCTTCTATGTAGCATCTATTACACAAACAAATATGTTAACCTATCCTGCTGCCTTATAATTTTCTATGCCTGCCCTAGAGATCCTGTTCCAACTTCCAACCAATGTATTTTACTATCTTCCCCCCATACTAAAGAGAAAGCATTCTGGGAAACCTGTTTGTCAATTTGAGCCATTTAGCAATCTACACACTCATTGCACAGGTTTAGGTACCTCTAGGACACCTAGAGGCAGATTTACTAAATTCATGTGAAGAATTTGAAGTTTGATCAAATCTGCATAAAATTTGAATTCGAATCTTCGAATATGCAAATTAGGCAAAATCGACCAACTACTTCGCCAGAATCAAGCTACCGAATTGGGTTTCATTACTTTTGATCGAATATAAAAAATTTGATCGATTATATCGTTCGAATCGATCGATTCAAACGTTTGATCGAATTTTTTATATTCGATCATTCCATCGATCGAATTGTGGTAAAATCCTTCTAATTTGATAGTCGAATTCGAAGGATTTTACTTCACATGGTCGAATTTCAATTTTTTTTTAATTCGAAATTCGACCAATAGTAAATCTGCCCCCTATTAATGTTATTTATGGTTATATGAAGCCATCTGAATGACTCAGCATGAAGGTGGTCTTGATTTTAAAAACTACTGGAATTCCTTTTGCTATTTAATATCTAGTAAAGGCTACATAACTAGAATATTATATCAAGAATATGACATTTTCTGAGACCTCATTTAATTTTTAAGCTATGATTTTTTCCTTCCGGGGTCAATAAAATCAGTACATTGGAAATTATGTTCATGATGGAATGCATGGACTTATTTTATTAACAAAACTTAACCTCAAAGTATTCCAAATTCCAGAATGTTTTTACAGGATCTGCTTTAAACAATTAAAAATGTTTTGGAAAGTATGTGTATTTGAGAACCTAATGCCTCATAGAACGTGACCACTGCACCGCTGCTACGGTGAAAAGTGAAATGACATAATTTACTTAGCTCAATGTACTGTGTCTGATGACAAACGTAAAAACATTGACGGTTTTATATGGTTTCAAAACTTTTATAGTGTTTGAATGAAAAGCAACTTTGACAAGCCCTATGATTTTATAAATACCCAAAGGTCCTCAATTTTCATTGTTGCTTTCCTGAGTTTATTGAGAAAAATCACTCATGTATGTGCGTATATCTATATCTTGATTATTAAGAATTGCCTTTTCCCAGGGACGGTCCTCAATGTGGACTCTTCTGAGAAAATTTTTTAAATTTTAAAGGAAAAGTATAACCCCCCAAACAATTTAGGTCACTATGAAAATATATTGCATATGCTGTATCAGCTCATATGTAAAACACTAATTCATGTAAATAAAGAATTTTCATCATAATAAACTTTTTTAGTAGTATGTGCCATATGATAACCCTAAATTGAAAATTACCATTTTACCAAGGGCCTTCCCATGGGATCCTACGCTTCACAGTGCACACAAACAAACCAAATATCATATGAGCAAATTGACACTTTTACCCCCGAGGTTTTAGAGACTTATGTATTTTTAGACCACTGTTTTATATTTGGTATATTATTTAGTAAATTAAGGCATTCATTATTTTATAGAAATAGAGTTTAATCATAGTTTTAAAAAGCTCAAACCATTAAAAATGAGAATATTGATATAGCTACATGAATATATGAAACATATTCAGCAGGTCATATATGATCAGCTATCCATGAATAGCAAATAAATTACATGTATTTCTATCACCACTTTGGTAGAGCCAATACATTTGCCATAGTCATACTGATCACTTTATTAAAAGTTATCTTCTGTTTATAATGTATCTTTACAATAATGCACTCTTGTATATTATATTTAGAAATTCATGAAGATGTAGCGTTGTCATCTTTCAGTTTGTGCAACTCCGGTCAGGGTTGTGGGGCAGTGACATTATAGGGGTGTGAAGGTTGATGTTGGGGGCAGGGCTATGACATGGCAATCAAGGGGAGCCCTGTCAGTATTTACCTGGACAGTCCTTCTAAAAACTGGGCTGGTCTGATCAAAACTCAACAGGTGGCAACCCTATGATGAAGACCCTCTGATAAAGCAAATCATTTCTTCTCTAAGTAAAGCAATATAAAACAGTTGCTCTCTATTAATATATCAGAACAATAAGTTCTGCATAGTAAAAATAAAAGCTTTTAAAATCTGTGCATTATGCCAAATTTGTTAGAAACATTTATGATGTACTCTATTTTTAGAAAAGCACGGATGGTGATTTTATTATTTTAATAAAGTTATATTTTTAAAATATGTAGATAATGTAGTAGGGATTAAAGTTTATAACTTTAAAAGTTTCTTTCTTTAGAGAAAAATTACCATTAAAAAGGAGTTTGTTTCCAATGCCTCATTCTAACTTTGGTTAGCAAAATCCTTCCATTTAGAAATTCGAGATGTATTTTCTTCATTGTATTATGTTTGGCCATCATCAGCCATTCTCTGAAATGAATGTAAAATGTAATAACATATCTCTTTGTTCCTCCTGTTTTTGTGCCATGAGTACATAAAATGGAATTCATTGCTAAATCCGCCAATTAAGTTTTTTTTTTAATCACAATTTGTTTTTGTTGTTTAGGGCTTCTGAATCTGATGTTGATTTTGCTCGCTTTCCATATATTCACTGTGCTTGATTGAAATTCTTTTCTGGGTTTCAATGTTTTTGTATACTATTTAAAACAGCTATTTTAAGGGAGCAGGAAATAACGATGAGTTCCGAACACTAGAACATTTTGTGATAAATATTCACAGCCTAAGAGCTGATAGATGACTTGGCAAAGTATTAAATGTGATTTAAGGATATGTTTATTATCAAAGTACAAAAAACGAAGGGACTGAAATGTGTTGCAAAACAGTAATGCTATGCCACCCTGAGTTTCTTGCAACCGCACACACTAAAAATATGGATTTTTTATGTCAGTAACCACATATTTTGATAATGCTTTTTGGATAAGAGTACTGTATGCAAGTGGGACCCAGCATTGTGTTTTGTAAGACAGATCTTGTCAAACAAGTTCAGTTGGTTTCGACGAGGAGGTGAACAGACATTAGGCTGCTGTACATGCGATTTTGCTAGATGTAGTGTGATTTATGGAATATTGTTTTGTGAATGATGATTTGTACATGGATCGAGAACTGGATAGACTGGAGCTAGCATTTTTTAGTGGCCTCAGTGCTGGATTACAAATGAAGCACAAATAGATATGCATTTATGATCATTTATAACTAGTTATTTTGAAAGAATACATATTCTTAACCTCAAATGTTCTATTTATTTAATTAAGGATTTTGGAATATGTATAGTAGGCACAGATTTTGTGTAATTTCTCCTTAAATGCCATGTGCAGCTATGATATACAGTATAAGCATATAACCTGTGTTTATGGTTTGTATTTTTTTAAAATGCTTTGCATTTTTGGTCAACTGTACTCAGGGCCAGACTCCCTTGGCAACCCAGTCGACTATGTTGCCCCCACCAGTTGTGAATGGGTAGAAGAGTAGAAGCACAGAGATATCACGTGTGCGCATACAAGAGCAAGCACGAGTGCGCATGTGCAGAAGAGCGCACACTTGGTTACTCAAGAAACTGCTGCCAAAGCTCCTGGGAACAACAGTCTGAACTAGGGGAAGGCGTCAGAAGAGGTATATGCCTGGCGCCCCTCTGCCTTTGTGCCCTAGGCAAGTGCCAATTCTGCCCACCCCTACTTCCAGCCCTGTCTGTACTTCTAAATCACACCTCTTGGCAGCTTGGTGTGCAGGATTATTTGCTTGGATTATCAGAGTTTTGGTAAGAGATAAGTAGGATAGTGACAACCTTTAACAGGCAAGTAAAGACACATAGGTACTAACTTACATGAATGTTGTTGCCACTTTTTATTACTTATCATTCTATTCAGTCCCTCTCCTATTCATATTCCAGTCTCTTATTCAAATCAATGCAGGGTTGCTAGGGTAATTTGTACCCTAGAAACCAAATTGCTGACACTGCAAACTAGAGAGCTGCTGAATAAAAATCTAAATAACTATAAAACCACAAACAATAAAAAATGAAAACCAATTACAAATTGTCTCAGAATATCACTCTCTACATTATACTAACTTAACTCAAAGGCGAACAGCCCCTTTAAAAGAAACTAGAAATAGTAATTGAAAAACAATGCTAGATGTACCCCTGAGTTAGAAGTCACACTGGGGCCCTGGGCTACAGCCTAGGGTAGCACATGCCTGAATCTGCACATAATACAAGATAACTGATTGGTTACCACTGACAAATAATCAAATAATATTGTGCCGTTTACTTATGTTTGTACTTCAGTGCCAGCATCACAAACATTTCCATTCAAAAAATACAAGCAAATAATGTCTGAAAATGTAAAGGAAAGCTGTTTTTTTTAGAAATTCCTAGGACTATGGCATGTGAGGCTTTTTGATGACTGCTAAATTTGGTGTCCAAATTCCACTACTTAAACAAATTTTTATGTAACAAGGAAGTACCTCACTAGAACTTGCATGGCTTAAATAGTGATAGCACTAAGTGATACACTAACGTCCAAAAGACAGAGAATGTCAGACATTGTTTTTTGTGGAATTTTGTTGTAACACAAAATTAACTACCAAACGTTACGTTTAAGGACTTTGGAAATGAGTTCACAGCTACAGTATGAAATGCAAAGACTTCACTCCATTAAACTGTTTAAAGAGGATTTGAGAGACATAATTGTAAATGGTCACATACAATGATGTAAGGGTGGGCATAGTAACAACGCAATGCAAGGATGTATGTCCTGAAATGGAGTTCAAACTGGACATACTTTTTCAGAAACATATAGCTTGAGATTCTTATGGCAAAACATTAAGCTAATGAAGATAGCAATAATTAAACAAGGGTGGAATCTGGACCTGTATACGTTATTCAATTACATTTCCTTCCAGATAGCAACCGTTTTCTTTGAGTAAACAGTTTAATCAGGATAAAAAACATGATGAGGACTTAACCAGTCTAGAATAAGAAAAATTCAAGCATAACAAGTGTTGATCTGTGGAATCTCTTACAGGCCCTCAGCTCAAGGGAGCAGATAATCCATATATGTAGCACAACTAATTGGTGCAAGGCACACTGGAAACCAATGCATGGATCAGACCGGAAAAAGTATAGTGGATAAAAATAAAAACTTTATTTTATATATTAATCTCTCATTTGATGCGTTTCATGTCAGTAGGACACGTAATCATCGGCTTGATAGGATTAGCCTATGATTAAGTGTCCTACTGACACGAAACGCGTCAGGTGAGAGATGAATATTTAAAATAAAGTTTTCATTTTTCCAGTCTGATCCATGCATGGATTTGCAGTGTGCCTTGCACCAACTAGTTGTGCCACATATGAGGAGACTTAACCAGTCAAGCATGCAAACTGTGGGTTGATCCATTTTAAACAAGTATAAGGGGCAGATTTACTAAATTCACATGAAGGATTCAAAGTTTGATTGAATTTTCAAAAAGATTTGAATTCAAATTTTCGATTGTTTTTGAAGACAACTTCGACCAGTGAATTTTGAAAATTTGATCGAATAGAACGATTAGAATAATTTGAATACCGAATTGGCTTTCATTATTTTTTTTCATTATTAATATTCCCCTTTTCCTGACCTGACTTTTTCATGTTATTTAATTGATAAATAAGTTAAAATTGTGGATGCAAATTTGGTTGAACTTGGTTTAATAAAAAGATTAGATAAATTTGAGTTTTAGTAAATAACCTCCAAAGGTTTATTATTGTACTTAATTAGAAAAAGTTCAGATAAAATTACACATATTTGCATATTGCAAAAGGCATTTATTAGTAGGGTTGGCCTAACCATCTAGCATTTCTAGGTATTGCAGATGGCTTGTGCCTGCAAGGTAATGTTTTCTTAATAAATAAGCTATTAAGACTTTTTCTACACTCTGTACCAGATTAGATAGATTTAATGCAACAAATCACAAACAGAACAGCCTACTACTAATAGACTACTACATTTCAAGAATACAGGGCACAGTAGAGTTTAAAGGCTCCGCAAAAGAAGCTTTCTTGAATGATGGGTAAAACATAGTCCAAACATTTTTCTGCAATCTCAAGCTCTAAACTATATTAGTATTGTTCAGAAAACATTAGGGAATTAGAAGAGTTGGAATTGATTCAGCGTTCATGCTGATATTTTTTTTTTTTTCAAATCATTTAGAAAATGTCCAATTAGTTTGTCTTTACCTTTGACTGACTGGCATTTTTTTAATGCAATAAAAAGGAACAACCGTCTCTATATTCCTTATCCAAAATATCAAACACGAAGAACATTTTGCTGGCTCTTACATTTCCTGAACAATAACCTCCTTTAAGAGAGATCCCTGGAACCTTCCCAAACCAAAAATTGTGTAGACCATGGAGGTTAACTAAAGTGCAGCTTCCAGCATCAGAAGCTTAATTAAAGTGCGAACCTGTCCGCATTAAAAGCATGTAAATGCGCCACATATTTTGTTGGGCAGTTTCCTAGAATTATAAACAGACCATTAATCCATATTACATAATGATGCATTATCATGTCATTGCCAGATGTACAAATTTATTTCACAGATATATATTTTTGCCTAATGGTTTATTTATTTCCACTTCACAGTCTAATATTTACACAGATATATGTACATGCACAGTGTAGGCTGTGTTCTAGCAAAAATGCAATTCTTTGGGGTATTGGGGGTTGGACTCAAAAATAATTTGGGATTAATGTGTTAATTATCATTTGGGGTTGTGTATCCCAAGCAAAATTCCTAAATTAATTTATTCAGGATAAAGCAGCGCATCCAAAAATCCAAATTTATCTCAGACCATTAAAAACATATTCATGCCATGCAATCCATGTTCTTGCTCTGATGCCATTAATATGATTTTAATAGCCTGGACTTTTGACAGTTATCTTTTTGGATGCTATACCCTGAATGACTTCCTGCACTCTGTTTCTACATTATGATTTGGAGACCTGGGATTTAAACATTGTTTGCTCATCAACACTTTGCTCAGTTGTTGCTGGGCTGCAAATTACAGCATACTTAAAACATTATTAATGGTAAAAGCATTCCTGGGAGCTAAAAAGAAAAGATTTTTCCATGGAAATATAACTGAGCCAGTGCCAAAAACTAAATATTCTGACACACTAGGCAAGCATTTTTTAAAATAAAATATATATTTATGTAAAGCACTTTAATTAATGTTCTATATTCTGACTCCAATTGCTGTGATAGTGGCTGATTTCCCCATAAGACCTCCCTGCTGGGCATGTATGGAGCCATTACATCCACTGTGGGCAAAGCTTGCTAGTCTAAACTCACCAGACTATTGGAATTCACAAAGGTGCTTTATTTGTGGTGAATGGACAAATATAGGAGTGGATGTACAAGTGCTGCAGATCAAAAAAATTTTTATTTTCCTAACATAAGAGTAGCTCCTCACTTGTGGAAGGCACGAACACAAAAGGATGATGTGAGGAAATTAGGGATGCACCGAATCCACAATTTTGTATTCGGCCGAACCCCTGAATCCAATTAGAAAGATTTGGCCGAATACCGAACCCTAATTTGCATATGCAAATTAGCGAGGGGAAGGGTTAAAGCGTGGCCAAAATTTTTTAACTTCCTTGTTTTGTGACAAAAAGTCACATGATTTTTTGGATTCGGTTCGGCCAGGCACAAGGATTTGGCCGAATCCGAATCCTGCTGAAAATGGCCGAATCCTAGCTGAATGCTGAACCGAATCCTGGATTCAGTGCATCCCTAGAGGAAATTACATCATGCATGAGGAAAGGAGGAATAGGAGGAGAAATATGGAGCCTGCTGTATAGCTTGGTCAGTAGGTGGTAGCGTAATAATGAGTAAGCATATACGCATAGTGATGGGCGAATTTATTCGCATGGTGTGAATTGCTGCGATTGGCGAAACGCCAGGAAAATTTCACCTGGCGAAAATTCGTCGGCATCTTGTTTTAGATGCCATGGGCGTCCAAAAAACATACAGCCGCATCCAAAGCGGCGAGGTGTGCTGTTTCGTGAACTTTTTTGGCCGTTTCGCAAATTTGTACAAGAAATTTGCAAATATTTGGCAAAGCGAAACGCTCCAGATTAGCCCATCACTATTTACGGATAGTCAATAAAACAATGGGGCTCATTTATCAACACTGGGCAAATTTGCCCATGGGCAGTTACCTATAGCAACCAATCAGTGATTAGCTTTTTAAAGTCAGCTGCAAGTAGAACAATGAATGCAGCAATTTGATTGGTTGCCATGAGTTACTGCCCATGGGCAAATTTGCCCAGTGTTGATAAATGACCCCCAATGAATCTCTGGGACAGCACATTACCAATTTGGGTGTTTTTATTTACTGACATTTTACTTTCCTCCTTTATTTCTTCCTCCTCATTTTTTTTTCAGTTTAATAGTATCTCTCTGCCTTCTCTTCCCCTACTTTCATCTCTACACGAGTCATTCTATCCTACTTCTCTCCATCTGCTATTTTCTCCCTTTTTATACAAATGGCCCGTTTATACAAATGGCCTGCGGGTGTGCACGTGTACTATGCAGATACACAGTACTTTCTGTACAGCTTGAGAGTGATAGAGTTCAAGTTACTGCTGTTGTGTAATGGCTACATGAACCTGCTAATAAAGTACTTTTATACCCTACTCATCCTCGGCTACCAAAACACAACAGATTGGCGACAGGATGTCTCTTCTACCTCTGCAGAAGCCTGCAGCTTTTCTTCCAAACCCTGGTGAGCCTACCAAACCTTTTACTGTTTGGATCAGTATGTTTGATAATTACATTATTACTGCTGAGCAAGTGGAGATTTCGGCTGCTAGAAAGCATGCTTTACTTATTCAATGCCTGAGAGCAGAGGGACAGCGTATATATTCTATACATTCCCATTAACTGATGAGACTTATGAAACTGCTCTTATTGCTATAAAGAACTTTTTTGTGCCAAGAGTAAATGTGGTTGCTAAAAGATATAAATTCCGCCAATGTGGACAGCGTAATGGCAAATCCACAGAACATTTTGTAGCAGCTTTGAGAGAGCTGGTTGTTACCTGTGACTTTGGGAATCTAACAGATGAAATGCTGAGAGACCAAATAGTGGGAAAAAAACACTCACACCGTATTAGAGAGAGAGACTGCTCCTGGAGCAGGATTCAACCCTTACAAATTCTATTACAGTTGCTAGCCAAATAGAAACAGCAGTGGCAGAGGTTAAAACTCTCATCATGCAACTGCTGGGAATGTACAGATTGTGAATCCAGTACTGTAGCCTAATAATGCATAGTCACAGTCAAAATACAGTGCTAAGGAAAGGGATTCACTGCGAAACCATGCAGCATATACAAATAAATACTGCTTTCAATGTGGTTCAACACAACACATTGCAAATTATGCTATATGTCCAGCAAAAGCGGTACAGTGTCGCAAATGCTCAAAGGTAGGTCATTTGGCTAAAAAGCGCCGTAGTTCTGCTAAACGTTCTTGAAGTCAATACTATAAATATTACAGTATTAAGTGTGGATAAAGTGGGTACATTTATTCCAGACAAGTTTATATGCACTGTCAATGTCAATACTGCTTGATACAGTTTCAGCTGTTTCTATACTACCAAAGAATAGTCTATTGAAATACTTTCCAAACAATACGCTTGCTGCACCTGCCCTGTGACTAGTCATTTACTTAAAGGATCCAATTCCTGTGCTTGGTTGCTTGCCAGTGACTGTACAATTTGAATCAAATACTGCAAAATTTGACTTTCACATTGTGAATAAGGGTACTACTATACTTGGAAGGTATCTTTGCTGCATTAAACCTACAATTAGTGGATGGACTCATTACTACAGCACCTGTGCCTGCCACACAGCCTGTGTCTAAAATTTCACCACAAAGCAACACTTCACTGGTCTGTGCAAAGAACTTTGTACACAAAGTTAAGTTGAGACCAGATGTAAAACCAATGTGCCAGAAATTGAGGCGATTGCCCTACTCTATAAGGGAGACTGTCTCACAGGAACTACATAACTACAGAGCAATGTGCCATGCAACAACCCAAGCATCTCCAGCTGAATTATTACATGGCAGACAGCTGCACACTAAATTACATGTTGCAGACATCAAAGTTACACCAAATACTGTTCCTACAAAATCATCTACTGCTGACATTGTCAAAAGCCAAGAAGCCAAATGCAAGGCTTGTACTGACAGAAAACGTGGTGCAAGAGAAGTGCACTTTCAGCCTTGATCTTTAGTCACCAGGACTAGCGATGGGCAAATTTATTCGCCAGGTGCGAATTTGAGGTGAATTCCCCTGATTCAATGCCAGCGAAAATTCGTCTGTCGAAAAATTCGCTGGCGTTAAAAAAAAAAAAAAAAAAAAAAAAAAAAAAAAAAGGAGACGTGCGTCAAAAAAAGTGATGCGTTGAAAATGATACTGCGCGCCGAAAATGGCACAACGTGCGTCGAAAACGTGACGCAATATTTGTGAATTTTGCTATTTTGTCGGCGAAACGGGATACATTTGCCCATCACTAAAAAAGGACTACTGAAACAAGGACAATTTACTTTCAATAATGGATGAACTCTGCGCAGTTTAAGTAAATGAGCAGCACCGTATAAATCGTGAACCCACGTGTTCACTAACGTAATAGTATATAACGAATATAGGATGGTGCGCTGTGTTGGAAAAAGCCTGAAAAATATGGGAAAGACACTCTATGGTGTAGTTTTTACTGATTTAGATATATTCTATATTGAACTACTCAAATCTGAGTGTCTTTGGTAAATACTCGTCAGTAACGGACATCACAGGTACATATCCCGTATCGTCTGGGTTATCTGCAGTAAAAAACTTTGTATAGTGGGAGAGATTCGGCTGGATTTGTGTCGCGTGCATTACTTCTCAATCTGGTAAGTGAAACCCTAGCCCGCAGGGTGTTTTACCTAAGCTCTGGCAATACTACCCTATACAAGGTTTTTTACTGCAGATAACCCAGACGATACGGGATATGTACCTGTGACGTCCGTTACTGACGAGTATTTACCAAAGACACTCAGATGTGAGTAGTTCAATATAGAATATATCTAACTCAGTAAAAACATACTACACCATAGAGTGTCCTTCCCATATTTTTCAGGCTATTTCCAACACAGCGCACCATCCTATATTCGTTATACTGTACACTAAGGACAATTTACTATACCACTTGAAGTGAGATGCCAGTGAGGACCTTACATATATGAACTGTCTGATGGACGCAAATGGAATGCAAGTCATCTTGCTCCTGCTAGATAAGACTTTGGAGACGTTCCATTTGATGAAGGAGATTTTCCTACTCCTGATGTCAACTGCAATAGGCCTAAAGAAAGTGAACCTATAAGGCATACTGAGAGAATCTGAAAAATACCTGCATGGATAAAGGACTATATGATGTGAAGAATGTAATTTATTGCTTTAAGATGCAAACTGTTTTATTATTACTGTTTATTATATTTGTGCTTTCCTACTATAGGGGGAATGTAGTGTTTATAGAAATGGCCTGCGGGTGTCACTGTGCATTTTACTTGTGGCTGCATGAACCTGCTAATAAAGCACTGTTATACCCTGCTCATCCTCGACTACCAAAACACAACAGTCATATAGGCAGAAACTGCTCTTGCTCCTTCTGTTTTGATGGCTCCCGGTTCTCAAAAAAGCACTGACTTGAAATGAGCCCACTGGCACTTTCTTCTTGCTGCTGCTGTGGAGCTGTATCCAGTGAGAGAAGGCCTGGGCGTGCAGACTTCACTTTAAGAGGTGGCGGGGGTGGCTTCTTACAAGCAGCAACCTAGTCTGTTCTAGATTACCAATTGACTGGCAAGTGGCTTGCCAGCGCAGGGGCTCTAAATAACCTCCCCCAGCCACCGATTGTCCAGACTCCGCTTCATACTTCACTCCTACTTCCCTGGAGTAAGTTCCTAATGCTGTCATTATGTAAGTGAATCTCATTATAAAAAAAATATCACAAAAATAAACTCAGTGAATAGCCAGGCACTGTATATTGATTGCATGGTCATACAAAGGATAAGGCTGTAGCTAAATCAGGGTTTTTATTTGCAACTCCCTGCATTTATATTATGTGTAATACATTGTTCCTTTACATCATGATCAAGTTTTATTTGGGTAATTTTTCCATAACTCCCTGGTAGGGGTTTTCACTGTTACAGAGTTCAGCCTGTCAATCAGTGCTGTGATCATTTCCTGTAGAGAAAGTGAAGGGACACTCCCACCTCTCATTTCAGCTTAGCTTCTGAACGGAGAGGTCCTAACGGCAGCTCTGATATAATGACTTTTTCTGCATCATTACATAGTAAAATAGGATTAATCATATAACTGAATATCAAGGATATATAAATTGTCTCCTTTAAGAATCACAGCTTTGTGCAAAATTCTGAAGAAAAAACTGGGACCCCTCCATTGAGGATAAATCACTTAAAAACTGGACTAATTATATCCCAAACAAAAATACCCTTGACATCCTTAAATCACGCTCCCATGCCATGAGGATCATCCCATCCAGCCAATACCAAATCATGGCTCTACAAATCCTACATCAATCATACCTAACCCCTCCGCGAAGATTTAAAATGGGCCAGCTAAATGACTCTGCGTGTCTAAGATGCCAAGAAAAAGAGGCCTCTTTACTTACTTTACAGTTATTCAAATCATATGGCAAAAAGTATATGACCATTGTCACCTTTTGACAAAACTAACATTTATACCAGGGGTGTCCAACCTTTTTGGCATCCCTGGGCCACATTTGAAAAGGAAAAATTGTCTGGGGCCACACATGAGGCACACAAATACTTTTGATTTGTAAAAGTAAAGAAAATACACATAGAATAACTACAATACCAGTTGGATAACCAGATGGAGCTATGCACTGGAATATGTGACACCTGCATATTACAGTAAATAGATGTATCATATATTATTTTCTCATTTCCTCAGGAACCAAGTGTTTCAAGCTGGGCCGCATTCAGATCCATCCCGGGCCGCATGCGGCCCTCAGGCCACAGGTTGGACACCCCTGATTTAAACCTACTGTTGAATGGGCTCTTTTCAACAAAATAAAAGGGACACAAAAAATAACCAAAGACAGTAAAATCCTAGCAGAAAGGCTGGCAGCAGCGACCAGAAAGGCCATTCTACAGGAAAGGCTATCCACCACCACACCACTTCTACACCTAATTAAAAACAAATTACACTTTATATTCCATATGGATTGGCTAGAGGCTTCAGCCAACAAAACAACCCAAACACACAAATTCTTTGACACTTAGTCCACATATATCCTAAATCTTCCCCCAGACATTAGATCAATGACAGTAAATACATTCCGACATACAACCTGGTATGACATGGAAAGCCTTCGAGGAAATAACCCCCTTCTATTGGACAAAGCATCTCTAAATGAAACAAACTTCTGCCTCCCTAGATCCAACTTGTCACGGCTATCGGACATCTACTCAATTACTCATGAGAATGCAAAAGGTCTGAGCTGATCTTGTTTTTGGTTTGATTTTGGTTCTAATTATGATTTAACCTATTTGTCTTATGCTTTATTAATTTTCTACACCTTCCTTTTAGTTTGATTTCATTAATGTTTCAACGCAGGACCCTCAATATCTTACGATAACATGGGACAAAATGACAAACATATACTAACTACATAATTGCATTGTACTGTCTCGCAAACTATTTCTGGACTATTAATTTCAATGTAATAAAAACATGGTAACAAAACAGAAAATCTAACATAAACCAGAAAACTTTATTAAGACAAACATGTACAACATGATTACATTGAATATCTATACTTGTCATGTCAAATGAAATCTTGCAATTTGTTTGTTAAAAATAAATACAAATACAATATTTAAAAAAAAAAAGTATTTAAAGAAAATATCCTTTGGTAGTATAGAAACAGCTGAACCTGTATCAAGCACCAGGTTAATGGAATAATGCATATAAACTTGTCTGGAATAAATGTATCCGCTTAATCCACACTTAATACTGTAACATTTGTAGTAGTGACTTAATGAACATGTTTATCAGAACTACAGCAGGTTTTAGCCAAATGACTGACCTTTGAGCATTTGCAACACTGTACCGCTTTTGCAGGACATGTAGCAGTATTTTTTATTTGTATTTGCTGCACGGTTTTGCAGTGAATCCCTTTCCTTAGCACTGTATTTTACATGTGACTGTGCATTATTAAACCACAGTACTGGATTCAAAATCTGTACATTCCCAGCAGTTGCTTGACTGAGAGTTTTAGCCTCTGCCACTGCTGTTTCAATTTAGCCTTTGCAAGGGTTAAATCTTGCTCCAGGAGCAGTCTCTCTTTAATGCAATGTGAATTTGTTTTTTCCACTATTTGGTCTCTTAGCATTTCATCTGTTAGATTCCCAAACTTACAGGTAACAACCAGCTCTCTCAAAGCTGCTACAAATTGTTCTGTGGATTCATCATTACGCAGTCCACCTTAGCAGAATTTATATCGTTCAGCAACCACATTTACTCTTGGCACAAAAAAGTTCTTTATAGTAGTAAGAGCTCATCAGTAATGGTAATGTATAGAATATACACTGTCCCTCTGCTCCCAGGCAGTGAATAAGTAAAGCATGCTTTCTAGCAGCCAAAATCTCCCCTTGGTCAGCAGCAATAATGTAATTATCAAACATACGGATCCAAGCAGTAAAAGGTATGGTAGGCTCACCAGGGTTTAGAAGAAAATGTGCAGGCTGCTGCAGAGGTAGAAGAGACTTCCTGTCGCCAATTTGTTGTGTTTTGATAACCGAGAATCAGTAGAGTTCAACAGGGCTTTATTAGCAGGCTCATGCAGCCATTGCACAACAGTAACCTCCAACTCTATAACTTTCCAGCTGTACAGAAAGTACTGTGTATATACATAGTACAAGTAATGTGCACAGCGACACCCACAGGCTGTTTGTATAAACACCACAGGTTGAAGACCTTTTTGGTGGAAACTCCCCTAGTATGGGAAACAACCTGAAAGAGGGTGTGGATGTGACAGAGAACCACTCAAACATTTGCATTAGTGTGGGAATCAGGTGGATAGTGGCATTCTGAATGTCAGTGTCAAACAGTGGTGGTTAAAACATCCCCTGTTCTGTGGCCCTAGTGTAATAATTGGTTGAAACATTAAGGGTGTTATTTATTAAAAATTGCAAAATCTAAAAATTTTGTTTTTTTCACTAGAAAAAAAACCTTGATTTGTTCAAGATTTATTATACCCAGATGCTGTAGAAAGCCTGAATCTGAAAATCCGCCATCTCAGACCTGTTGAGGTCCTGTATAAGTCAAGAGGAGAGGCAACAATCCCAATTTGAAGTTATTATGGACTTTGCTGGATGTATGCAGAAAATCCAGCTTTTTCTAGGTTTTGAGGCAAAAACTGAAAAGCCCAAAAAGCTTGTGCAATTATACCTATGATGTACGAAGTACCTATAACACGTTTGTGAACAAAGAACTTCTAATGGCAGAAAATATTTATTAAAACGTATAAAAAGACAGTATTGTAATAAAGTTACTAATGTAGGAACATATGCTTTTTTTACAAAAAGTGCAAAGACTAGTTATTAATAAAAGTCAAAAACATGTATGTTTTAATTGGTACAAGCATTCTGTTGCTAGAAGGAGCATTTAGACTTACTGAAATCACTTCTACAAGCCTTTGACAAGTGCACTTCTGCAAAGACTCCAGAAATTCTTAGCCTTCCATATTCTGATAAAGCTTGAAGCAGACCACCTCCATAGGTTTAAACTGAGGAGCAAATGTCTAGGCCAGCCAATACAGGTATGGGTCCTATTATGCAGAATGCTTGGGACCTGGGGCTTTCTGGATAATGGGTATTTCGTAATTTGTATAAAAATAAAACCCAATTGGCTGGTTTTACTTCCAATAAGTATTAATTCTATCTTCGTTTGGATCAAGTACAAGGTACTGTTTTATTATTACAGAGAAAAAGGGAATCCTTTTTGAAAATTTGGATTATTTGATTATAATGTAGTCTACGGGAGATGGCCTTTCCATAATTCAGAACTTTCGGAGTTTCTGGATACCGGGTCCCATACCTGTACCAAGGAACAATAAAAATTCAATGTTTATAAATAGAATTTGTTTTATCAAAGGCAGAAAAAACTTTGTAGACTTTTCAAGATTCATATCATTTGGCAAGTTTCTTACATTTGCAATGCCAAAATAGGTAAATTAATTTGCAAAATGATGCTGACCGTTAAGTAAACCACCATTTTTAATTTAAGAAAAAAAAAAAAAAAATATATATATATATATATATATATATATATATCTCCATCTTGTAATTTGTTTTGGAGATTGGAATAATTTTGAAGGGCTCAGTGTTGTAGCCAAAAATTGTGTTTTTTTTAAACTCCGTTAAACAATTAGGAGAGTCTGTTGCTTTAATAAATATAAAAAATATCTGAAAAAAATGTAAGTGCAGTGTACCTTTTGATAGACCCTAGTTCAAATGATAATAAAGGTACTCCTAAATTTTGAGCTTGGAACCTATGGATCAGACTCACAATTACATTGAAAGATCAATCTAGAGAGTTGTCATTTGAAATTAAGACTTTCCTAACAATTCCAAACTGGTTTTGACCCATTTTACAATTGGCATTCATGCAGTTCACATAATTATGAGTAATAGTGAAAAATATTGAGTCCAGATTTTGTCAGCTGTGGGTGAATGTGCTCTGTACCGCCATTATAAATAATCTCATGTCAATTTAACTATTTCTCCTATTAATCTTGACATTTATGCTGTCATTTCAGTTTAAAGCTGTAATTGTATTCTTAATTTAAACCAATTGTTTCTAATAAAAGGCTGCAAGGGACATTTATACCAATCAAGCTATTTTCCAAGGCAGACAATTGATTACTGGCTCATTTATCATTTGGTAAAAAATTAAAACGATACAATTGTGTATTCTGGTGGATCTGACCAATAAAGTTTACTTAATTTTGGAATATATTTAAAGTGCAATTTGTGGTGATTTATATAGTGAAAGGAAATTTACTGACATAGAACCCTGACATAGAAACCTGTAATATAGGACAGGAATCAAATCTATTGGCTAGAAACTCGTTATCCATAAAAATAAATGATAAAACTATTTATGGCTGATTGTATTTCTCTGGAATGAGAGTTATCACTAAATACTTGGTGAAAACACATCTAGTATAAATCCACCCAGATGGTGCACAAACCTATTGGGTACTTTGTTTTAAATGATGGCTGATTTGTTTTAAATGATGGTTAAAAATCCCTTAAACAAAAAACTCTGGATTTAGGTACCAAACACTCTGGATAATAGTTCCAATGCCTGTATCATTGACATTCTCATGAATCTGTGCTACAATAGAATTTCCCCTTGTGTTTTTTCCCCTGGGGAGAGGGGGGTGCAATGTGTGTTCACATAGCATCAAAGCAAGCGCAAGAAATCTGCAAATAATGCCCATTGACTCCAATGTATTTGATGTAACAAAAGACATTGTGCAATGCTGCAATTTTGTAAAAAAAATTCTGCAAATTATACAGAGAAACAGGGTTGTGTCACTCATCACTAAAGTACATTTTTCTACACTGTATTTTACATTTAAATCACTATTTAAAAAGTAGTAAATAGGGTTCTTTTAACACAGTGATGCTGAAAGTAAAAGTTTAGAGCCACAGTAAATTTATAGTAAGATTTTATGAGCTGCTAATGTGTGCAGAAACCAGCAACGTTCATGCAAGTTGCTTGAACTAGCTTCTATGCAAATTAATAGCCTTTGCACAGCTTAGTTTGTGAACTTCACCAACTCGATTGAGGTTTAACATTCTTGTGTAAATTCCAGAGTAAAACTGGCATACTTTTCCAAATGGGCAAACCAGGCTTTAACATACAGAAGTTATGTCACATTACTTCAAATACCAACTCTTTACAATAAAAGTTGTAAAACTGGAAAACTATTCCTTGCTGCCTTTACTCATCAAGGCTAACAATTTATAAGTCACTGAGGATCCAACCAGCGTTCTTCTTTGAGTGTGTGCTTTCCTTTTAAATAGCAACCCATAACAACCAATTGGCAATTAGCTTTGACTGATCTAAATGAGATAAATGAGATCTAAATGAGATATTGCAGATATGCAAATTCTTATCCAGAATGCACAGGACCTGGTTTGCTCAGGATAAAGGGTCTTTCCATAACTCAAGTGTTAAAATAATTTAAACATTAAATAAACCCAATATGTTTGTTTTGTTTGCAATAAGGATACATTCATATTAGTTGGGATTAAGGACAATGTGCTGTTTTATTAATATAGAGAATAGGGGAATAATTGTATAACAATAACAAGTTTCCAGATAATGGATCCACTACCAGTACAACTATGTGGCCATCTCCCAGAGTCTGTAAGAAACTTACAGAGCAGGTCCTCCTGCGCGTCCCTGTACAGCAGCTCTGACATCACACAAGCCTATGCGGAAGCGTGCGAGTTCGTATTGATGTCGGCACGTATTCTGGCGCAGTAGCGCAAGCATCTTGACGCCGGCGTCAGGATGCAGCCGTTTTGACATTGAGAATTGGCGCCAAGACTAAAGGTATTTAAATTAGCTTTTGTATGGGATCTGTGCCTGGTTATCGTGTTTTATCCTGAAGCCTAGCTATTCTGACCTATTGATTATTGATTCCTGTGTATGACCACTACTTGTCCTAACTTCTGAAACTTCGCTGCCCGTCCAGACCTTTTGCTTGCTGCTTCCTGCTTGATTGCTGCCTGCCTTTTGACCCGGATACGATTGACTACTCTCTCTCTACACTCCCTGGTACTATGCATCGGTTAGCCTCACTGGCCTCTCTCCACTCACGGCTTCCCCCTGTAACATCCTCAGGTGGGTTCTGTGTTGTGTGAGTTGCTTGTGGCTCCTTATCTTCCAGAAGAGATTCATTTCGAATAAATATAATTAAATATTTATTAGGCAAACCCACTGTCTCACACAGTAGATACTGCACCCAGATCCACACACTGCAACTCTAAATCATAAACAGAAATGTGTGCAGTCTCATACTGAAAAAACATTTATTTGTGCAAATTCAGAAAAGTACATTCACAAACACATCTTTTTAAACAAAAACCACAGTGCAGTGCTACCCCTCTGTCTGCCTACCTGTGTTAGCCACTCCCTCCTGACGCGTTTCGCGCTATTGGGCGCTTCATCAGAGGAGGTGTGGCTATCAGCACCTTTGTCTCTTAAATACCCTCTGGTATAATTTAGGCTGGTGCCTGGGTTTGAGGAAACACAGGGTTCTTCCCATATAAACCACTTGTGTACACATATGAGTGCTATTTGTGATAAGGTAAATAGTGACTTGGTGCTTATTTCAATAATAAATATCAATAAAGGTATATAACTGATTTTCGATATTTTTAAGTGTTCTTTTAAGTGTATCCATTATTTTTCATATTAAATAAAATATTGCAAATAAAATATATGTGCATATATGTGAATAAGTGTTTTGTTATTAAAATATTTAAATTATTTGATTTTAGATTATAGATTAATATCTGTTATAAATATTATATTTCAGATCTATATATTGATTTACAAATTTATAAATATATAAACGAACTTAACTTAATCTGTTGCACTAGTGATGGGCGAATCTCCCGAGATTCGCTTCGCCGAATTTTTCGCGAATTTCTA
>CM044433.1:73455158-73475297 GCA_024363595.1 Xenopus borealis | reverse complement strand
AACAGCCGATGTTCGCGCGAACAAGTTCGCCGGCGAACAGTTCGCGCCATCCCTAGTAGAATGAATAATTCTGTGATTGTAAATGGTTAATAAATATGCCTTACCCATAATATTAAGTCAACATCAGCAAAAAGGTCACCTAAGGGAGCTGAGCCAAGTGGCATATAAATACAAAATAAATTGCAATATTAAAAAGCATAAATGTGTAGAAATGTTTTTAGCAAAGCACTTGGGAGCCAAAGGAAAAGTATGTATGGGGGAAGGGGTGTGTGTTATATACACTTCCATAGCATTAAGTCTCCATTTTATTTTCAAGATATTCAGAAGAACTAGTGGATTATAACATCCCATGTTAAGTGTATCAGCTTTATAGATAAGAACTGTATTTCCTTTCAAGCTCTTTGTGGGTGGGCAAAAAGCCCAAAATATCAATTTGTTGTAAAAGATGAAAGCGATTATTTCAATGCGTGATCTTTCTATGTTTTTGCTCCTTATCAATCTTTTTCATGCTCTTTTTCTCTCTGTTCAAGTAATCCTTAAAATAGGCTTGCCATATGTTTGGTTTAGACTGTTCTATGAATACCTTGCACTAGTTTTATTCAGACTTTTTAAAATTCTTAATTCAGTTATTATAGACCCTAGTCCTGGGTATTCCCTTCTTACTCTACACAACTCAAATGCCATGATCACTTCCAGATCCTTAATCCTTAAACATTGTTCATTGATCCTCAAGGTGCAATTCTGCACTGGCTACTTTTCACCAGTTCTTTCCTTCTGTTGTAATTGGTCGAATTATATGTGCACAAGAAACACCCTCAGCCTTGAAGCCCCTGTAGCTACACCCATCCCTCTATTATTTCATTACTATGGTGTACAAACCCTGATCTATTTCAGTCACTCAAAAGGTGTCATGTTCATGGCACTAAAAAGCTGCCTGCCCAGCACTAAATGGAACCAAATTAGAAAACCCTGGCAGGATTTCCTATGATTGACGTGCTGATGGGCTAATCGTCATGACCCTTCCTTGCCGCATCACAAACCTGCCCCCATTCCATTGAGGCATCGCCCCCCTGCCCAGAGTTCCACGGGTTAGAAGGCGCCAACCGTACACTAAACCTAGAGCATACTGTCACTTTTAAAGAGTATAGATAAAGAAGCAAAATAAAGAAGGAATAATTGTCATATAACAAGGTGGTGAGGCTGATTATAAACCTATGAGCCAGTTGATGTTTATTTTTAAGAATTTCTTATTTTTAAAATTTCTGAAAAAATTTCTATAGTATATACTATAGGTAATATTTTTTTTAACCCATTAAGGGCTAATATACAAAATATCAGCCTGAGGAATCCAGAGGGATTAACACAAGTTTTTAGCAATTCCCTGAGTGTTGGAAAAAATCTTCCTGACAGTCGGGTGATAGTGTTTAATGAATTGACACATTTTTGAAAGCGGATCAATGTGTCAGTTCTTCGGAACACATTTAACTGCTTTTGGCTATTCTGTGCTATGGTGATAGAGTGGCAGAGTGGTGTTGAATGAAATGCTTTTCCAGGTTTTGCAGTGAAAAAATGTTGCTGAAAAAGTTGCTGCCAAAAAGTACAGCATGAATTACTGGGTTTCAAAAATTGGTTACGCACCTCATGACTTTCATGTGTTTTGTGAATTTTCACTGGTTTGCTAATTTTTTGTCATATGAAACAGGACAAGTTTGTCCATCACTATTGAGTCCTAATACATTACTAAATCTGAGCATTGCAAGAAAAAGAAGGCAATGAATATTAATATGTGAAATTAACCAATTGTTTCAGCATAAGAAAAAACTTGTTATATATGAACATGCCACTATGTATTAAACTAATGGGGCTAACGTTAGCGGTTGGCAAATAAAATCAGTTCCCAATAAAATAGTCCCTTATCCATGTATGAGAATACCTACTCGCCAATACAACGGTTGGGTATTTTTATTGGCAAGTCCACGTTCAAGCACAAGATGCTTTATAAACTGTCTTTATTTGGTACACGAATATAGCAGCATTTTCAAGTGTGAGGCCATGTTGCGCAGTTCTCCATTCAAATGGGGGTTTATAATACAGTGCATAACTAGTTAGTCTAAACCTCAATGCTTTAGTCTGTTAGCATGCCTTTCTTGTGCTTGAGTCATGCTTCCTGTTCAGATATCACTTTTATATTTAATCACTCTAATGTGGAGCATTCGTTGTTTGTGGTGCCAGGAAACTTTTCACCTTAAAAGTACATTCCCTAACACTCTTTAAATGCTGATCTGTGACAGATGGAGAGACGTTTACATTGTGTTTTGTGTTTTTATTATCTTACTCTTGTTAACATAAGAAAAACCTCTGTGCATATAAGCTAGACAATTAAAAATGTCATCTTGCAACAAATGTGATTGCTTTCATACATTAATTATGGGCTACAATGTAGGCTTTGTCTGCATTGCTTGTGTGATATTATTTCCATATGAAATCTAACAAACCACATACAAGTTTTAATAATGAATCACTTGAAGACTGCGAAGTCAATACATAAGTTATGATTCCTTTCGGGGAAGCCAAACCATATAATTTTGCCTCTGTGATTTAGTGTTCTTCAAATGTTCCTTGCAAAAGAAAAAAAAAACCCAGACAGATTTGTATTAGAAGGTTTGATAAATTCAGAGCAGAATTACTAGGTAAATAAATCGAATTATAAACTCGCTGAAGGGGCTAAACAGTTTCAAAACAGTCTGCAATTACCACATAGCAATCGCACTTTCCCTACCCAATGACCATGCAGGCTCGGCTTTATTAATGTCTTCATTCCTTTTGTATATGTTTTTTATGGTTCCCACGCAGGTTTAGTCATGGATAAACTTGATGAAAGCATTCTCAGAAATAATAAAATCAGGACTGTTTTAGGGTGGGGCTGAGAAGGTATTTGCCTGGCTTGCCAGCACAAAAAGAGAAAATAAATGAAAATGTAGCAAAAAGCACATTCTGTGCAGCCATTGTTAAATATTGTCATTATATATGGAACCAATAAACCTGTAGCTGGTGTTCAACTACAGCTCACAAGACCCACCTACAGCCTCCAACCACCAAAGATTTAGGGGACATATAAAACTGACAACCAAGTGCTGCTGCTTTATTTTACTCAATAGCTAAGATCTCAAAGAGACAGTATCCCACTTTTGCAACATATGTTTAATAAAAAAAAGTTGTTCTGCACTGAACTTGAATTTGTGCTTTTACCATAGTATTAGGGGCAGATTTACTAAGGGTCGAATTCGACCATGTGAATAGTTAGGGAATAAAAATTCTCCAAATTTGAATTTGGAGGATTTTTACCGCTATTCCATTGGTCAAATGATCAAATAGTAAAAATAAAATCGTTCAATCAATCAATTCAAATGATTTTAACTTTTTGAATCATAATTCCGTAGCATTGATCTGGCCAACTAGACAGTCGAATAAAATTTTAAAGGGGAAGTACTTCGACTGTCGAATAGTCGAATATTCGAATAGATTTTTATTGGAATTGGATCGAACTTCGAATCCTTCATGTGAATTTAGTACATCTGCCCCTTAAAGGAATTGTTCATTATAAAAATAAAAATTGGGTAAATAGATAGGCAGTGCAAAATAATTTTTTTTTTTAATATAGTTAGCCAAAAATGTAATGTACTAAGGCTGGAGTTGCTGGATGTCTAATATAACAACCAGAATGCAACTTCCTGCTTTTTCAGCTCTCTTGGACAAGTTACAGATGCAGTCACTTGGATTTGTAAGTTTAATGCGTCGTGACTCAGGGCTAATTGAAGAAACTGTGTTATCTAAAGTTATCTTAACTCATTTAATGCATTTAACCTTTTCATTAGCATACCAAAGCACCATTGTTTTCAATAGAGAACTCTTTAATTGGATGGGATGCTGTGACACAATATTCTGTGCTAAGTGAGATAAATGAGATAGATGAGTTAAGTCACGTCGCATTTAACTTACAATCCAAAGTGACTGCATCTGTAATCTGGTGACCAGGCAGTAACCAATCAGTGAATTGAGGGAGGGCCACACAGGCCATAACTGTTGCTTTTGAATCTGACCTTAATGCTGAGGATCAATTGCAGATTCACTGAAGAGTTATGTCCCATGTGGCCCCCATTCAAGTCGCTGACTGACTCAAAGTTAAAGAGCTGAAAAGCAGGAAGTTGGATTCTGGCTGTTACATTCGACATCCAGTCACTCCAGCCTTTATAGTTTGCATTTTCCCTGACTAACTATATTGGAAACATTTTTTATTTTGCACAGCCTATTTATGCAGTTTTCATTTTTACACTGAACTGTTCCTTTAATCTCAAAAATCAGTGTTTTTTTTATTTCATGAGCTAAACAAGCCAAACATGGAAACTGTAGCTAGTCTATGATTTTTTAGAGGTTTTTTGCGAGGAAAATAATTATATGACCAGTGCACAGGTAAACCACCGCACAATGGACTTGATTAAAGGAGTTGTTCGCCTTTGCGTTCACCTTTCGTATAACGTAGAGACTGATATTCAGCAGCTCTAGAGGTGCTAGGATCCAAATTACCATATCAACCATGCATTGAATGGCATAAGAGACTGGAATTGGAATAGGAGAGGGCCTGAATAGAAAGATAAATAATTGCAATAACAATAAATTTGTAGCCTTACAGAACATTTGTTTTTAGGTGAAGTCAGTGAACCCCTTTTGAAAGCTGGAAAGAGTCAGAAGATAAAGGAAAGTAATAAAAAATCCATATAAAAAAATAATGAAACCATTTGAAAAGTTGCTTAGAATCGACCATTCTATAACATACTAAAACTTAACTTAAAGGTGAACCACTGCTTTAAATGCAGGTCAAAACAGCAACAACAAAGAGGGAAGAGAGCAGGTGGTTAACTAGGAATCTAATTGTCTACTTTGCAAGGACCAGCTGTGGAATAGCGAAAGTAAAAAAATTTGCCCATCTTCTCTTTTATATTTTCAGTTGTTCCCTGGACGCCTGGGTGGGTATCACTTTAGGAGTGGCACTTAGTGATGGGCGAATCACCCAGTTTTGCTTCGCCGAAAAATGTGCGAATTTCCAGCGAAATTCGCAAATTGGCGAAAAAATCCGTGAAAATTTATTTATTCGCCAGCAGCGAATCCCGGGAATTCGCCGCGAATTTGTCCCTGGCGAATAAATTCGCCCATCACTAGTGGCACTACTTAAATTTTCTCTCAAATTCAGTCCAGCCCCTTATCCATAATACAAGAATTTTGGATAACAGATCCCATACCTGTACTGAATTTAAAATACAAAGGCAGAGATTCATCTGCCCTATAAAAGTAATGCTCTTTGACCTCCAACCTGTCCAGAGCAGCTCACATATTTTGTGCACATAAATAAGAAACCTTAGACTGTAAGCCAATTGTGTTGGATATCAAAAAGACGCTTATTGCCAGGCCATATCATGTCCCTGCTGTTAAATAATACAATGTGGACAGTGATTGAGAAGTTTACATTTACTAGAAATGTATTACTGTGCTACTAATCATTTTCACTACACAAAGCAAGGAATACATGTGAAAGTGATTGAAAGGATTTATATTTTAGTTTTGACTACAGAAGGAACAGTAGGTTGTAATATTATACAGACTAATGAAAAAGGTAATCATATTGAATGTATTCCTGTTATTGGCATATGCCATATATATACACATCTGGATGCCTGTGTTCTTGTGAACCAGCCCAGACACACACATGGAGCATACCAAGAGATATTGGGACTGCAGCCTAATAAAAGAACAATGGGAAGGTAACCAGATAACAGCTCCCTAACATAAGATAACAGAACAAGAACAACACTGAATAGTAAAACCCATGTCCCACTGCGTACTATTCAGTTACATTGAGAAGGAAAAACAACAGCCTGCCAGAAAGCAGTTCCTTCCTGAAGTGCTGGCACAAGTCACATGACTGGGGCAACTGGGAAATTGACAAAATGGCTATCCCCATGTCAGATTTCAAAACTGAATATAAAAAAATCTGTTTGCTCTTTTGAGAAATGGATTTCAATGCAGAAGTTTACTGGAGCAGCACTATTAACCGATGCATTTAAAAAAAAAAAAACATGTTTTCCCATGACAGTTTCCGTTTAATGTATCCAATACCAGACAGTATGTAGAACACTGCTGCAGCTATGGGCCTTACTACTATATAAGCCGATTTGCTAGCAGTCAGTGAAATAAATTCCAACATACATTGACTAAGCAACGGTAAACTGTTTATATATGTATATCTAAAAGACTAAAATGAACATTAGAAGGTCTAATAGACAAATAAGCAACAACAATAGTGTGGTGTTTATACAAAATGCCTGTCGGTGTCACTGTGCATAATGTGCATACTGCTTAAAGAGTGAGAGTTAAAGTTACTACAGTATAAGCAATGGCTGCATGAACCTTCTAATAAAGCACTGTTATACTCTGCTTATCTTGAGCTACAAAAACATGACAAATTGGCAACGAGATGTCTTTTCTACCTTTGCAGCAGCCTGCAGCTTTTCTCCCAAACCCTGGTAAGTCTACCATACCTTTTACTGCTTGGATCCATATGTTTGAAAACTACATTATTGCTGTTGACCAAGCGGAGATTTCTGCTGCTAGAAAGCTTGCTTTAATTATTCACCGCCGGGGAGCAGAGGGACAGCGTATATTCTATACATTACCATTACCTGATAATACTTATGAAACTGCTCTTTTGCCGAAAGATATAAATTCCACTAATGTGGACATCGTAATGGTGAATCCACAGAACAATTTGTAGAAGCTTTGAGAGAGCTGGTTGTTACCTGTGAGTTTGGGACTCTAACAGATGAAATGCTAAGAGACCAAATAGTGGAAAAAACAAACTCACCTCGCATTAGAGAGAGACTGCTCCTAAATCAAGATTTAACCCTTGCAAAGTCTATTACAGTTGCTAGCCAAATTGAAACAGCAGCAGCAGAGGCTAAAACTCTCAGTCAGGGAACTGCTGGGAATGTACAGATTGTGAATTCAGCATTGTGGCCTAATAATGTACAATCAGAGGTAAAATACAGTGCTAAGGAAAGGGAATCACCTACACTGCAAAACTGTGCAGGAAATACAAATAAAAAATTCTGCTTCCGCTGCGGTTCAACACAACACACTGCAAATTATACTACATGTCCTGTAAAAGCTGTACAGTGCGGCAAATTCAAAAAAGTAAGATCTGTCATAGTTTTGCTAAGGATGTTCATGAAGTCACTGCTTCAAATGTTACCATATTAAGTGTGGATAAATATGATACATTTATTCCAGAAAAGTTTATATGCACTGTCAATGTAAATACTGCTTCTGCTGACAAGGGACACCTCCCCTGAGACTGGTCAGTTACTTAAAGGATCCAATCCACGTGCTTGGTTGCTTGCCAGTGACTGTACAATTTAAATCAAATACTGTAAAATGTAATTAATGCTTCATTAAACCTAGCTAGTGTCTAAAATTTCACAACAAAGCAACACTTTATTGGGTTGTGCAAAGAACTTTGTACACAAAGTTAAGTTGACACGACATGAATAACCAGTACAACAGATATTTAAGCAATTTCCCTACTCTATAAGGGAGACTGTCTCACAGGCACTAAAGAAACTGGCAGAGCAAGATGTCATTGAAAAATCAGAATCCTCCGAATGGGTTTCACCAATTGTTGCAACAATCAATAAAACTGGAGGTATTACCCCCTCATTGCAATATTGGCAAAAGTTGGTAAATTGACATACTTAGCTAGAGGGTGCCCAGAGAAATTTGATGCCTTATGGGGTACTTGTTGAAAATACAGTAGTCTGTGAAAATGATTGAAACCCTGTATAGCCGTAATGACTGCCCTTGCCTCACGTCTTTTTCCTTCTTTCTTTTCTATTTCCTTTATGTTTGCTGTTGTTAAAATAGCAAAATAAAAACTGGAGGTATTAGATTGTGTGTTGATCTATGTGAACCTAATAAAGCAGTTTTATGGATAATCATTCTTTGCCACACAGAGAAAATATTTTCAGGACTCTGAGGAGCAAAATTATTTTCCACCCTGGATCACCCATGATTGTTTGTTTTGGTTCAATCATGTACCTTATGGACTAGCTTCAGCACAGAGTTGTTTGATTCTGCAGGACTGAAAATAAACCTTTCCAAACGACTAGTGATGGGTGAATCTACCCCGTTTCGCTTCGCCGAAAAATTGGCGGAAATATTTGCGAAACGAGTCGTATCATTTTTGTCGCATCGTTTTTTCAGCAAATTTTCACTGGCGTTTCACGAATTTATTCGCCAGCAGCAAAACGCGGGAATTCACCGCGAATTCGCCCCTGGCAAATAAATTCACCCATCACTACAAACGACACTTCAGACAAATTCAGCTGTCATTTTTGGGTCACAATTTCACAAGAGGGATTACTGCCTGACACTAACCATGTCAACACTATTAGGCAAGCACCTACTCCGTCTGTTTTTCAGACCTTCCGAGCTTTCTTAGGTCTTACTTCATGGTACTCTATGTTTATTCCTAAGTATGCTTCAGTTGTGGAGCCACATAGAGCACTACTACGTAGTCTGGTTTGGTCAGAGACTGCTCAACAGAGTATGGCATTGGTGCAGTTTTCACAGAGATCCATGCTGATTATTCAGAGAAAACTGTTGCATTTGCATGCAGAACACTTACAGAGACAGAACGTACAGTAAGTATTCAACTGTTGATAAAGAAGCTCTAGAATGTGTTCTCTACCTACCTATGGGGTAGAGAATTTACCTTATGCACAGATCATAGCCCTTTAAAGGGCAAGGAAAGTCTAAATTGGAATAAGGCTAGAAATTCTGTATTTTGTATACTAAATATAAACATGAACTTATTGCACCACAAGCCTTATCAAACAAATGATTTATGCTTTCAAAGCTGGCCACAGGGGGCTGTCATCTTGTAACTTTGTTATACATCTTTGCAAGACTAGACTACATGCACATGCTCAGTGTGATCTGGGCTTCTTAGGGATCGTCATAAATGATAAAAAAGCAAAGATGCTTGAGTTCTGCATGGCTGTTAAGTAAGGCAGGGGCTCCCCCTGCTGTCCATAAGTATGATTGTTTTCCTGCTAGAAGTTAGGGACCGTCTGACAATTCCTATCCATAGCACTAAATGAATTGAGAATTTCACTGCATACAGTCAGGTTTCTTATAAAAATGGTTTTTAAATTGAAGTATATTGGAGATAGATTTCTTTTTCATTAAAGAAAGTAAAAATGGGATTTTATTTCTTTGCCTTTCCTTGCCTTTTAACTACACTGCTTACAACAAAGGGCCTAGGAAGAGCTGGAATGCAGATAGCTAGATAGTCAGCAAGGCTACTGAATTTCAATTACAAAACACAATACAAACCAGGATTGAAAAAAGTTACTGCTGATTGTTTGTCATGTTTACCTCTACCTGCAGCTTCTGATACACTGTATGAGGACATAAAAGTTGTAGCATCGATTGAAATACTGTCAACTTTGCTGATCTTAAGCAAGCTTGCCCCACATGTCCAGGTAAAAGTACGAGACATCTTACAAAGCAAATGGCCAAATGCTGAGAAGCTCTGTCCTGATCTTCAACTTTACTATAGGATTAGACATAAACTGTCCTTTGTAGATGGCTATGTTGTCCATGGAGCTCACCGCTTACTGGACCTCATACAACATGCAGTTGAGTCATCAAGGAATTGTACATACAAAACAAAGACTACAAGAACTATACTGGTGGCCAGCAATGCGATTCATTCTTGAGTTATTTGTCAGAATCATGACAAAATATCACATATACACCACCACCTCAGCCAGTACAGTTCCCTGATTCAGCATGGGAAAAACTTGCTATTGATATTGTGGGTCCTTTTGCAGATGCTTATATATACTGCAGATTTGCTAAAACCTTGATAGACTATTACAGTAAATGGCCAGATACTGCATTTGTTCCTCAAATAACATCAGCTACAGTAATAACCTTTCTGTAGTCCAAAGGAGTTAATATCAGACAACAGACCACAGTTTGTCTCATTTGAGTTTGAATTCTTTCTGAGAGAGAGGAATATTGTGCATAGGAAATCTTCAGTGTATTACCCACAAGTAAATGGAGAAATCAAGTGATTCATCAGAAGTCTGAAAGCATTACAGACAGCAAATCTTACATGACTTACATCATTTTCCTACATAGCTATAGAGCAACGTTCCATGCAACAACCCAAGCATCTCCAGCTTAATTATTACATGGCAGACAAATGCGCACTAAGTTACATGTTGCAGACAGACTTCCACAAAATACTGTGCCTACAAAATCATCTACTACAGACATTTTCAAACGTCAATGAGCCAAATGCAAGGCTTATACAGACAGAAAACACAGTGCAAGAGAAGTGCACCTCAGCCTGGACCTTTAGTCAGAATTAAGAAACCAGGACTACTGAAACAAGGACAATCTAAATTTACTACACCACTTGAAATGAGATGCTAGCGAAGCTGTGTCTAATCTTTTGCAAGACATGGATTTGCAGCAAAATTCAGGGATGCAGGGATTGTTTGAGCCGAGGGTGTGTAGGGATTGCTTTGTGCCATATGCCTCCGAAGCTTGTGGGGGGCCTGGCGCACACTAGATACACCACTGCTGCTATACCTGTGAATGATGACCATGCACACTGATCCTATTGTTTTGGAATTGTAAATGAGGCCTATTATTTCTTAGATAGTAGCAATTGTTCATAAATCAAATACTATTGAGAAACACTACATGCAGCAGGCTAGGTATCAGACTTACCATACATTGGAGCAGCACACTAGTCAATTTCCATCAATGCTGAAAATGCTGATGTCACTTGTGGGTGCAGCTGGTGGTGTGTAGTGGAGGAAGTTAGTCTCAAGTTCAAAGTAGGAATGCATTGTTAAGGGACTATACACCACAAACGGTTAAACCTTCCAAAGTGGTTATGCCTTTTGTAGAACTGTAAATTGTGCCAAGTAATAGGACATGCTTTAAAAAGGAATTATTTCCAAAATGTTGCATGATTGTCCTATAGATGAAAAAAAGTATTTTCAGTGCAGTAATTACTTGTACTAATAGTATAATTAAAGGTAAATTAGTCTTGTGATAACCCAGATTCTACTTCAGGGGGGGATAAGCTTGATGAATTAGGAGATACAACATTCTAGGTACTAATATCTCACAATCTGTTATTTTTTGGGTGTAATAACTCATAGCATATTACAATGATGAATTGAGAGATAGACATTAGCTCAATTAGATAATACATGATGAATTATTAGTGATCTTTAGTGAATAGTGCCCAAAGAAAATTCTTAATGGTGGGGGACTGAATTCCATAAGAAATCCAACGATCTTACTGCTTTAAAGAACTTATTAAAACCAGCTGGTATTTTCATTCCAGCCAAAGTAGCGTTGGGATGTGTTGAATGTGAATCTGGAAGATTTATTCACAAAGAAAATTTCAAAACAGAAGCTCTAATGACAAACTAAATAAACACCAGCCTAATTTTATGGTTTGGGACTAGGCCATTCTTTAACCATCAAAACTGTTCCACTTCCAAACAAGCATTCCCTAAGAATTATACTATCAGGATGATTTATTTCTGATTAGATGATATCCTGCAATTTAAGTCTGGCATTGCCATTTTTACTATTAGGTACTATTAAAAAAGAAGAAAATGTACTGTTCTAAAACGAATAATGAAGTGTTTCCAGAAAAATAAATAGAAGCACATAAAGAGGGTTATTTACTAAAATCCAAATTTATCTAATTTTTTTTTAAAAAAACAAACAAAACTTGATCTTATTTATTATTACTAAAGCTCGGTTTAATCGGTTCGGGTAAAAACTTGATAAAATCAAGAAAAAACCCAAATCCAACCTTTTTTTTTAAAACCATAATTTTGCGAGATTTTTTGCTCAAAAGGTCGAATTTTCAGCTAATTCCAGTGCAAACAAAAGAGTGTTAAGGATTGAGTAAATGCAGTATACCAGTTGCATATGATTGGGCGTCCGTAATAGCACTTCTAGTTGGGACAGGGTTACCTTGGGGGGATCAGGGAATTGCCTATTAGCTGCATGTCTAAGCTGCAAATATCTGAACCACATGGTTCTAGGGAGCTTGTACTCCATAGTTAGGGCTGCAAAGGATTTCAGCCCTTGAGCATCATATAGTTGATCGACATATTTAATTATTAAAGGAATTGTTCAGTATAAAAACAAAAACTGGGTAAATAGATAGGCAGTGCAAAATACAAAAGGTTTCTAATATAGTTAGTTAGCCAAATATGTAATCTATAAAGGCTGGAGTGACAGAATGCCTGACATGACAGAACACTACCTGCTTTTCAGCTCTCTTGTTTACCACTGACTGGTTACCCTGGTGACCAGGCAGTAACCAATCAGTGACTTGAGGGAGGGCCACGTGGGCCATGACTGTTGCTTTTGAATCTGAGCTGAATGCTGAGGATCAACTGCAAACTCATTGAACAGTTATGTCCCATGTGGCCCCCCCTTTAAGTCGCTGACTAACTCAAATTTAAAGAGCAGAAAAGCAGGAAGTTGGATTCTGGTTATTATATTAGACATCCAGTCACATTTTTTATGTTGCACTGCATATCTATGTATCCAGTTTTTATTTTTACACTGAACTGTTCCTTTAAGAAAGTTTTTTAGCTTTTTGTAAAGTTTTGTCATATTTAAGGGCTTTTTCCCATATCGGAATTAACATTGCCAGTTTAGTGGGGGGGGCCATCCTTTTTGAGTGGTTCCTTTTAAGGGAGTGTTCGCTGATGCTTCAATTGACCCTGCTGCTTCTGCTTGAGATGGGAAAAGTGGCATGTTCAGCTGAGGGAGAGAACCACCAGGCTACGTACTCTAGCTGAGCAGCTAGGTAATATAGACAAAAGTGTGGTAATGCCAAACCACTGTGCTTTTTGGGGGCTGTTCGGGCTTGGAGGCTTACACAGGGTTGGTAAAAACAATGTTTGCTCCATTTGTACTCATGTAGCTAATAGCCAATATAAAAAAAAATCACTTACAGCAAGGAAATATAAAACTGCCAAAAATCCAGTTTTAACCCATTTTAATTAAGTAATTTTCTTCAGTAATAGAAAACTTCCAATGCATTTTAACAGAAAATTCATTTGTTTGAGTAATGCACAGACAAAACAGCCTCATTGTTGCATTGAAAAAAAGACAGAGAAAGTTATTTACCTGAATAATATGTTGCAGTGCTATAACTCCTTTATTGGGCCAGAAAACAAATTTGGGGAGCTCAAAGTGCAGGAGGGAATAGCTGTTCCACAGTGTGGGGTAGGAGGTAGAGATGGGAGAAGGCAACTTAAGGATTTTAGTTAATATTTCCAACTCTCCAAGGCAAGGTTATTGTGTAGCTATTGGTAAGGGGTATTTTAAAGGGCACATTTAACATACATTTCCCTATCTAACAGAGCCCACACCTTTCAATACTAATAATAGTAACAGTCCCCCAGAAAGTCCTCTGCCCCCTCAACTGGCAAGGGTGCTCCAGGTGCATATGGCACTGTTGGGGCATGTGCATAATAAGGGAGTGTCCAAGCTCTTTTAGGTAGGAGCACATTTGCTGGTATAGGAATGGGAGAGGTATCTCCTCTAAATAACAGAGCAACTGTTCTGAAGGATATAATGCTATGGTGAAATGCAGGAATAGTATTTAAGAAATTGGATGGCAGTTTCCTCTTGGGTGGGGTAAATAGTGGGATTTCTCTCTAGGCAGGGGAAATAGCTATACTTGGGTGGTAAGTCTTGGTTAATAGTGATGGGCGAATCTGGGGCGTTTCGCTTCGCGAAAAAATTTGCGAAAATGTCAAAATCAGACAATTCACGAAAAATGTGTGAAATTTTACCGTTTTCACAAAAAATTCATGAAATTTACCCATTTTCACGAACAATTTGTGAAATTTTAACTACTTCACTATAAATTCATGAATTTCAAGCAATTTCACTATAAATTTGTGAATTTTGACCTATATCACAATAAATTCTTGAATTTCGAATGTTTTCACAAAAAATTAGTGAATTTCAAACGTTTTCACGAAAAATTCGTGGAAATCGATGCCCTCGACTTTTCTCTGGCGAATTTTCACGGCGGCGAATCGCAGGAATTCACCGTGAATTCGAGCTAGGCGAATAAATTCGCCCATCACTATTGGTTAATTATGCCATATTCCTGACTGAATGTTCTTTGAGATGCATATAGCAACTTTTTCTTAACTGGCTCCACCTGCATGCCACTTAGTTTACATTGCTTTATTTATTAGACATGGTAAAGGACAGAGGATGGGCTGGAGTCCAACTTGGCATTTCCCATAGGGACCTCCTTCAGTCTCTCATCTGCAGCTCTGTTTTTTTCCCCCTGTTTATAATAGGTCTGAGAAGTCAAAAGGAGATGGCCTGTTTATGCCCACATATGTATGTAGTGATAGCAAAGGACAGGGAGGAGGGTTAAGATTTCTCAAGAATATGGTAGGTAAGTTTCAAAAGGTTTCTATACATATTTACAAATTACAATATACGTGTATATATAAATAAGGTTTTTATAAATAAAAGGATTAACAAACTTTTACAGAAGGTTTACAGCCATTTGCCAGTGCTTCTAAAGAGACACAATATAACTTCTTTTTTGTCTTTGGATGTCTAATGTAAGAGCTGAATGTATACTTTTGTATTACTTTTCCTCCTATTGTATGATGCCATTACTTAAAATGTACACTGCTTGGATTTTTACCCTTGCCCAAAGTGCAAGGTAAAATGACTGGCCACAGTATAGGAATACTATTGTGTTGTATTTTTCATGTAAGAACATCAATGGACCAGTTGGGTTTGTATGATATCATTAAAGGAGTGATGTAATTAGAACTCATATAAAGAACAATTCCCTAGGTTTTATGATTCCTGTTACAATTGAAGGGCAACTGGCTCTTAAAAATTGGGAGACCCAAAGTGGTAGAACCACTGGCTTGGCCAACTGAGATGTCTGCAAACCTCAACTCATTTTACTTCTTATGTGCTTTATGAATTGGGACCCTAATCCTGTTTTCCTTATATGAATAATGAGTAAATCATAAACATCTAGTTATACTTCCCCAAGGAAAAAGAAATGAGAGTCTCAATGCTCATTGTTTGATTTCTCTGTGCCTCTGTTTATAACCTGCTTGCACATGTCTATTTTACAGAGTGAAATTGGGATTAATAGCGGCTGATTTATTGTACTATGCTGAGAGCTGTATATCAATAAATGAACTGCACTGTTGTAAATAATAATTATTAGCATCAGTTAAGCTTATAAAAGAAGAATATATTCTCACAGGGATTTCATTTCATCTGTAGCTGAAAGGAAACATTTCAACTTCAGAAAGAACATTATATTATCTGTTAATACTGTGGCCTATTGTTTAAAGCATGACATAATCTCCATTTTGTAAATGAAGAACACATGAACGGCAAAGAATTTTCTTGGTTACACTTATTTGCACTGAAAACCTGAATATTGTATTTACATCTGTTTGCTGTTGTCCAATCTGGAAAAATTATAGTGATCAAAACATCACACCTTAATGGTGGATGTTTTCCATTCTGGGAAATGATAAATGTCTTGTGGCACAAAGAGTTGCGATTATACTGACTATGCAGACTGTCATAGGGCAACATATTTAGGGGGTTATCAAAGGTTGAGTTTTACAGGGTTGTGAAGTATTTTATACCTGGAATGAACTCACAACTCAAAAGTTTTATGATTTAAGAAAAAGGTTGAATGGAAAAACTTGAATAAGTGAATTTGGGGTGAACAATCCGAAAACTTGAATTAATCATGTTTTCGTTAAAAAAAAATCCTCAATTCGCTGTAAGCGGAACCCACCACAAAAAAACCCTGAATATCATTACGGCTACAAATATGTTGAAACATTTGAAGGGACCTCTGCCATTTACTCCTACATGAGCTTGACCCGTTTTAGCTGGAATATTTTTGTATTAAGGCTATTTTCAGCTTAATGCTGGCCATAGAAGCAAAGATCCGATCGTTCGAATCATCGAACGATCGGACTTCCCCATCTCCCGACCTGCCACTAACCTTTAGATTAAATGAAGTAGCAAAAGCACAGATCAGCCGACGTTCTGCCCCTGACAGGGATTGTACAAAATTTGTAAGATTAAAAACCTAGTGACGGTCTCCCACTGAAAATCGTACGATCTGCAATAGACGCAAAGATATGATCGCCAGCCGACAGAAATTTTCTAACCTGGCCGATCGACCAAATGACTGATCGGCATGGCACGACAAATGTCGGAACACTTCACACACGATTCGAGGATTCGTACGATCATATTGTTGTGTCTTTATAAAAAAATAAATAAAATAAAAACTTTTTATTTTCCTGAAAATTTACGTTTTGACTGAAAAATACCATTGGAAGTTCACATTTTTCAGTTTAAATACCATGCAATCTTTAGTAAATCTGCCCATTGACAGTTCACCAGAATGGGTAGTATCTGCTAGCAATAAAAGGGTTTTGAATTCTGTAGTTCTCACTGAGAATATACTAGCATTAAAATGCAAATGTTTTACTAGATTTAGTCTTGTTGATTACACCATAGCTGCACATGCATGCTTGAAAGCTTGTTTAAATGTTATTGCTGGGGAAACCTCATTCTACATTTCTAACTAACTTTCTGTGTTTTGATTATGTGCTACTTGAGAGCTGTGTCAGTGGATGAGACTTTCTCTCCTAAGTAATAAAAGGTAACAGCAACCCACAGCAACCAATATGACGTTTGCTTTTAAACAGGTGACCAGAAATGCTACCTGCTGATTGAGTGCTATGGTTGTATCTATGTGGTAATCCACCTTATAAACATATTTCCCCAAAATTCAAGTATCATTTCCACCTTGAGTGGGTGATGTGTCTGATGAAATTGTGGTCAATGTGTTAAACTTTTTTTGGTTATACATGAGCTTCAATCCAACCAAGAATGACAAACTTTGAAGTTCTAATTTCGTTTGCTTGCCGTCAATAGGCGTTTGCACCCTATTCTTTAGGCACAAGTGCACTGTGTCCATTGACAAAGGTGTTTTGGGAACCGCCACAAAATGTATAAGTTTTAAAGATTTTTTTTTTGTTACTACTAAACATAAATTGATTTATTAAGGATTTGATCTATTTATGTCTATCGATATACAAGACAAATATTTTTGAAATACTTGCCTGCTAACTTAATTGTTAAGATAATTGGTCCCTTATCAAACACATACCAGTTTAACTGCAGGGGAAGAATACAATTCATAAAAATTGTATGGAATATATAACATTGTATAATAATCATAAATGTTGCTACCCTAAGTGATTGAAGGGGTGTTTCACCTTTAAATTGAATTTTGGTATAGAATGGCTAATTGTAAGTAACATTTTATTTGGTCTTCATTAATTATTTTTTTTAATAGTTTTTCAAGTATCTGTCATCTTCTTCTGACTCTTTCCAGCTTTTTAATGGGGGTAACTGACCACATATATGTAAAAACAAATACTCCATAAGGCTACAAATGTAGTTATTGCTACTTTTTATTACTATTCAGACTCACTCCTATTCATATTCAAATGAATGCATGGTTGCTATAGTAATTTGGACCCAAGAAACCAAATTGCTGAAATTGCTAACTGGAACGCTGCTGAATAAAAAGCTAAATAACATGAAAACCGCAATCATCATAATGGCAATACCAAAAACATTACATGGCTTATTTAATAAGGTTTTCAAACTGCAAAGTGCAAACAGTTTGTGCATTTTTTAATCCTTTATGTCCTATTAGGATAATAAATCAATCACACGCTTTATTATATAACAATATTACTTTATACACGAAAGTGCAGATTTAAAGGGGAAATAAAATACAATAGAAAAATGTATGCAGTAAAATAGCATAACACACTCCCATGGGAACTTATGGCAGTCCCTTTCCAGGCCTTCCTGACCAGGCAAGTCCCGCAATACTCCACTGAGTATAATAAGTCCCAAGTAGCACTAGTAGCCCAAATACCCCTCCCTCCGGATTAGTATTGGCTCCCTCATGGCAGGCATATACAAAGCCTGTGTAACCAATGGAAACCATCCTGAATCCTCTTTATTACTACCCTCCCCATGGCATACCTTACTCTGGGGATTCACACAGATGGGTAGGCTCACTCAGAGCTGTAGCCGGCATCCACAACAATGAATCAATTTCATGCACACATGCAGCTTGTATTATCCTTCATACATCCAGCTCCCAACATGGTTTAAAGCCTGAGCACACAACTTCCACTGCTGAACTACAGCTCCCAGCATTCTCCTTAAGGCGAGCACACAAATCCGGCAACCCCTCCTGGTTGAGCTTTCAGGCACTGGAGGACCTGCCCAGCCTTGGCAGGCATGTCGCACTCCACTTCAGCCTACATTTTGCCAATTGGTTTCACTTTCTCCTCAGTGAAATACCGTCACCAGTAAAACACAGTCTTTAGCAATACTGGCTGTGAGCACATGGCAATCCCTTTGTATATTGGTGCACATCGACACCTTGTGACTGCCGTTTGAATCACTACACCAATCCACAAGCAATGCCCCTGGAAACTCTGGGTAGAAACCTCACTCTCAGCAATAAGGCTCTGACCGGAGGGGAAGTTAACCCTTCAGGTCCCTACACACCAAAGAAGGCACAGTTGCTAATTTGGCGCTTGACACTAGTACAGAAAAGCACAAGAGCATCACACATGGGACTGGTATGCTTACAATTATGTGCCTATTTTAGCACTAAGTGCTAATAGAAGTAATATATCTTGTGTTACAATAACACGAGAACTTCCAGATTGTTTTTGATATTTTGATTCAGTACCATCTCTTTTAGGAGGGGAAATGTAATAAAATTTGCATTGCATAGAACAAAACTTTTCAAATAAAAATTCTTCTGTCAGAATGTAATTCTTCGTAAGCACTTTAATGCATTGTGAATTTTATTAGTGCATTTCAAACCTTTAGCACCTGCTCTGGAGTTTTGTTAATTTTTTTGTTGCCAAAAAGGGTTTGCGAATTACATACACTGTGAATATTTGCAAAAGCAATTTCATTGCACATTTTACGAGGAGGTTGTTGAGGTCTTTAATCATTAAAAAATGGAGCAAATGTGGTCGCTAACGTTCACAAGCGTCTTTGCTTTTTTTTTTTTGTGCTAACAAAGCATATTCCATTCCCTCATTAAAGGAAAACTATACCCCGAAAATGAATTTTTGAGCAACAGATCAGTCCACCTGCTATTCATATTCCAGTCTCTTATTCAAATCAATAGAGGGTTGCTAGGGTAATTTGTACCCTGGAAACCAAATTGCTGACACTGCAAACTAGAGAGCTGCTGAATAAAAAGCTAAATAACTCAAAAACCACAAACAATAAAAAATGAAAACCAATTGCAAATTGTCTCAGAATATCCCTCTCTACATCATACTAAAAGTTAACTCAAAGGTGAACAACCCCTTTAAGTAAATATTGCCCTTTTACATCTCTTGCCTTGAACCACCATTTCGTGATGGTCTGTATGCTGCCTCAGAGATCACCTGACCAGAAATATTTAAACTCTAACTGTAAAGGGAAGAAGTGTTGAAGCAAGATACAACTCTGTCTGTTAACTGGCTCGTGTGACCTAACTTTATAGTTTGTGTTGTGTTTGGTAGCCGAGGATGATGAGAGTATAACAGTGCTTTATTAGCAGGTTCATGCATCCATTACATAACAGCAGTAAGTCTTACTTTCACTTTCAAGCTGTACAGAAAGTCCTGTGTATGCACAGTGCCACCTGCAGGCCATTTGTATAAACACCACATATTTCCCCTATAGTAGGAAAGCATTTGGACAAATACAGTATATAAACAGTAACAATTAAACCGTATGTGTCTTAAAGCAATATATGATATAGTCCTTGGTCCATGCAGGTACTTTCCTGATTCTCTCGGTATGCCTTATAGGTTCACTTTCTTCTGCCCTATTGCAGTTGGC
>CM044433.1:73429883-73445364 GCA_024363595.1 Xenopus borealis | reverse complement strand
AATAATTTGCCCACCACAGATGTCAAACTTACTGGCCTATAATTGCCAGGCTGAGATCATGTAGAGATTTGGAAAGAACATGATAGACTTCACTATACACTGTATTGTAAGTCAACTGATAGAAATACTCTATTACATAATTCAAGTTGTCATCCTACCAACCTTAAGAAATCTTTACCGATATCACAATTTTGTCGTGTTTTAAGAAATAACTCAGATAGTATTAAATGTGCAGTTCAGGTCAAAGAGATGTGGGACAAATTTAGAGAGAGAGGCTATACAGCTAAAATTCTTCAACAGTCATTGAATTCAGCCAGAGAGAGCATTGGTAATGCCTTGAATAAGCCTAATGAGAATGCAGAAAGGATGGTGTTTGTTACTAGATATAACACCTCTTCGTACCACATTGGTGAAAGAGAATTGGCCCATTATTAAGGCGGATAAGGATTTGGGCAAAATAACCCACCAATTATGGCATATAGCAGGGACAGAGTTTCCGCGATCTATTGGTGGCTACAGACCCTATGGAGTGTTATCAAAAATCGCATGATAGTTGGTTGAAGTCTGGGAAGCCGGGTTGTTATACGTGTATTAGCTGTACGTTATGTAGATATATGTCACCTGGTGTGGTATTTCACCATCCACATACTGGTAAGGAAATAAAGATAAAGCACCGTATTTCATGTACAACGACATGTAATATATATGGTAACCTGTCCGTGTGGACTTTCCTATATAGGTAAAATGGATATGACTTTGAGATTACGAATTGACGGCCATAGGTCAGCGATAAGTACAGCGTTTAGGGACAAAAAATCTGTGAAACCAGTTGCTAAGCATTTCCTTGAAAAAGGCCACGGGTTACCCACATTCAAATATATGGGGATTGACCATGTCCCGGAACCCAGGAGGGGTGGGGACAGGTCGACGTTATTGTTACAGAGAGAAACTTATTGGATAAAGAGATTGGGTACCATGACACCGAAAGGGTTAAATGAACAATGCTTTTTTAACTGTTTTCTTACCCAGAGATAAAATGGCTACATTAGTAATTGTTTCCTGATTTAGTAACAGTATCAATGACATCAGATTGAATGGTTACACTTGAAACAGTTACAGATGGCAATGTAATGATTCATACTTGATTATCCACGGTGTTTTAAAATATTTAAAATATTTAAAAATGTTTGAAATACCTAAATTATAGTATTTATGAATCTAATGGATTTTTTATGACACCCTGTTTACTGCTGATTGCTAAGGGATTAAGATGATGTAATATAAAGTGGGTGTCAATTAGTGAAGGTGTCTAATGGTCATTTTTTTAAATGGTATGTAATCTTGATAAAGGCTCTGGACACGAGCCAAAACGTTGATTACAGCAACATGAAGAAATAAACTTTTATATGTTGAAGAAATCCCAGGAGTGCGCTGTCTATATTCGTGATTATCTATGCCTTCCCAGGAGCAGCACCCAGGTCTGTGTTAAGTTAACAGGCCTGTTGGAGTGCGGATCATATATATATCCTTCCACAGTACCAGCACTCAGACCATCTTTAGCCAGTGGTGTCCGATCAGTATTATTAATCGGGATTGAAAAAGGTCCCCAGGTGGGACCGAAACATCGGATAAATATGTATTTTGTTTGAAATAAAACACCTGGGATCACCTGGAATCAGTGAGTGCGGATCCTCTGTGAAAAAAAATAATATATGTATATATGCATTGAATCCCTTTTCCGGAAACCCATTATATCCCTTATCCGGAAGCCCATTATCCAGAAAGCTCCGAATTACGGAATGGCCGTCTCCCATAGACTCCATTATAATGAAATAATCCATATTTTTAAAAAGGATTTCCTTTTTCTCTGTACTAATAATACAGTACCTTGTACTTGATCCCAACTAAGATATAATTAATCATTATTGGTAGCAAAACCAGCCTATTGGGTTCATTTAATGTTTACATGATTTTCTTATAGATTTAAGGTATGAAGATCCAAATCATGGAAAGATCCATTGTCCCAAGCATTCTGGATAATAGGTCCCATACCTATATATATATATATATATATATATTTGTATGTATATATATTTGTATGTATATGTATCTGTCTTGAGAAAAGTCTTCAAGTAGGACCATTTACAAATATTCCTTTTTGATCCATCCCATCACTGTTTCAATGAGTCCCAGAGTGGGACTCTTCATGTGACTTTAGGTATATACAGTATATATCCGATGGGTCATAGGAAATGCGTAGATGAGTGAGTATAAAAAAATTGTGAATCATAAAGTGTGCAAAATCATAGACTGTCATGTGGGCAGGGGGCTAATATGTCAGAGCAATGAGGACCAACATGATGCTTAGCTATACCCATAAGCACTCATGAACATGAAATGTATTACAAGCTAATGTAATGATGAAGTGTAATGCACACTACTATTGACCTAGATACACGAGCAAGAGTGTTAAAGGGATACTGTAGTGATGGGCGAATCTACCGCGTTTCGCTTCACCGAAAAATTCGCGAATTTCCAGCGTTGCGTCATTTTCGTGGCTTCAAAAACAACGCACATTTTTTTCAGCGAAAAAACATTTTTCAAAATGCATTCAGGGGCAGCTGGGAAATTGACAAAATGTCTAGCCCCATGTCAGATTTCAAAACTGAATATAAAAAACTGTTCTTTTGAGAAATGGATTTCAGTGCAGAAGTCTACTGGAGCAGCACTATTAACTGATGCATTAAAAAAAAAAAAACATGTTTTCCAGTATCCCTATTTCCAGTAACGAAAAAACTGTACCCCTTGGTGTCCCTACACAGATAATTCTATAGGGGTGCAATGCAGCCCTGTATACTTAACACTTTTCATAAGCTGGTCCTAAGTAAAGGGTTCATGCCATACACCTATTGGTGCTTTCTAGCTTGTGTGTCTTATGTACAAACTAGGGATACCTACAGCCTGCTAGTCTCTCACCATACTTATGCACATGTATTAAGAACTCCTGGCACTGCATTCATCAAAGCTTTGCAGTCTACAGTGCTTTGCATACAATATGGTATTTGTTGCAGATTTTTGCACATCATAGGAAATAAATATTTGCAATATACAAAAAATGGACACTTTGAGCATATGTTCTGCACTTTGTACCTTGTTTCATAATAATACATATGAGGTCTCCTTTACAATCGCAAGCGCAGTGTGCAAATTGCAATTTTAGGAGCAAGTCACCATGTTATACACAGTGCAGCCTACTTTTCCCTGTATTTGTGCAACAGCAATGTGTGCAATTACACTACATTGAAATATCTGTATACTCTTGGTAACGCCAAAATCCTACGAATCTATTAGAAAAATAGTTTAAGGCTATCATTTTGCTCGATATCCGATTTCTCGATGAATTCATACAATGGAATAACAATCGTTCGATTTCACGAAAAATCGTACAATTCGAATGATAGAGGTGTTCGATCGTACGAATGGTATTCGAGCAGGACTTAGCAAAAAAAACCTATGGGGGGGTTACCATAGGCTTCTATTGGTATTCGGTAGGTTCAATGTGGCGAAGTAGGCATTTGAAGGATTTTAAAATTTTAAATCTTTCGATCATCGAATGATCAAATATCTGATCATTCGATCTATTCGATAATTCGGTATTCGATGATCGAAGAGGCCAAATTTTGCATATTGGAATATCCGAAAAAATAGTGCGATCGTAATTCGATCGAACTTCGATCCATTCATGTGCATTTTGTAAATTTGCCCCTAAACCTTGTACACCAAGCCATACCTGATATCAGTCATTGCCCATTTTCATGTAAGCCATACTCCATTTTGGGTATGCAATTTAGGAAAGCCCCTTGGACATGGGGATACATAAAGGTTATATCAAGCCCATGTAAATCAGGGCCTTTCAATTATAATTTTTACATTGAGCTAATTTTGGTCTTTCTTTGTGGATAATTAGGAGGCGGTTAGGTCTTGTGAAAAATATACTTCTCTAATTGCTAAATTAGAGACTGATTTCTCCCAGACATGCAAGCCCAGGCATGTTTGTTTTGCTAGTTAATGATACTTACGCACCCTTGTTTTTATTTTAATTTCCTGAAAATTTGAGAAAAAGACTACATTTAAATTATAGTCAGTGACATTACAGTCAGAAACATTTTGTACCTGACTGTAAATAAGGCTAATTGATGACAACACATATAAAACATGAAGGAAAATTGCACTTTACAGGTAGGGAGTTGCAGTACCTGTACTTTTTTTTTTTTTTTTTTTTAAATTGCAGCAGAAATAGAAACCGAGATTACATAGAATTTCAGACACTTTGCTAATTTAATACCCTACAGAATGACCAAGGTAGCATATTCAATGGGGCAGATTCACTAAAGGGTGAAGTGGCTTTTGCTGGTGACAATTCGCCAGAAATCCATTTCACAGGGAAATTACCAATTCACTAACAGGCGCAGATGACAATTGCTAGTGTTTGTTCACATCATATTTCCATAAAGGTTGTAACTCCAAAAATTCACTGAAATGCAAATTTTACTGAACGTTTACTCTTTCGCCAGAGTTTATTTCACCACCTCAGACCAAGTGAACCGATAAAACAAAGCGGTATTGCCTTCAAAAGTCCAAAATTTATGTCTGAGGAATTTTTTAAAACTAATTTGAGGGGCCTGTTTAAGGGTGGGTTCAAGTCTACGGCATTAGAGGATGTCCTCTGTCTTTATTATGGCCAGTATGGGTCGTACTAGATCGGTGGGACACAGGGAAAAAACCTGGTGGGCCTCCAACTCTTGTGGGCTCGGGGGTCGCAGCAAAAACGCTGCAGAGTGCCCGCATGCGCACACACACCACGTGTCTCAGCAAAGGGAGGCTGGAGTCAGAGGGGAGCCCTGGGACAGTGGCCACGGTGGACCCGGGCCCCCCAGTCTGACCCTGTGTTTGATAAAGTGGTCACTTAAAGCATTTGCCTCAACATTGCTATTAAAGACCTCCATACAACTTTAATATATGTCACGGTCGGCACCCAATGCCAGAACAAACGCTAAGCACCCTGGTCTAGGCTCGTGCTTCACCAGTAGTGTGGCCGCCTTTGGCTTCGGGAGGAGCCCTCAGCTACTCAGATGCCACCTGGACTTAAACGAGAGGTGCAGGGCAGGAGTTCTGGCCAGCGATGGGGCACAGCTGTATAAAAAGTCTTTAAGGTCGATGGTCACGGTACAGACAGGAGTTGGCAGATTCGTAGTCAGATAGGCCGGGTCGAGGCAGGCAGATAGCTAGGGTCGTCAGGCAGGCAAGGGTCAAACCTGGTAATTAGTGATGGGCGAATCTCCCGAGATTCGCTTCGCCAAAAAATTCGCGAATTTGTAGCGAAATTCGCGAATTGGCGAAAAATTCGCGAAACGAGTCGCAGGATGATTTTGACGCACGTCAAATCGCGTCGCGTCAAATCACGTCGCGTCGCGTCAAGTCGCATTGCGTCGTTTTCGTCGCGTTAAAAAACGTCGCGCGACTCGTTTTTTCGGCGAATTTTCGCCAAGCGAAATTTCGCTGGTGATTCGCCAATTTATTCGCCAGCGGCGAATTGCGGGAATTCGCCGCAAATTCGGCCCTGGCGAATAAATTCGCCCATCACTACTGGTAATCAATCAGACAAGGATGAGGCAGAATCGGTAGTCAAATACAGGCACAGGTTAGGATACAGAAAACAGGATAATCAATAGCCAGGCAAGGTCAAACACAGGAATCAGAACAGGGCAGAAGCTTAAACAGCACAGGAAAGGCACCAGGAGCAAATCCTATCACGGGCAATGAGTTTAATAAAAATGCCCCTTTAAATATTCAAACTTGGCGCCATTGCGCACTGACGTGAAGACGCCAGCGCGCCTGCACCTATAAATATAGGAAGTGCGCGCCGCTCGCGCACTATGAGGATGCCGGCAAGGGAAGAAGGCGGCGCGGCGGGCGTCCCCGCCACACCGGCAAGGTTCGAATCCTTACAATATACCTGCCATATTCAAATTAACCTAAACACAAGAGTACTAGTGAAGTAAAGTTACCTGCATTCTGTGCCATGGATGCATCTTCGCATTTTAGTGAGAAGTGACGATTATTCGCCTTTTAGTAAATTATCCCCAATGTGTCAACTCTTCCTTCAGCAGGATGTGCTGTGGTGTAAAAATTAGCAAAGTGCCTAAAATTCTCAGTGAATGCTTTCTGAGATTACTTCATTTCTTATGGCTGGTGCCAAAATGAGATCTGTGCATGCAGACTAGAATTATGTCTGAATTTTCTCCCAGCATACATTTTGCATAGGGTTAGAGGTATTTGGCCAGATGATAATGCACAGTCACATAGTTATACTGGATTGGAAACAGACCAAAGTCCATACAGTTCAACCCCTCCAAATTAAACCCATACATACACTCAAACCGACCCCTCCTTACAGTCACAGAAACAATATACCAATATCTATACTAACTATAGATTTTAGTATCACAACAGCCTTGGCTATTATGATTGTCCAAGAAATCATCCAAGCCCCTCATAAAAAATGAAAGGGATACTGTCATGGAAAAAAATGTTTTTTTTTCAAAATGCATCAGTTAATAGTGCTGCTCCAGCAGAATTCTGCACTGAAATCCATTTCAACAGAAAACAGATTTTTTTGTATATATTTCATATTGAAATTTTACATGGGGCTAGACATATTTTCAATTTCCCAGCTGCCCCAGCAGCCTAACAACAGAACAATGGGAAGGTAACCAGATAACAGCTCCCTAACACAGATAACAGCTGCCTGGTAGATCCAAGAACAGCACTCAATAGTAAAAACCCATGTCCCACTGTGACTCCTTCAGTTACATTGAGAAGGAAAAACAACAGCCTGCCAGAAAGCAGTTCCCTTCTAAAGTGCTGGGGCACGTCACATGACCAGGGGCAGCTGGGAAATTGACAAAATGGCTAGCCCCAGATTTCAAAATTGAATAAAAAAAAACCTGCTTGCTCTTTTGAGAAATGGATTCCAGTGCAGAAGTCTGCTGGAGTAGCACTATTAACTGATGCATTTTGAAAAAACATGTTATCCCATGCCAGTATTAGGAGAGAAGGAAGTTTGGACGCACACACCCTGGCCTTCCCAGCTGATCCCTGGTGCTCAGTCCTCGTGGGGAGACGGCGCTCCCATGTATCAACGATCGGCAAACAATCTTTTACCTACACATTTTACCTAACACAAGTTAATTTTAACACCAAGAATTGTGGTAATGAACTTCAATCAGGCGCAGAAGTCTGCTGCAAAAGTTGTGCTTTATTTGTTCACGACATGTTTCGAGCTGGGCTCTTTGTCAAGTTAATTTTATATGCACCTTACTTGAATTTGTCCTTACCAAAAATGTTTTTTCTTTCGAGAATGGGTACTATATGCAGGTACAAGGCTGCGCCATGGGTGTGAACATGGCACCTGCTTACGCCAATATCTACATGGATTTTTTTGAACAAACATTTATTTTTAATAACACGGAATTTTCTGCATACATTCAATCCTACATGAGATTTGTCGATGACACCTTTTTCATCTGGACAGGAACTCAAGTTCAATTAGAGGGGTGCCTTGAATACTTAAAGTACATTCTTCCATTAAGTTCACCCTAAAATTTCACCAAAATTCATTTTTTGGACGTTAATATACAATATGAGGGCACAGGTTTTACAACTTCTCTATACACTAAGCCCACTGACAGAAACAACTTGTTGAAACCCACTAGTTTTCATCCCTCTAGCCTTTAAAGGATTAAATGAAACATTTAACTTACTGTATCTTGTTACTTATAAATCTGCATTTACTTTCTCCACTAATATGTACTCACCCATACTAGTAGCAATATTTTGATACTTTTATCTATGTTATACCTTGTTATTGACATTGTATCCTTTTACCTTCCAGATAACTGCTGAAATTCATTTATCACAAGGGAAAGATAATTCTTCCTTTATGGAAAGTATACTTATATTGCACCTTGCTTGGTTACCCAATTTTCGGACAAATATTCGCTAATTTTGAAAATCTTTTTCTTTGGACTATTTGGACTTGTTATGGTTATGGACATATTTTTCACCGTGGTGGGAGGGCCTTGTGGTTATTTAAGGGCTGTTTTGTTACTCTGCTGCATCACCTGATGAAGGGGCCTGCCCCTGAAACATTGTGCATCATTTGACGTAATTAACACATAGGGGTTGACCCCCACTTGCATCACTTCCTGTGTGCAGGTTCCTCTAATTGTTTCCCATGACAGTATCCCTTAAACAGAATCAGTCATCACAACATCTCCCAGCAGGGTCCATAGCCTCACTGTCCTCATTGTGAAGAACCGCATATGCTGCTTCAAGAAAGATCTGTTCCTCTAATCTTAGGGTAGGGACAGACAGGGAGAAGGAAATTCGGGGAGATTGTCGCCTGCTAAAAACGCCAGGCGACAGAATCTCCCCAAATCTCCATGCCTGTCCCTACCCTAAAGGGGTAGCCTCTGGTGCATTGATCCTTTTATGAGAAAAAAGGCCCCCCATCTGTCCAGAATGCCCTCTTATGTAGTTGTAATGCCCGTTAATGTGATTTTGCGTCTCCGATTAATTACAGTAGAACCTCCATTTTACATTTTCAGGGGACCATAAAAATTGTGCAAAATCCAGGAAAATGTAAAATGAGGGAAATGTTTTATGTATAATATATAGGTGGGACCATAAAACAACAATGTAAAATGAGCGAAAAATTTTAATCAGGGGATGTAAAATGGGGGTTCTACTGTATGTCCTGATGCATATTACATGCTAGGAGAAGAAATTCAGACAGTTGTCTTCACTGCAAAGGACACAATGGTGCCCAATTACTTAAAGCATTTAAACATATTCTGATTAAATGAAACAGGTATCAACTCTAATAAATGAGTCAATTAAAAAAAAAAGGGTTATCATATGGAAGACTGGACAGCTTAGAATCCTGGATTCCCCAGCTTGATCTATAATAAGTTGATACATGTAAAAGTTGCTGCCCCTATTAATAAATAAATGATGATGAAGATGATTCTTGATCACATTGCAGCTATCTTCTGTTCAGCAAATGCCCCCACAATGCAGCTTCTAATCTATTGATGTAAGACAAGGTCATCACATAAAAGACAAGGTTATCTCATAAAGAGCAGATGCATTACTAATACAGCACCAATTTTAAACGTCTCCTGTTCCACTTAGATAGCAGTTGCACATTCTAAGGAGCAATCATTTGTGGTGAAGATTACAAAAGTGTCCTTTGATGATCATATTTCATCTTTAAGTTCAGTCTAAATTGTGTCACATATGGAGAAACTCTTATGTGATACATACTGGTTTACCAATCAAATTTTAGGCAAACTGACCCCATCTGCTTTACCAAATTTAACTGATATAATCAGTCACCCAACAGACTGAAATATCTGAAAAAGGGAGAAGGAGATGCATGTGTAAATTTGTATCTTTTCTAGTCTGTCTGGAGCTTACATATAATAACTTGTATTACTTATTGTAAGGGGATATTCCCCCGTGGGCTCTGTCTTTACTCTTTGAAATGTATTTATAAAGTACTTCCAAGCAGTATCCTGGGACAATTTATCAAGAAGTACAGTGCCAGTACAGTGGTCAAACGTCTTCTTCCTGTGGGTATGAACCATGAAGTATTAGCACTGTCCTCTATATCTACCACTTAAATGAATTGTGCAACAGAAATATAGAAACATATCCAACAATCCAAGGCTGCAGACTGATCACCAAGGTATAAGCACAGGAGGCATTTTACAGAAACAGAAATATATTGATAGAGCTTTGAAAGTTTAAGCAAAAACAACAGGGACTAAGAATGACAGTCATGTCCATCTATAACTACTGTTTGGAGACAGAAGCTCAAATGTGTGACCCACAACCTTTCCTAGCCAGCCCATTTGTTACCTGCATCCAACCCTAACTTGGCAAGCCCTGGTATTTATAGACCTGCACACACCCCACCCCACTCTAACATCACAGAAAGGGCTGTGAATGCAAGTGTGAATCTATAAATTGCAGCATCTGGAGGCAGAATGGGGCATAGGGGTATTGGATATCATTCAACATGCATAGAATTGTTCATTTTGAAAGAGTTTTAGATTTTTTATAGGAAATAAATATCAAACAAACAATAAATAGACCAAACTTTGAAATATCCAAATGATTGTTCTCACAGAAATAGAATGGACTGTCAGTACAGGAGCAAAGAAATAGCAAAGAAATATTGATAGCTGTGAAATGTGCAGATTAAAAGATAAGTAAACCTTTTAAAAATTAATGGAAAATTTCAGGTTGCTTTATGAAGCACTTTTGCAGTTTCAGGGTTATTTAGGTTTTGATTAACTGTCAGTGCAATTAATTATGTAATTGCAATGCTGATCAGTTCATGTAATTGAACAGTTATAGGATAAAACTTTTGATGTGAAGCATAACAAAAGTGACTTACAGGTGATATCTTTTTTGGTTAACCAAGATGATAACCACAGCATTTCATTTCCTTTTTCAAAGATGTACAGGCAATGGCAGCCAAAGAGATATACCTTCAGATGTAACACAGTGAAGTGTTCTGTTGTTGCTCTGAATGGAGCAAAAGTATCCCAACAAATCCCACTATCTCTTATTTAGAGGAAGAGTGGCATAATATGTAGGCCCGGTACAGTGGGCGGTATGTCCAGTATGATAATGATAGAATTAGGACCTGCAATCCCATTAGAAATGACAATAGTGTTTATTTTTGTTCTGGGTATAAAAATCTGCTCATTGTATCATGGACTGCTTGTTTCAAGATAGAATTCTCAATCAAAACCAGACATTGAATATGACACAGAAAAAAATGTCAGTGAAATTCTGCACACACTGAAACACTTAGTTTGGGAACAATGTGCTGTTGTTGTGCTCATATTAATTGTTAGACTGAGAACAATTTTTCAGGGGGCTGGCATGCAATGAAAAGCAGCAATAACTGTACATTGGCATTTTGATGTTTATATAGACATATAACCCCAGATTCCCCATTACCTAAGGAATATTTTACGTTATTGGGCATGGGCTGCCACAGGAAAAATCATTGCAAACAAAAGCATAACTGAATGGCACTGTAGTGAAAATTATGTACCTATGCCAGATGAGAAAAGTATCCAAGAGTATATATTAGCAAACCTTTTGCTTAACCCTATCATTAATCACTTCCTTTAATCTATCACAAGAACCATATTCAACCGGTCCCTAAACACATTTTGCAGTGCAAGGGGTGGACAACCTCATGAACCGTAAGGGCATTGTAGCCCTAAATGTTCCTTGAATTAGGGTGCATGCTCTGAGAATGGCTACACTATGTCTTTGGTGTCTATAGGGAGGGCATCAGATGTTTGCATTAAATTATTGGCATGTTAATAAATTAATTTGTAGTTCATATTTTCATTATTGTAGAGATTTCCAAATGTAACTCATGGTCTGCACCGTGTAAATCATGGTCTCCACAGTCATGCAGCATTGCTGCCTTGTGCTCTAGGGTTTTTAGGCTGCATCTGACCCAGGATCTTTCAGGATACACTTGATTCTACATATTTATTTAGTATATTATGTCTTCCAAAATCTTTCCTACCACTGATCAAACTAACATGCCAAAGTTTTCAGGCTGAGAACCAGATCCCTTTTTTTAATCTTGACACTCACGGAATCTTGAAAAATTAAGTCAAGATCACAAGCTTAGTGTCAGGCTCTGCTGGGATTCGAGCCAGGGACCTTTAGGCTGTAGGGCTTCTCACTATAGATTTCCTGGTTTCTGCAGCCCCAGCCCAGCAGCAGCCTGATTGGTTGCAGTCAGCCTTGCCGGAGCATTTACTTGGCTAGTACTGTGGCAGTGCCCCTAACTAGTTGTTTAGCTCTTGCCCTGTCCTTGTTATTCTTGTCTTGCCTTGTTCTTCCTGCTCTTGCCCTGTTATTCCTGCCTTGCCTTGTCTTGTCCCTCATTCCTGGCTTGCCTTACCTTAACCTTGTTCTGAGCTTGTTTGTTCCTCGATTCCTGGCCTGCTCTCGCTCTCCAGTCCTCACCTCCTGCTCTCGCTCTCCAGTCCTCACCTCCTGCTCTCGCTCTCCATTCCTCTCCTCCTGCTCTCGCTCGCCATTCCTCACCTCCTGCTCTCGCTCTCCATTCCTCTCCTCCTGCTCTCGCTCTCCATTCCTCTCCTCATGCTCTCGCTCTCCATTCCTCTCCTCCTGCTCTCGCTCTCCATTCCTCTCCTCCTGCTCTCGCTCTCCAGTCCTCACCTCCTGCTCTTGCTCTCCAGTCCTCTCATCCTGCTCTCGCTCTCCAGTCCTCTCCTCCTGCTCTGCTCTCCAGTCCTGCTATCCAAGATCTACGCCTGCTCTGTGCTGTTCTGTTCCAGTCTGTCTACACCCTCATCTCCCTGTTCTTTTCCTGTTCCCTAGGCACACTCTGCCCTTGCCTAAAGGACTCACACCTTCCCCTTCTGACTATACAGCGACCCCTACCCAATCCTTTACTATCTATTCCCAGACATAGATTTACCCGTACAATGTTCTAGGCTCTTTTGAATTTCCTCCTGGGTTCTACCACTGATGTCAAACTAACAGACCTATAGTTTTGAGGCCGAGAACAGGATTGCTCTTTGAATCTCGGCACCATGCCAGACCTCAAGGAATCTAGAAAAATTAAGTAAAACATTTGGAAATCATAAGCTTCGTTACCTGCAATCAGTAATCAGTATTAATGCTATGATTAAATATTTTCTCTATAAAGAGGTGAGTAATGTGTAGCCTTACATTTGAGCAAAAAATAAAACTACATTTGCTAATATTTATTTGCCTCTCTATGATGGTGAAAAATGTAGAATGGGAGCATTTTTTTTGAATTGAGAAGGACCCCATGCTTGCCACTGTATTGGCAGGGATACCATGGAGATAGCTTATGGCAAAAAATTGTGGCATAAAAAATGGTTGGTTACAATGCAGTTGGGTTGTAGCAGGCCCTATCCTTACTGGATGCTTCAGCTCATCAGAACATAGACTAATTTCTCCCAGAAATACAGACTTTCCAAACTTTCAGTTTCGCATACTGTTCTAATTTAGACTGTTCTGTCCCACTGCAATTTTTGCTTAGACTTCTTTCATTATGTATATGAAGAAATATTTAAATTCAGAAATAATATAGCCTTTTAGAGTAGGTGACTGACAACATTTGAGGAATGTGTTTCTATATTGCACTGACAGGGATCGTATTCCAGTTTGGTTTCAACTCTTCATTTTCTTGCACTGACTTTTAGATGGGGATCTGAAATATGTGTTGGCAGAAGCCCAAAGATTCTATATAGATAGCTAATGGTTATCTGAACAGACCAGTGCTTGAAAAACTGGAATGCTATTCTTAGTTGTCAGATATGATGGTCAAAGATTTTCCTCCACACATCTACATATGTATGCATTTAAGTATTTTTTTCCCTTTTATTCTTCATTTTTAGAGCAGCTCTAAAAGGTTAGCCTTAAATTGCATATAGTTTTGGCACTGTAAAAGGTATAATTTTATTTTGTTGGTTGTGTCAAAGACTCTAATTTCTAACAGACAATGACATTCTAAGGATTCATAGAAACTGGAAATAAGTGCAAAGTGGTTGTTTTTTTGCCCCAAAAGTTATCTGTGGTATAAATTATTTAAAGTATTGTACATTTCAGTGTCTAACATTTGGAATCAAAAGACAAAAATCAAAAACCACAGAAAGGTAATTTGTGTTTCAGTAATGTAAAATGGAACAGACCCTAAGCAAGAATTTGCAAGCATAAAATGCCAGGCTTCATGTTTCTCTAACAAGAAAACCTCTCCTTCTATTATACAAAAAACTATACAACTTTTCATTTTAGTTTTTTTCAATATATTGCAATTTCATTAAGAAGCCATTGAAGGATTTATGTTGGTTTTAACTAACTGAGACGAATCCTTGTAGATTGTGCATGTAATTTAAAATTGCAATAAAAAATTATTAATTGCGATACTGACTTACACTGTGTCTTAATTATGGCTCTTAATTATGGTAGTCCTTTGCTAGTGTATGTCATAGACATATTACGAGTGTAGTCTTACATGTCCGTGATAGTAGAATATTTTCTAGAAATACCTTGGTTATATATCGTGCCGTAGGGTGCCCCAGTGAATACCAATAAAGGTGAGATGAATGGCTGCTGGGATAATACCTTGATCTGTCATCATCCCTTCAAATCGGTCATTCTCAATTTAGAAAATTCGGTTTTATTAGATTTCACTCCTCTTATCACTTTCTGGCTGTTGTTCATTTGGAAGAGGGTTTAGTTATTTAGATTTTTACCCTTTTCAATAAAATGCAAATCATTTTGCCAACATAAAAATTGCAATATATTTATTGTTTTAAATGGCTAGTAGTGCTTAAAATCATTTAAAATGAGCTGGCTAAAGGTAAAAAGGATCCAAAAAATTATTCCCTTGATGTTTAGAGCGGGCATGTATGATCCCCTTTAATAATGTGAAATTTCTTCCAACTGTATATCTACTGTATATGTACACCAAAAGAAAAATAAAGTGATGTGGTATACAGAGTCCAGTGTAGCGAGGAGTGTACAGATGTATACATTGGGTAGACCAAACAACGGCTTACCAAGCTAATGGCTCAGCATAGGAGAGCTAACTTTACAGGGCAAGACTCCGCTGTCTTTCTACACCTAAAAGACAAGGGACACTCCTTTGAAGAGAGCAAGGTCCAAATGTTGGATAAAGAAGGCTGCTGGTTTGAACGAGGCGTAAAAGAGGCGATTCATGTCAAGGTAGAGAAACTATCCCTGAATAGAGGCTGAGGCTTTCGACACCACCAGTCTCTGCTATATACAATTCTGTTCTCTCATCTGTACCCCGGCAGTATCAGAACAATTCACACATGAATTCATGCAACTCTCACAAGTAACACCTGTGTCTAGGAGTTGCATGACACATTGGTAATCCCATCACAGTAACTACACAGAAAACACCTCTGTAAATTCAGATGTCACCTCTTTGAAGAGTTACTATGTGCCATTGTGATTCAATTAGTGGAAGAGTAGTTAGGTGCACAGTAGTTAGGACAGCCTTGTTGCTGATTGGTTCCTATACTACAGTGCAATGCTAATCAAAATACTCACCTAATCTGACAAACTGTCAGAGCGAGGACCACATCAATGAGTGAATGTGGACCTTGAACTGATGTGAAAATAAAACCTGCATGATTGACACCTGCACAGTTTTCGACCAGATCAGTCGAGCCCATCGGAGGTAGATGCGTTGGCTAATTGGTCTGAAAGCTCCAAATATATGAACAAACAATCCCTGTTTTGTTTAAAGGGTAAGACATTTTAGTGAAACCCCCCTGCACTAACCCCTCCC
>CM044433.1:73395884-73408548 GCA_024363595.1 Xenopus borealis | reverse complement strand
ATGAATTTCCTAGGAGTGCTGTCACCTGCTGTGTATTCTACTATTTTTAGACTAGCACCCGGGCTTTTTTTCTTTGGACTCAAGGAGTGCGTCCCCTATGTTGAGATATATATATATATATATAACTTTAAGAACTTTAAGGCACCCTATCTGTCATTTGTAAACTGGTAAATAATGCATGGTCCTTATTTAATATTGTTTATTATAATAGGTTATAGTACTGTTGGTGTATAGTAATAATGGCCAACTTAAATTACCATGAAGTATAAGCCACAATTTGTTTTTTTTGTCCTTGCTAAAGGTTCCTGTGAGGAACAAAAACGTCTGCTTCAATAAACCTTGCACTTTTTTCATCATTTTGACTTTTTTTGTCTATTTACGCAAATCCTGTTAGTGCCGGTACCATGGACATGCATAACTTTAACGCACCCTATCTGTCATTTGTAAACTGGTAAATAATGTATGGTCCTTATTTAATTTTGGTTATTATAATAGGTTATAATATTGTTGGTGTATAGTAATAATGGCCAACTTAAAGGAAAACAATGTAGGTCTCAATAAAAAGATATTGCATAAAACAACTCATAAGTAAATCCCTGCTTCATGTAAATAAACCATTTTCATAATAATACACTTTTTTAGTAGCATGTGCCATTGGGTAATCATAAATAGAAAATAGCCATTTTAAAAAATAAGGACAGCCTCCTGGGATTGTATGAATCAACGGTGCACACAAACATACCAAACAAACTATAAAGTTAGGTCACATGAGCCAATTAACAGACAGAGTTCTGTCTTTTGCTTCAACACTTCTTCCTGTTACAGTTAGAGTTGAAATATTTCTGGTCAGGTGATCTCTGAGGCAGCACACAGAACATCACAAAATGGTGGTTCAAGGCAAGAGACGTTAAAGGGCAATATTTACTTAAATATATATTCCAGTTTAGTATGATTCTTTAATATGCCACTTAATATGATATAAACTACCTGATGCTCAAGTATTCATTTTGGAGGCATAGTTTTCCTTTACCATGAAGTACAAGCAACATTATTTCAGCCACAAATACAAACTTTATTTCCATAGTGTTCCAAATAAAGTGCTATAATGATAGAATGATAAAAATCCATATATTTAGATTAGAGTTTTCTGTCAAAATGTAAGACAGAACTTTGCTACTTTATTCCTTCAACTGAAAAAAAAACCAATTATCTATCTTTCAAAATGTAACTCACTGTGTGTTACAGGGGAAATAAAGCCTTAAAAGCATAAATAGACCAATAAGGGCTCATTGAGATGGTAAATGGTAATGGTAAAGTCAGTCCAAGTTGAGTCCAAGTCCAAAGGATCAAATATCAGGTGTCATTGTTTAGTTCTTGGGGATCCTTGTTGGGATAGCTAATGGTAATAGAAGAAATATACTAAACCAGTTATAGGTGTTCCTCTTTCTTAATAAAATGGAAGTTACCCCTGTGCAGAAAACTGATTAAAATGTATTTCAAAAGTTTAATTTTTTATAAGTTCAACCACCGTTAAGATCACACCACTTCCTTTTTGCAATTACTTTTTATATGTGAATTATGTGATGGTTCTGATTTTTTAGGTTGCAAGAGGTACTCATAAAACGTATAATTCAAGTTTTATATTTTCCCCTCGAGGAATGTTAAATTGTGTCCCTAAGGCATCATTTTGTTATTCTCTGCACCCGTTGGCACTTGTTAAGATATTCATAGTTAAAGTCTTCTTTGCAAATACATTCCTTGCTTACCTATATATGGAAACCTTTAAGAATGAAGGGAGCTTAAGTAGGTTTAAGCTGAATGTGAAAGATATGCAAGCACACCCTATTGTAAGGGAGTGGTTTCAGAACTGGACACACTGCTGCTTTCTGAATCGGTTTGCCTACAGCTCAGCTGCTGTCTGAAATACAGGCACAAGTTTTCTAAAAAAAGAACTACAATATTTTGGGGGACTACAAAATACTGGAAACTGCAGCTTCCAGTTCACTTTCTTAAGACTTCCAGGCACGAAGAATTTGAATTATGAAAATGGAGTCTCAGGTAGGAGTGCATTAATACAGTATGTTATATATACTTGCATTAGAAAAATCTAATTTCTGAGGTTCAGATTGAAAAGATTATGAGCAGCATTTGTGAAGTATTAAATGTCTCTGGCACTGTCACAGTTGTATAGAGAAGTCTTATCTGACATTCCAAAGAGATAGAGAGCAGAGTTTTTCCTGTTATGCACCAATGCGCTGCTTGAAAAACTAGATGTATATTAGTAATGAAAAGAAAATGTGATTCTAATTGTAAACATGTACAGAACATTTCAGATATAAACATATAGATGACTTTCACTAAGGGGTGACTTAACTTAATTAATTATAACAATCACTGAATTCTTTTTTTTTTAACGCTTCCTATTATTTGAAGCTGAGCGCTGCAATTGAAGAGTTTGTATGAATAAGTATGAAATAAGACAGTTGGCTTCATTTTGAAAAAGCATATTAGAGGGGCATATTTTGTATATGAAATGTATCAGAGTCAAAAATCAAGGGGAAATAGGATTAAATTTATATACATTTTAGCATGTTTTCTTAAACTTTGTGATGTTTCTGATTATTGGAAAAAAATTTTTTAAAGATCAGTGGCAGAACTGTGTAAATATTTGTTTATTAATAATAGTGCATATAAATTGAAATATTGTAGCTATTTGTGTGCATGTATGCGTGTGTATATATTTACATAGAAATAGAGGCATACAGTTGTCAAGTGTTTTTCTATATCCTAATGTTGGTTTGTGATACTGTGGGATACACAGAAGGGTTAAACCTAATGAGCAGTTGTCATTTTCCAAACAAAATTATCTATGTAACTATACAATATAAAAGAGAAAATTACTTTTCACAAGTAACTGAGACAAACGCATGGCATTTTCTCCAGTTATTTCTCATTCAGTTGTCTGAAATTCTTTCATCAGTGTTTTGGCTTTTTAAATGCCACAGACTGGAGGATCTGTGGATAAACAATTCTTTTTATATCTAGAACTTCCAGGTGAAACATGATACAGGATTTTTGAAGCTGCTGATATACTTCTTCCCATATTCCTAGGTAAAGAGCAGAGGAGGCGGCTGTGTTGTGACATCCCTATAGGGCTCAGTCAACAACAATACTGCCCCAGCCATCTTGAACCATGCATATACTTTTTAAAACTATTGCGCATTAAATTTTACACTACAACACGTGTTTTAAGGTGGGTAGCTTTTGTGCACTTACAACAGGCACCCATACCAGTGCATGCAACACACAATTTAAAAACTGTACTCTCACATATAAGCATATGCATATTTCTTTTTACTATAAAAAACATTTTCAATATGACTAGCATGAGCACTAATCATTCTGCATAATTCATTTTTACAATTTATTTAGAGATATCTAAATATATATGTATATTCGTCCTCCAAGAATGACACACTCCAGGACTTCATAATGCTTTAAATAGGGTGAAATTTATTGTCAATGTTTCAGTCCCATTCTGGACCTTTCTCAAGACAGGTCCAGAATGGGACCGAAACGTTGACAATACATTTTCACATTATTTAAAGCATTATGAAATCCTGGAGTGCGTCATTCTTGGAGGAAGACTACTTGCAATATTTGTGACAGCATATAGACAATGCTTGTTTGGAGTGCACCCCGACTTGAAAAAAAAAATATATATATATATATATATATATACACACACTTTTTTTTTACTGATTGGTAAAAAAAAAAAATAGACAATTGCAGTCTAGATAGTGTGTAGTTGCCCATATTTCCACATTCTTTTCAATCCCATGTACAGATGCAGTCACTTGGATTTGTAAGTTAAATGCGTGATATCTAATGTTATCTTAACTCATTTAATGCATTTAACCTTTTCATTAGCATACCAAAGCCCCATTGTTTTCAATGGTGAACTCTTTAATTGGATGGGATGCTGTGACACAATATTCTGTGCTAAGTGGGATAAATGAGATAGATGAGTTAAAGGAACAGTAACATCAAAATTTTTTACAAAAAAATTCGTTAGAAAACAACGAAATAAAAACACCAAGACAAATTAAAATTTCAAATAGAAAAGCCTTTATTAAGAAATAACTTACAGAAACTCCACTTCCTGTCCTGTTCAGAAAAGGCGACATGGCGATCATCCATTCTGCTGGGCTTGATTTCTCTTCCCTGGATATTCACTGACAGCACGTAGATCCCCTTCTCTTCATCGTCCCCTCACTTAGCTCTTCTGCCGGGGAAGTAACTTCTTTCAATATGCCCAAGTGCTGGCGATCTTCCTCTCCGCTAATGCAAGGGAATCGCCTGTCTCTCCCGCCAGCACTTGGTCATATTGAAAGAAGAGCGCAGTGAGGGGACGATGAAGAGAAGGAGATCTACGTGCGGTCAGTGAATATCCAGGGAGGAGAAATCGAGCCCAGCAGAATGGATGATCGCCATGTCGCCTTTTCTGAACAGGACAGGAAGTGGAGTTTCTGTAAGTTATTTCTTAATAAAGGCCTTTCTATTTGAAATTTTAATTTGTCTTGGTGTTTTTATTTCGTTCATTTCTAACGAATTTTTTTGTAAAAAATTTTGATGTTACTGTTCCTTTAAGTCACGACGCATTTAACACACAATCCAAAGTGACTGCATCTGTATAATGCAAAAACAAAAACCAGTGGCACTCTGATAAAAGTGAAAAAAGTGAAGTTGGTTTATTCAGCCCATATACATACAAAAAAGAAGGGCAACGTTTCGGACTCCACTGAGTCCTTTATCAAGCCTAATATACAAGTGAAAATCCACAGTGTTATATAGAGTGTAATTGGTGGGATGGGCATAAAGCCCCACCTCCTCTTAGTGACATCACATGAATTAATATATACAATCAATTGCATAAATAAATAAATAAGTGCAGTGATTTTTAGTGTCCATAAAATCTCATAAAAATTCTTGTATCGTGTTCTATTCCATCCAAAATTTAATGTGTCTTCATTCCAAGGTAATCCTATAAAGTTGCTTTTATTTAAACTATGTAAGTGGTCTGGTTTTACCTGAGATGCATCCCACCTGATTCAGCACACCCATTTACATGCAAATCCTGTAGACAGCACTCAGTTATCTCTCAGACCAATTAAAACCTTACAGAAGAAAGGATTAAAAAGTGTTAAAAACAATTATCATACTATGTAACAATTATATCAAGTTCAAATACTTTGTATGTAGACTTACTTAAAAATAAACATCCCTGGGGTATAATCTCTATTCAGTCCTCGTGGCCATATTGTGTCTAACTTATGTATCCAGTACATCTCTCGATATTTCAATTGTTGCAACCTATCTCCTCCTCTCCCTGAAGGGCGGGCAAAGGTCTTCCAGTTTGAGCACCTGTTACCCTAATTTGGGTCTAGGCAAAGGTTTGAGCACTCCATTTTTTGTAATGCATCTGTATAATGGGCATGAAACTCTCCAAAAGACTCCTAGCATTCATATCCAAAACATTTTAGCTTTGTAACTTAGGACATGTGGGAAAAACATGCAGCTAATTGTAAGTTTGGCTTTGATTTTGAGACATTTTATAAAAAATAAATAAATAAATCTTTAGATCTCTTAGATTGACGGTTCTTGTGAGTAGGGCCCTCATGAAATGTGTGTGTGTCTTATGCACCATTAAACGCTCAGCTATGTGCAGAGCATTGCCTTTACATATAATAAAAAGTATGCAACATAATTATCCTCATTCATAAAAATGGAAAGCATGAACTTGGCCATAATTGAGAGGCATACTTTGGTAATGAGCTGCTGTCTTTTCTAGCTTACGCCAGCACCAATACTTATCCACCTTGCTTTTTGTAAAGCTGTTTGAGTAGGAAGAATGTGAATATTATCTTTAATAGGTCTTCCCATGTAGTACCATAGACTGTAGACATTTCCCAGAACACTAATTACCTCTGTCTGCAAAAGTAAATACTATATATCCAATATTCATAATCAAAAATAAAAATATTTTTTGCATTTCCATAAAAAAGGTCCTCCTTCTGTATTCTATACAGCTATGAAATCTGATCAGGGATATCAAGCATTCCTTTCATGAAGTACAGTGTCCAGCACAACCTTAATGACTGGGAGTGGTAGTTTCTGGTAGGTGGGTTACATCTCAGCTGCATCATTAATGTACGGGAAATTATTTTCAAGAAATCCAGTAGTTCCTTTGAGATCTTGAAATCCCTTAAAGGAGAAAAATGTAGCTTTCCTCTCCAAACAAGGGAGCAATACATCTGATGTTGCTTTCTCAATCTATCCCATGATGCTTATTTTCTCAGCAGTTTCATCTGCCAGCTAAGATCTCTGATTTATAAATTTTGCTGTAATGCAAAATTTGAACAATTGTTTTGTTCTGAGGTGAAATATTTTCCTCAAAATAGAAGAATAGTTTATTTGAGGTGAATTATTCAACTCAGCACAGGAGTTTCAGTACATTAAAGACATGTTATCCATTTGCACAGTGCATGTTTTAGTCATTGAAATCTCAGTCCTGTGGAGCAAACATTTTTTTCTGCCAGTAAGAGAGTCAGTATCTTGAGTAGCCAGTTCAAATAAAAAATACCCAAACGTAAAACATACAACCTCTACTAAGCTAATGTGCAGTCTCACATTTTTATTAAGGTTGCCTATACATAAAATGCTTAAAGAAATTGTGTTCCGGCCACCTGACATTTAGGAATAGAGTCAAGTTGGGTTTCTGGTCTCTTCGATTATAGGGACATATACAAAATATTCTGAGTATGCACCAATCAGAGAGAAGTTCTGTTGTCTAGGGCAGCACTGAAACCAGATACAGTGCTCATAGTGCCCCTGTCAAAATCAAGGTCAATCTCACATGCAGGGATAGTTTTAGGGTTTGGGTAGGGCCCAAGGCTGCTAGGGGGAATGATGGGAGATGTAATTTAATAAGGGCTGTTGTTGGACATTCCTTCTGTAATTGTTTCCCCAGCCTTTAATGGGGGTCCTTTTTTTTTTTTTTTTTTTTTTTTTTTTTTTTTTGCAACACCCTGGTCCCCTGCTTTTCTTATCCTGCACTGGGGTATTTACATGCATTTATAAAAATGTAAACTTGATTGGACAGTTCTCATTTGAAAAACTGTAAAATTTTGCAGAAATGCATTGGAATCAATGGGAAGGTTGAAATTAATTTTGTAGCTAAGAGTTGTTTTTTTTGCGGACCGGTCCATATGGTGCTCCAGGTTTAGAATTGGTTTCCTGCTCACTCCAATTGACACTTGCCAATGAAATGCACATGCTGAAACCACAAATATATACCAGGAAAAAGAGTTCACTCACCCCTATTGGACAGCATTTCCTATGACCATCTGGCTGTTACTTTGTGAAGTAGACCTATCAATGTTGCACCATTTTACTTGTCTCCCATGCCCCTTCATCCCTGGTTTGGGCTTGTGGATATTCAACATAAAATTTTTTGATTTTTCTCTAATGTACATGCACGAGTGTAATTCATCACTAGGCACTTCATTTGTTTTGTCCCTGGACAAGTGCATTTTTGTTCTAAAAGGAGCTTGGTGATCGGTATCCAGCTTTCCCTGTACTTTAACCTTTTGTAAATTACTGGGTTTTTTTGTTTTTTTTTTTTGCTTTCCTGATCTTTACTTTTTATTCCACTGTCTTTTTCTATTACTTATATTTCATTGCACATAGACTAGTTGCAAAACTAAATTATTGTCACTGTGGAGAAATACACTGTTGGGCCAATCTATGATGGGTTGTGTTTTTGGCTACTGCCTGGTAAAACAAAATTACCCTGCAACATTTAAGAAGTTATTTTCCATAGTTTATGTCCAGTATGAAATTAAGCTTTACAGAATTGTTAAACCCTTATTAAAGTAAAGGTGTGATATTTAATTCAATACTTAGTTAATGTTTAGGGATTATGAGTTCAGTTGTTTGTTAGAATGAATTGCTGCAGCTAAGCAGAATGTTTTTCGATTTTTTAGACTGACTGATGCATTGCTCAGCTTTGATAAATGTAAATTTGTTAAACACTTTCCTCTATCATTGTAAATATGAAAAAATGTGACCTGCTGGTAATCGCTACTGTTAAATTATTGTAAATGTGCACCTACGTTATAATATATTTTTAAAGAAGGCGCTGTAAATTCCTATGAATCCTGTAAATTGTATTCAAAGGGACTGTGTTAAAACATTTTTCAAACCTATCCCATATATCTGATTTCATCACCCCAAAAGATTATAAAATTAAAACAAAATAAACAAACTCTATGTTGGTATTTGTAAGACCTACATAAGCTCTTCTCTGCAAGCAGTTGTGATGGAAATTCTCATATAAATGTACAAGAATGAGCATGTAGTCGGTTAAAAGAAAATAGATTTCTCATCTATGTAGGGTTAACTTCCTGTTCCTATACTCTTAAATTGAAGCAGACACAGCTGAGGCATTCCACAGACTCTAGCTGGATGATACAATCTATTTATGAACAGTGGAGTTGCTGTTCTGTAGGAGTATTTTTGAGAATACTTTATCCAAGGCATTTATTAAGGTCGCTGCAATTAGTATGTATAAATCCCAATGTACTGGATATCCTGTACAGACAATAAGCCATACCCTCAGATATGGAGTTGTAGGACATTTATTTATTTATACCCTTAACAAAAGAGTGTGGCAATTAAAGACAGAACTGCAATGTGTGATGTCACCTGGATCATCTGGATTTGACAGATACATTTCCTAATCCAGGTGCTATTGTTAAGGATCTGTATTACAGTCTATAAATTCTAAACTATTTAACTGTTAATGACCCACTTTCTGTGGCATCATTTTTATATAACTGCCATAAAATGTTTCATCAGTGGACAGTGATTAAAGTGGAGCACTGATATGCCACACCCACTAGTAACACTATTTACAGTACTTGTTATATGCACATTTTTGTAAATGCAAAAGTATGGTGTGCAACTGAAATTTTGAAGGCAATATTTATTCCAACACAGGCAGATTAGATAAATTTGCTTGAATTGTGTCTTCTGTTAGCAACATATGTTAATACATTAACACACCATCATTAAATGACTCCTAGTACAGGAAAGCACTATGACCCATAATATACAGTATAACTACATGTGGCCCCAGCATTTCATAACACAATTGCCCAGCAATATAGGCACAGTGAAAGCAACATTTCATGACACAGCAGCTTTACAGTCGTACCGGCGTTTAATAAGAAAAAATAAGTGCCAGGTCAGCATCCCATGATGATTACAGTTATGGAATGATTGTACATATTACATCTTACTCAAGTTAATTAACATTCCCAATAGTAGCTTGCCACTGTAAAGAGAAGCTAAATAAGCATTCTACATTTTTTTATTTCATTATGGCTTCTGGAGGCACTGTTTCATTAGGTACTATTGATGCAAAATGTACCCAGGTGTAGCAACCTCTAGCAATCTACCATCTGTTTTCTTTTATACAGGTGATCAATAAATACTATCTGTTGATTGCTTGACTAGACATACATAAAACATTAGATTACATTGTCACTGTGAATGATATTTTGGATATAATGGCCAGAAATACTAGTTATGGTGGATCCCAGTCATATTAGGAAACATAAATACAACTACAAGTTTACAATCATATACGGTATGTAAAAGTAAAGATACTCATGCCACATTAAAAACGAAATTTATTAATGTATTAATATGCAAGGATAACACTTTTATATATACTGTATATAGTATTCTCTTTTATGGAGTCTGGGATGAGATAATTTATTATTAAAGGCATAAATCTGTAGAAAATGATAATTTAAAGAACATTTCTGAATCCGCTCTTGCACTCGTTTGCTAGTGCATATTTCCAGAGATCCAAATTAATATCTTATAACAAGAAACCATGGGCTGAATCCCAGAATATTTGTAGTTCCTTTTTGAGAAGTAAAGAACATCGCTGAGGGGGTGCTAAATGTAAGGCACACCCCAATAATTATAATAATTTACTTGATACCCAGGGCTGTTGATCCTATTTGCAGAAAACTCCATGGGGCAATGGCACTTTTGAGCAAGAACCATGGAACAATTTTCTTTCTGCTCATCCATGTGCCAGGTGTGCATGTACAGTAGAGAGAGATGTCAAGCAAAATTTTAGCAAATTATTCTTTTTCACTCCACTAAACATGCCCTCAGCCCTGGCCATTGAAGAATGAAGAAGCATAAGATTGCTCCATGGTGCTTGCTCAGAAGTACCCAAGTACGTTGCAGGTTTCTGCAAACAGTAGCACGTAAATTTTGCCATGCCCTAGTGATTTTACTTTTCCTTCTCCTTTAAAATTTGTATTACAATGCTTTGAGAGGCTCAATCACCCACAGAAAATCTTTGTGATGTGATGACTCAATAATTTCACATTAATGATTAATACTGGTTGATACAGTCAACAATAGTCGCTGGCCTGACATTATTGCTGTTATTGCTGGCAAATAGAGACAAGGGGAATAACGCAAAATCATTATTGGTTTGTGCACTATATCTGCTACTGAAATTCCAATTTCAGTAAGTAGGGTTGATGAGGAGTTATGAAAAGACTGGCTCTGAAAGATTGTCAGATGCTTGGCAGAGAGGAAATTGGCTTGTATGGTGTACAGATTTTCCTAATCTGAATATGGTGTACAGATTTTCATAATCTGAATATACTAGGCATATTATATTGGGAAATTAAAGTGATACAGTAAATTCTGAATATTTATACATTTCCTGCAAAATTGTCATGTTAGTGCAAAACAAGTGAGTGAGCATATACATATATATATATATATATATATATATATATATATATATATATATATATATATATATACACACACACACAGCAACATTCACTTCATCCCAAAGTAATTTAGATGAAAAATACACATTCCTGCCTTCAAACTATTTCTTAAGATAACAAGACTGAATTGTAGGCTATTAGCTAGAGTGATTGATTATTTTTATTATGGAACAATCACAGTATTAAAATCAATGTTAATATAGGGTTTAACCCGCAAAATTTTGGGGTCTTTGAAATAAAATATATACAATATGCTGAATTTAACTTAGATGATGAAAATTATAAGTTGAATTATGGCTCCTGGATAAGCCACAAACCTCTTTGAAAGGAAATGAAAATTAGAAACATATTTGTAGCAATATGGCATAAGGTAGAGTTTGGTCCATAGTCCACTTGGCGACAAAAACATCTTGATAAATGAAATGGTACATTATATCTAAGCTTCAGTGCTGTGGTTAAACCTACTTACAGAAGAGGGCTATTGGTTGAAGAATGATGTATAAGATATGGGAGCAGATTTCAGTAAAGACCTTTATATTGTATCATATGACTGCCCCTCTTTAGAAAATGTTTTTTCAGAAAACATAATATTTTCTATTTGAGGAGATTATTGTCTCTTTGTGGGTTCTTTTGTTCAAGGCAAGTAGATTTTTTTTTTTTATTAATAATGATGGAATGAGATTGATGTTATACTCTCATAATTTAACACGATAGTGGAGGAATGTTATAATATGTGCCAAATCTCAAAAGTTGATCCCCTTTTGGAATCAATGGGATTAAGCATCTATTAACAAATCTTTTATTTTGTACTTATGTTTAATTTTCTTAATAGAAACCTGAATGGATCATTTATTGTAACTGTTATACTAATATACAAATAATATAATACAATCCGTGTAAACACAAATTGTACAGTTTTTTTGGACAATTTTGCATAACTGTTCGATTTTTCCAATTATCAGGCTAATCCCAGTGCAGACCATCTTCATTGAGTTATGGATGACCTCGACAGGTTTGAGAGGCTGGTTTTTCGGATTTGGGCGTTTTGCAGCATCAGGGTATAAGAAAATCAAAAAACATTTGAGTTTTTTTCCATTAAAATTCTGAGTTTGTGCCCCGAAAATTCCAACCAGAAAAATTTGAGTTTTAGTAAATAACCACGATAGTGTATGAATTTGCAGTCTCCCAGAATATTTCTAATATAAAATATGTTGTTGATGTTAGCTGTGTTTCCAATGTGTGCAGTGTGGAATGAAATAAACACTAAACAATGCACTAAAAGACAAAATGAAAAAAAAATCTGAAAACCTGAATGCTCAAAAAAGGTCCAGTAGGATCAGCGCAGCTCCCATTGACTTCCATAGGACTTCAACTTTTACTTTCCGAAGTTTTGTACTAGAGTTGTTATGATTTATAAGGATTGAGTTTTTAGAGTTTTAGAGAGAAAAAAAACATAAATCTTTAGAGAAAAACTGATTTGTGAAAAGAAATTTGCAATGTACAGATTCCCCACAACCTTCGTGTTTCGCAAAAATGCACCTCTTTTGCTTTGCACGTCCAAAAAAAAGTTGTGCAACAAAACAAAATGGTGCACACAACAAACATACATATTTTTATCCTTCCACTCTCCTTCTACATCAGTCAAAGTAATCTGAGCTGTCCCACTGTCTATTCAAGGACATAGACATAAATATATGGTTATTAATGTGGGATACACTAACTAAACATTCCTTTAATTAATTTGGTTGTTCTGTGTTTTTTTTTTTTTTTTT
>CM044433.1:73330150-73395776 GCA_024363595.1 Xenopus borealis | reverse complement strand
TTTTTTTTTTTTTTTTTTTAATGGGTGCTTAAAATTTCATACCATATTCAAGATATAGTCTAACAAATGATTTATGTAAAGGCAAAACTATTCTTGCATGTTTTGAAAACAAGTGCCCTTTTCAGATATGCTAATATTATGCTAACCTTTACAGGAGCTGCCTGGAATGCTGTATCTAATTAATAGTATTATAGTTTGTTTTTTTCTTAATATTTTAGTAGTTCTAGGAGGTTATTTATCAAAGGTCAAATGTTAGAGTTTTAATGCCTTGAATGAACTTATTTAAGAAAAAAACTTTACTTTTTTCAGTTTGATTTGTGAATCGGGTAAAACCCTCTGAAAAAACCTAGAACATCATTAAGACTATTAAAGGTGAACTCCGGGTTAATGATAAAAATCTTGAATAGAGTGGCCTAAATATTTAAAATAATATTAAGCATCGAAAAGTTCCCACCTTAATCTTTGAATATGAGTTTACCTGTTTTCTGATACAGAAAGCTGGCAGCATTAATCTGTTTATATTCAAAAGGATTCCAATGAAGGCGTGTTAAACGTGCTTCTAACATCACCACTACTTTTTTTAAATTAGATGACAAAAAAACTACATCCGCAAAATGCCTCTCCTTATCTCTTATTAGTCTCTGGGACAGTGATTTCGCTCTCTTTACTACAGCATTTTCTTTGTATCGCTGAATGCAGTCTAAAGGGATCAAAAGGAGGTTATTAGGGGGTTAAAGCTGGCCATACAAAAAGATCGATCTCACCAACTGAGCGGATCTCTCCCTGATATGCCCTCATAGAGGTGGGCAATATCGAGCTGATCCCATTGTGGGTCTTAGGGCCCAAAAATCGGATCAGAATGGAGGAGATAAAGGCGGTCGGGGACCACATCAACACACAGATGCGCCTGCTATCCAATGGGGTTTTTAAACCTGCCTGATCGAGATCTGGCTGACTTTCGGCCAGATATCGATCAGAGAAGCAGGTCAGATGGCCCACACATGCTGATGACATCAGGATTTATGATGCCTACTACTTTATACTTCAGAGGTCTATGACAGGAGTCAGAGAAGATGGAAGGGCTAAGGTATAATGCATTCCTACTGAGAAAAAGGTTTTATCTAATAGGCATTTTGCAGATTTTTTGCCAGAACCCAAAGTTCCACTTTAACATCTTCAAATGGTTCAAGTGATCTCACCTAGAAAACTCAAATTTTGAGGAAAACTCAAACCTTAATAAATAACCCCATAAACGTGATACCTTTCAAACTAGATCCAGATTGATGATTTCTATGGTCTATCGCCACTAGTTTGCTTTAAAGGATAACTAAACATTTACAGTATTTAGAAAACTAATTCTCAATAAATAGTAAGGCTAGAAATGTTTTGCCTTGTTTTGGCTTCTGTGCCAGCCCAATGCCATCTCAGTGAAGATTTGCACCTTTGAATATACTCAAAGAAACTTGCATCTTCTTTTCTGCTGATTCACAGCTCAGCAGTTTCCTGGGTTTAGTGGCCAACTCATACCATTGTATATTGGTATACATATAGGTATGGGATCCATTATCCGGAAACTCTTTATCCAGAAAGTTCCCATAGACTCTATTAAAATAAAATTATTCACATTTTTTCCTTTTTTATCTGTAATAAAGTATTTGTACTCCATACTAAGATATAATTACTCCTTATTGGAGGCAAAACAATCCTATTGAGTTTAATATTTACATTTTTTTTAGTAGACTCAGGGACCCATTTATTAAACCTCTAATTTATCTGGTCAAGATTTTTAAGGGGAAAGTCGAATTTTTAGATATTTATTATACCCCAAATCCAAATTCTCAAATCTGTCGAGGTCATGTAGAAGTCAATGGTAGATGTCATTGAAGTTGTTTATTGATATTGTGATCTGGACTAGATCTGTACTGTACTAAATTTGATATGTTTTCTCCTAATAATCCGAAAAAAGTCTATGTGAAAAAAGAGAAAAGAAATGTAACTTTTTGCAGAAAACAGTTGATATAGTCAAATTTTCGCAGCCAACATTCAATAACGTCAAGTTTTCAGAGCGTCAATTATACAATATAATACTCGATTTTGATGCACCATTTTGTCTCTCCAATTTTGTTGAGACATAGTATGGATAAATGTGTTAAATTTGTGGAAGAGAATTTGGACAACTTTGTTTTCATTTGAGTAAGTAACCCCCCTAAAGTATGGAAATCCAAATTAAGGAAAGATCCATTATTTGGAAAGTCCCAGGTCCTGAGCATTCTAGATGGTTCCATTCTTCTATTCAACATATACAGTCACAGAACAAGGCTGATATAATTAATGCTGACCACTGAGTTTAGACCGCAGGTTTGCATTTCTAATACTACTATGTATTGGCCATTAGAAATATATTCCAGCCATAAAACTGTCAAAACATTCATCCTAAACTATACCCTACTTTTCACAATATAGAGGCCTATTGATTATGATAAGATTTCGCCTGTGCTGCTAATGCATTACAACTGTATACTTATCGTGATAAATAAAGTGTTTAACTGCCTTTGTAGATAAAGCATTTTTGGAACAATGTAAAGGGGAAAAGTTTGAAAATAAAACAGCAGCAGAGTCTTAGTTCTGATGTCTGAGGCTTAAATCACAGCACACTTCACTACTGAGAGGCACAGTACAGAAGCCATACAGACTGTATACTATTCATATATTCTGAAATATGTTCAAATCCTGACATTCCTGACTGCACAAGTAACTATGGTTATTAGGCTTAGGGGCAGCTGCATTAATGTACAGCAATACAGGACAAAGTATGGAAATTTTTGGCCAAATTACAATTTTGTGTATATGAGAGAGAGAGCTCTAAAATGGTAAATAACATATGCATACATACTGTAGAATACATTTAATCAAATATTTTATCAGTTCTTAATCATTATAATCATGCACAAAGGACATTTCAATCCCTGGAGTAAAGTTACTGAAGTCCATCAGTCTTGCGAGTTGGCACTGATTTTACAGAGGTGTCCAGTTGTCTATTTTTGGAGGTGTACATCTAGGGGGCATCATCACTTCCATTACAGATATCAGATCTGGAAAGCTCGAAATTATGGGATGGCTTTCTCCCATAGAAATTCTCCTATGCATTTTATGCAAATAATCAACATTTTTTAAAAGTTACTTTTTCTGTATAATAATAAAACAGTACCTTGTACTTGTACCAAACTAAGATATAATTGGGGGTATATTTATCAAAGAGTGAAGTTCCGCCACTAGAGGGAAATTCCGCTGCTCTCCATTCATTTCTATGGAGTTTTTAAAGGCATATTTATCAAAGGGTGAACTTTCACTCATTGATAAATAGGCCTTTCAAAATCCCATAGAAATGAATGGAGAGCGGCAGAATTTCCCTCTAGTGGCGGAACTTCACTCTTTGATAAATTTACCCCTTAACAATCCTATTGGGTTCCTATTCCTATTTAATGTTTAAATGATTTTCAAGTAGACTTAAAAGATGCAAATTATTTCATTATCCACGTCCTGAGAACAGGTCTCATACCTGTATATACAAATCTTATTGTTGATCTTGATACTACAGAGGAGTGTGGTCATTGCATTGCAGAAAAACATTGGCTTTGGTAATCAATCCGATAGCAGCTTCACATCGATGGACACTTGCCAGTGGGATTAATGAAGCAGTGTTTCAGACAAGCAACTAGGAAGAGGTCAAGTAGCTGCAATCACTTCAAGTCTATTTAAGCCACAATAATGATGTCCAAGGGTCTTATCTGTCAGTCACGCTGATGCTTTCCCCATGTATGGATATGTAGATCCATTTATAAAGCAAACCATTAATAAATTACCGAAAAATGCATTATAGCTACAGAATGCTGACTACGTGAATATTACATAAATAAGGGAGAACATATTTTATTTCCTTAAGAAATATAAATGAAAATATCGGGGGTTATTTATCAAAGATCAAGTGTTTAGTTATTAGAGTAGAGTTATTTTACCTCGAATGAACTTGAATGCACTTGAAACTCAAATGGTATATTTTTTAAGAAAAAACTTGAATGGCAAAAATTGAATGTTGAGTCCCGCAAACCAGAATTAATTAATCTAGTTTTTGGCAAAACAAAAAACTCAAATCGAACTCTTTTGCATTTTCAGGGCAAAACCCACAATAAAAAACTTGAACATCAAACAGGCTGTTAAAATCTTCAAAGGGTGCAAGGGACCGCCTGCCACTGACTCCTACATGACCTCGACAGGTTTTAGAAAGTGAATTTTCAGATTTGAGCTTCTTTCTAGAGTTGGGGTATATTAAATCTCAAGCATGATTTAAGGTTTTTAATAATCCGAAAATGTGAGTTTTGACCAAATACTACAACTCAAAAACAAAACTTTCGTGGAAAAAAAAAAAAATGTTAATAAAGCTAGGTTTTGTGAGGGTAAGTTTGAACTCACATAATTTTGAGGTCATTAGTAGTGATGGGTGAATACCTAAATTAGCTGTGAATTTCCACATTTTGCCGCTGGTGAATAAATCCACAAAACTGTGACCAAAATTTGCCTCATCAAAAAAATAAAAACTGTCGCTTGGCAAAATTATTCGTACACCAATTGACAAATGCATTTGGACACAAGCATCAAAATTGACTCGGTTGGCAAATTTAGCATTTTGACAAATTCCCCCATCACTATTCATTAGCTAGGCCCTGAATAGAGGCGAATAGAGGCATATAGAGGCCTACAGGCCTACAGTACATGACAGAACTATAGCTCAGCCATACTGTTTACAGCTGTTTACAGTAAGTTGTCTTTTTTTCAAAAGTCATGTAAGTTGTTTGCATCAAAATGTCTGGAATAGTGTAGAATGTGTTATCAACAAATCCCAAGCAGACCCAATGTACTGTTTGTCAAATGATATTAACTAATATGAACAAAACCTGGACAATGATTGATTGAAATATTGTGTAAACAAGGAACTGAACATTGATTGGTTAAAATATTAAAGGGATGTTTTGGGGAGTTTGGAAGACTTATGTACATTGTCCTATGTCCGTTTGTATTATCCCCCAGTGCAGGGCCGATCCTCCCATGAGGCAAGGTGAGAACAGAGCGGCCTGTTACCAGGGGCAGCAAAAAGACGCCTCTTGTAACTTTAAGAGCCGAATTTCCATTTTTTAAGATGGAAATTTGTCTCTGCGATGGGATCGCGGGAACGCATCAACAGACAGATGCAGCCACGATGCTATGGAATTTTTAGTCCTTTCCGATTGACATCTGACCAATTTTCGGGGAAGCCCATCGGAGGGCCCCATACAAGGGCCCATGTATGGCCACCTTAACTTAAACCCCCCTTTAAACTATGCAATCAGTATAGCAGGTTTTACTCATAGGTATATATGAAAACATGCAAACAAGTTATTTGTGTTCTATGGAGAGACTAAGATCTTCATAATTGCATAAAAGTTCAGCTACAGTATCTTATAAATATGGTATATTGTTACTGGATATGGCTGCACTAATAAAACCAACTAAAAGGATTGTCTGTGAACATTTGGAGCTGCGTTTAAATAGAGCTAGTACACTAGATTACACTAGATTTTTATGGAAGCTTTTAAATGCCCAAAATGCTGTAACATTATGTTGTACCAATGATACTCTATAGGGAAAACAGTAAAAAGGAGTTGGCTTCCAACAAGTCTGGTTACACCACAAAAACCCAGCTGTGCAGTTGAAAAACAGGAATAGACAGCTCTGATGAATGGGGCACTTCAGTGTTTAACACTTGCTTTAAAAGGGATCCGTCAGCTTTAAAATATGTAACCAGAGAGCTTTGCAATAACATGTGAGTGCACCGTGTTAATTTCACACTTCTTATATACTCTTATTAAAGATTTACCTATCCATTACATATAGGTCTCCATGGTAAGCTTTCCTGTGTGATTTTATTGCACGTGGGTGACCTTTCCAAATTCTTCTATACTCAAGGCATGCCTAACTGATCCGCATTATCCTTAGTCATGCATTAATATGTTGTGGCTTGCTTTCAAACCTCTTTTTATTTTAGTAAATAAAACCCATTAAACATTGGTTATTTATATTTTTGTGCAGAAAAAAAATATTTTAAGCCACTTAGTCAGAAAGTGCACAAGATCTATTTTGTCTACTGTCTGCATTTCCTACATTTGTTCTGACAGCTGTTATATGCCAGTGCCAGTTTATGTGTTTTCTCCTGTCCCTTTTGATCTGTAGCCTCAACACATGCATTGTGGGATTAACAAGTTAAATATAAAATGACAAATTAGAGTCTCCCAGTTTGCTCTGAGTTATATTCTGTCTAGATCATGGACATGAGCTGCAATTGGCATACAGGAGTTACATAGCAGAGGAGGCTGAAAAAAAGTCTCATCCATTAGAGGAGTAAGGTGGAGCAGACCACATAGCCAGAGGGTAATGGTCCCCCATAGATGCAAAGATCTTTCTCTGCCGAACGACCGATCTTAGGGAAATCCGACCAATCTGTCAAATTATTGTGCGGTTAGTGGGATTCGAACGATCGTACATCTTACAATTTTTCAGCCGACATCGGTCTGAAGATTGATTGGGCAGGTTAGAAAATCTTTATTGGTCCCTGTGCAATCTACCTAAGTTTGCAGGGTCAAGTAGGCAGTGACTCTTCAGTTTTTCTGGCAATATCGCCTGAAATGGTCTATTTAGTTGATGGACACATCAGACATTTAAACGATCGTTTTGAGACAATCGTGGTCTCACAATAACCATTGGATCTTTCAAAAATCTTTACGTCTATGGCCAGCTTAACCCAATCCCCTTATATTTGCAGGCACCCCTTCTGCATTTACATGGATTGTGCCCTGGTGCAGGATTGGCACCCGGGCCCCCCTATCGGGCTCTCCCCCCTATGAATTGCTCATTGGAGTTCTCCTAGCCTCTCTGGCGGGCTACTGGTTGGGGATCACTAATCCTAGAGGAATGAGGAAACCCCTACTGAATCAAAGTGTTCCCCATTTGCTGCAGAAGTGGAAATAAACTTTCCCAACTCCACAATGGTGACTAGACTAATTGCTTGTAATAACCTTTCCTTGAATCTATTGTATCTTTTGGGTCTGTCAGCACAAACACTTTATGGATAAGATTCCACATCTTTACAATTCTCTCTGTAATAGAAACCTTAACCACAAAGTATCTGTATATGTGCAAACCTATTGTACGATCACAGTACTTTGTATACACACGAGGCTTTTAAAAGCTCATCAGTCAGAAGGAAAATCGATCATGCTCTAACTTCTCATCAAGCTGAGCGTCCCTGTCTGTATGCTATTTTCTCCATATGTCTGCTAGGCACAACTAGGTCTTAACCCACTCCATTCCTTTTTGAGAACTGAGCTGCACTCTAGTGCCATTTTGTTTGTTATAACTGACAGTTATGCTGATAGTCCTTATTACAACTGAGCATCTTGAGAGTATTTGGTTGAAAAGAGAATTTTTGAAGGGACTCATTCCCACACACTTTGAACTTGTCCTCACATTTAACATCTGCATACTATTCTCAGATCAGCTGTATCATTACAGGAATAAAATAAACTATGTTGTTCTGCTAAGGCTAGTGACACACATTAGGTGCATTTTACATGCTGTGTTTTTACTCTTAAACGGGAGCGTCTAGGGGCTATGGTATATTATGGATTCTGTGGCACAGTCCTAAATGCTCACAATTCATTTATTTAGATTATAAGATTGCATGGTTACCAATCTGTCCTATAAAAGGAAAGCCCTGGAGCTATAAATGCTGAGGGGCTGCATGAAAAGGGATCCAAATGACCAGCAGCCAGATTATACTGGTTTATATATAAAGAGGGGTGTGATGTCAGGGGAAGAAGCAGTTCACTTCCTTATCTTCTGAGCAAGTAAAAACATATTTTTTTGCATATTTTGTGAAATTTCTGGAGTTTCTCTATGTCATATCTATTAATAAGCAAATGTGGATGTTTTCCTGAATGTACTGTTATATTGTGATTTCGGTACTATTATACAGTATAAGTATTAGAGTCTGCATGGTATTATTCATGTTAAATGAATGTCAAATGCTTGATCCAGAGAATGTTTCCAATCGCCACTGGAGTTAGGAAGGAATTTTTTCCCATTTTGAAGCATAATTATCACTGGCTGGGTTTTTTGCCTTCCTCTGGATCAAAACAGGGGTTATATGTGTGGTCTTTATACAAATGGCCTGCCGAGGTCACTGTGCACATGAGTTATGTTGTGTATACACAGTACTGTCTATACTGTTTAAGATAGAGTTTATGTTACTGTTGTGTAATGGCTGCATGAACCTGCTAATAAAGCACTGTTATACTCTTGCTCGTCCTAGGCTATCAAACACAACAATATGATGATGTATTTTAAGTTTTATTTTTCACAGCAGCAGTAGGTAGAGAAAGGAGGTTCACTCCTGTGACTGCACAGTGGGTTAATTGATACAGACGCTACTACTGCATACCTCTGCATACCCCGTTTTCAGTGGGACAGTCACGATTTTGACTGACAGCTCAACCAGCAGTCCTGGCTTGTTACTGAAATGCCCCCGGCTTTCTCTTTGATCTCCTGCACTGAACAGCCACAAACAGATACAACGTTTCTGGCTTTTGGCAGAGAGCCCATAACAGCTACCAGGTGCACTTGGATACATATGTAACAATTTAAGATAAGCAATTAAATAATTGTAACAATTTAACATAAGCAGGTATCTCATAACTTGCCAAATTTTGTGAAATGAACATAGCAATTAGGGGTGTGGCCACAAAAATAGGGATGGCCAACATTTTCTGTTGGGAGGTATGCTACTGCTTGTGATAGCCTGCTTGGATTTCCTATCATCGACACACTGCAGAATCCAGACCGACAGCAGGGCTGCTGAACTTATCTCATGGTGAGAGATGCAGCTCCTGCTTGTAGCAGAGTTTGGGGCCAACCTCTCTGTAGGTAGAGGCAACCTAATACTCAGTGGTGGATATAATGACATAGTGCTGATCTCAAGTGAGGAGCGGCAGAACACAGTAGCAATCTGTTATGAAATTCTGGCTTTGAATATTACCTTGGGTGATGCTGGCACATTATTTATTTGATGAAATGTGAATAAAGGTTGTGGCCATTTTTCAATACAGTATATAACAATGGGGTTCAATGATATGTACAGCACTGTGTACAGTAGAGCTATAAAAATATATACACACACACATACAAATTGTACAAATGTGGAGGATTTCGTGGAGGGTATTTTGATCCAATTTTTAAAGCATGAAAAAAACAGAGGCATATCACTAATTGTGCCATATATTCTTTCCACTGATTTTTTTGAGATTTGGTGTTTTTTGTTGTACAGCTTTCAGGTGGGGAATTGGAAAGTTGAATAGGAAAAGACAAACAAAAATAAAAACAGTAATATATAAGAGTAACAATAACATCATGTCATGTTCGATTTGTGTCTTAGTTGCTGGCAGTGGCATAACTCGATATTACTGAGCCCCACTGTAAATTAGTTTTCAGGCTCCCAAAATTCTAGAGGTTGACCTGTTTTACCAATATTTATTGAAATTGTATGTGAATTTGGACCTTTTGGTCCTCCTTGCAGTAACAAATACTTCCCCTGTAGTTATGTCCCTGATTGCTGGGGTTATTGACCATGATAAAGAGATGTGACTTTTAGTCTCAGGAAGGAAACATATTTAATGAGAACATGAAAAGTTGGTTAGAAACCATACATACTAAAAGTTTTTTTTAAGGGGATCTTTTCCTTTAATAGACACACAGTATTATTCAGTTTATTTAACCATAAACTCACTGGGGTACTAATAATGTTCTGCCCAAGCTCATATTCTTCTTCAAAAAAAAAAACCTCTGCTCAGGCTAGGGCAAGCCAACACCCTCTTTTTCCAAGCCCCATGTATCCCTTGTGTAAATTCAAGGTGGGTTCATGGATAGTACAAAATTAGTAGTACAGAAATCTTCACCAAGATGCCAGCAAAACTAGTTATTTTCAATAACCTTTTTTAAAAAAAAAGTCTTCAGCCCTGTTTTGTGTTAATTTTAGGCTAGCAAGTTTCTTAATAGACCCTAATAATATTAAAGTTACAGTATAAACTGATGAGGAGAACTATATAGACAATGTAACTGAGACGTTTCCTATACCTAGAGAAAACTATATTAACAGTTTTGCTATTTTGATATATCTTTTTCTATTGGATGACTCAGAACCGGGTAATTTCTAACAGATGCCTTATTTCCTAAAGAACGGGTAAGGGATTTTCTTTTTTGAATGGGATGTCTTTTATTGCATTGTGTTACTTTACTGCAAAAGCAATCAGAGCGCTTGGCTTCTTTTTCATCTGGAGTAAGTTCTCATTTTCTAAATCTGGTTTTGGAATCCTCTTCATTTCTTACATTGCTTTATTCTCTGCAGTAATGACACTGGTGGATGAAAGCAACATGTGGTGAGTGGTGACCTTCAGACTAATTGTGCTGAAATGCAAGCAAGAAGCTGCTGGTGGTGCAGTGGGACTTGGAAATGACAAGGAAGCAATTTGTGTGAAAGAAGAATTTCACAGCTCTCTGCAACACTGTTTTTTGTGTTTATACTGGAACCAGTATGAATCCTGGTTAAATTTGGCAGTTATTCCTCAAATATGAAACAGATGATTGACAGCTTATGCTAAACCAAAAAAAAATAATTTAAAATCATTTTATCTTTACTTGTTCTTAGAGTAGAGCTAAAACCTATAAAATATGGCTAGAATGTTGTTTTTATATACTGAACATACTGTACCAGCCCAGAGGTTCAGCAGTAAGGATCCAGGCCTTCAATTTTGTCAACATGAGATCACCATCTTGAATCATGTTTAACGTTTGGAACTGTTTAGGGGCCAATTTAACATTTTCTGCTTGACGATTTTGAATGATTTTGAATGACCCCCCTAGACTTAGCCTCCCAACGGTTGTTCAGAGCACATTCAGCATGTGTAGTATCACTGACACAAGGGGGCAGATTTTTTAAATATGTGAGATTAGAGCTCACCAGAGAAAAATTCACTAATTTTCTGATCATTCCTCTGTGATTTTTAGAATTTTATTTATCAAATGGCGAAACTCGAACTTTTACCCACTGATAAACATGATTCTAAAACTCCCATAGGAATGAATAGAAAGTGTGTGAATTTTCCTCTGGTAGGCTCTAATCTCACATTTTGAAAAATCTGCCCCTTTGTGTCAGTGACAATGCACATGCTCAGTGTGCTCCGGACAGCCATTGGGAGGCTAAGTCTAGGGGGTCATTCAAAATCATCAATCAGAAAGTTAGTTTTGTCTTTCATAGAAACAGATGCCACAGGGCTGATTATTACATTCTGATGCAGGATCCACTGCTTTCTTAAATGAATTACTAATATATCTTATACATACTGTGTTGGTGTCTAAGTGTTGGATACTGACAGCAGCACAGAGCATGTGCTGTGAATTAGCAGAAAAGAAGATGGGGAGCTACAGAGGTCATTTCCAGAGGCATAGTAGTCACTGCTACAAGGCTGTGATCAGACCCAGACTGGCAATCTGTGGGTACTGCCAAATGCCAGAGGGGCTGTTGTAAGTTGCCATAGACAGTCACTATTTATTGGGCTGCTGTGTGGTCTATTTGGGCCTCTCTGTATCTGAAATGCCAGGGCCTATTTTGAATATCAGTCCAGACCTGGCTGTGGTCACCTTAGTCTCAGGGACAGATGTATAATTATATACAGTATATATATATATATATATATATATATATATATATATATATATATATATATATATATATATATTAAAGGAAGGACTCGCACTCCAAGTTCCAGTGATAATGGTTGTGATTTATTCTTCAATGCATATCCAACGTTTCGGCCCACATTGGGGCCTTTCTCCTTGAGCACTTTCAAAGCGCAACAGATTATTACGATCGGTAGTTTTCACAAATAAATCTGTATACAGGCATTCCCCTTTCCTATAAACTGTGGTATCCAAAAATGTAACAGCTTCTTCACTGCAAGTTACCGTAAATTTGATGGATGGGACACAATTATCCAAATGTGTCTTTATACATCTATACCACATGACCATGGTCTTGAGTCGATACGGATAGTACTGGAAAAGTCTCGATATGATAAAATACAGTGTGACTTTTTTATGGAACTGTTGACTTTAATTTTACGTAAGAACTATTTCTTGTTTCAGGATTCTTTCTTCTTGCAGCTACAGGGGACTGCCATGGGATCCAATGTCGCCCCTACCTACGCCAACTTGTACATGAACCAGTTTGAGGAGGAGCATGTATATAAGAATGAGCTCTACATGAGACACTGCCTAAAATGGTGGCGGTATATCGATGACCTGCTGGTTGTGTGGAGGGGTGACATTGGATCCCTTATGGAGTTTAAGACACATTTGGATAATTGTGTCCCAGCCATCAAATTTACGGTAACTTGCAGTGAAGAAGCTGTTACATTTTTGGATACCACAGTTTATAGGAAAGGGGAATGCCTGTATACAGATTTATTTGTGAAAACTACCGATCGTAATAATCTGTTGCGCTTTGAAAGTGCTCATCCTAGGTCTAATGTATCATCTCTCCCTAGGTCCCAGTTATTGCGTGTAAAAAGAATTGTGACTGAGGAAGGAATCCTGAATACAAGGTTGGATGAGATGACAGCCAAATTCATAGACAGAGGATACCCCAGGGAGATGTTAGAACATGAGGTTGAGAGACTGAATGGACAAGAACGTACTTCCCTAATAAGCGAGAGGGTCCATGGAGACAAAAAGAGGGCCCGTATTCCATTTGTACATACTTACCATCCGAATATACGGAAGGTCCATCACATTATATATAAACAATGGCCCCTTCTAAAAAGGGCTTATCCTCAAATACAAGAATTTCAGGAACCCCCCCTTCTGTCCTACAAACGTCCCAGGAATTTGCGGGATAGATTGGTAAAGACCGATGTGGGTACAGATAAATCTGGCCCACAGAGGTTATTGGCACCCCTGCGCAATGGCATGTACCCGTGTGGTAGATGCAACCAATGCTCTAGTGCAATACGCACTACCCACTTCTTACACCCACATTCGGGGAAAAAGTATGAGATAAGGGGACACTTTACATGTGACTCAGAGTATGTCATATATATGATAAAGTGCCCATGTGGGCTTGCATACATTGGCGAGACCATACAACCTATAAGAGACAGGATTTGTCAACACAAATCAACGATTAGAAAGGAGAATTTGAAGCTGCCAGTTCCGGCACATTTTCATATGGCCAGACATACTGTGGCTTCCCTCAGATTTCTTGTTATTGAGTCCCTAGACGGGGGGGCAACAGACTCAAACAGCTTCAGAAAAGAGAGAAATTTTGGATGCATACGCTGCAAACAGTGCACCCTAAAGGGTTAAATAGAGAATATGACCTGTAATGCATTTATCTGATAATGTCTGAGTAATATTGACAAGGGTCAGTGATGAGACTAGTATAGACACCCTGGGTTTACTACTCCATGTGATGTAAATAGGCAGATAACCTGTGTTTATAACATGTATTGTACTTTATATAGCCTTTGGAGTGCTTATTTTGTAAACATGATGCAAATCTATGGGGTGGGTGTGTCTATTACATGTATAAATAGTAATGAGTGAATGATGTCTATCATGCTTGACAAAGGGGCGGGAGCTCCGAAACGTCGTGTTTGTTTGCACACTGCCAGAATCTGGTAAAAAACTTTTTTCACTTTCATATGTGGTCTGGACTTTTTTGTTGAGATATATTATTTGCCTACGAAAGTGGGCTAAGTCTGAGACAGGTCGAGTACTCCACTCCAGTTTGTACATATATATATATATATATTCCTGCTGACACAAGGTCACCCATTCCAATTAGAAGAAAAGAGGTTCCACCTAAATATTCGGAAGGGGTTTTTTATAGTGAGAGCTGTGAAGATGTGGAATTCTCTCCCTGAATCAGTGGTACAGGCTGATACATTAGATAGCTTTAAGAAGGGGTTGGATGGCTTTTTAGCAAGTGAGTCAATACAGGGTTATGGAAGATAGCTCATAGTACAAGTTGATCCAGGGACTAGTCCGATTGCCATTTTGGAGCCAGGAAGGAATTTTTTCCCCCTCTGAGGCAAATTGGAGAGGCTTCAGATGGGTTTCTTTTGCCTACCTCTGGATATACTAGCAGTTAGGCAGGTTAAAAAGTTAAAAGGTTGAACTTGATGGACATGTGTCTTTTTTCAACTTAAATTACCATGTTACTATGTATGAAAGTATCTATTGTAATAAAGGAAAATTTGTGTTCTGTTAGGAAAAGGGTGCATTAGCCTAGTAAATAGTGATTAAAAAGAAAAATAAGGATCCTTATTTTTCTTTTCATGCCTAATTTATTTGGAGACTTCAGGTGGACAGCCTCTGTTGGGATCAGCACCTCATATATTGCTATTTTGGAGTGTGCAGCTTCTTCTCTAATATATTTAGTAAATAGTGATGACAGAATTTAATTGCCAGCCATGAATTTGTGGCAAAATTGGGAATTTCGCCATGTGGGGATTTTTTCGTGAAACTGCAGCAATTTGCCATGAATAAAAGCCGGTTGACTTTAATGTATTTGGAGAAAAGAAGTCACCATAAGAAAAAAAGCCCATTGATGGATGCATACTGATTGCTTTCTATCACTAATATATTAGTGTGCATACCGATCACTTTCTCCTCAGTCTCTGCAATTGAGTAATAGATGCGCATAAAAAAAACCTAGAGGCGTCTATAAACAGAACCGCCTATTAGGTTTCTATTGGATGGTGGGCAGTTCTTGAGCTAGATGCAGACAGGCCATGCAAAGTTGACAACCACGGGCCATGAAGTTTTGTTGATCTGATAAAATGAGCAGAATACTAAGCGCTGAAAAATACATGAATGGAGGGCACTCCTTAATATACTACCAATTTATGGCCAAAAGATTCTTAAATTATAAATTTTTAACTGAGGTGCTACACCCAGGAGTGTACCTATTGCACTCCCCCTATCTAACAATCCATGCAAATGGGCATGCACACTCACAATAACAAACAATAATCCAAGGGTGTTTGCAAAAAAATTTTTTACTAAATCTTTCACAAAATACAATCAGATGTATATATACATATGGTACAATAAACACCAATGTCAAGTAAAAATATGTACATACCCCAAAGGAGAACAAATGCAAAGTATGGCAAATATTTACACCCACAAGCAGCAGATACGCAGGCCACGGATGAGAAACCCCAACGTTTCGGCAACAAGCCTTTATCAAGGGGATTCTAATGTGTTGTACTCATTATCGAGGTATATATACCAAGCGATCGCATCACATTCTCTTATTCCATTATTATTGCCCCTTAATTTTCTCTCTAATCCAATTAAGAATTATTATCCCCAGAGAACATAAAGTTAATATGTAATCCTCCCATAATAGGTTTAACAGCAAGAATAAACCCTAAGTCGAGCATGTATTTTAAAACATTTTATCCTATATTATAGCCCATAACCTTAGCCTCATTATAAAATATAACATATCAAAGTTTTCATTTACTCAAATCCTTATGCATAATATTTGTGCTAATTTTAAGTTCACTATTTCAGTGTTCTTAATTGGATTAGAGCGAAAATTAAGGGCCAATAATAATGGAATAAGAGAATGTGATGCGATCGCTTGTATTAATGTTACAACTTTGACAAGTAACAGGAACTGCGTGACAGTTGCAGGGGACGTGCAGTTGGGTTGCTAGGTGTTGACACGTGACACTCCCCGATAGACGCTATGAGAATGCGCAAGCGATACCGCTACGTCGGCTCTCTGGATGTAATATCCGGTTGAGTGACGCGAGCGGAAGTGACGTCACTGACATAGGCGCAATGGACGCGCGCGAAAATTCGCCCTTTAGTTTCCGGCTCCACAGGTATATATACCTCGATAATGAGTACAACACATTAGAATCCCCTTGATAAAGGCTTGTTGCCGAAATGTTGGGGTTTCTCATCCGTGGCCTGCGTATCTGCTGCTTGTGGGTGTAAATATTTGCCATACTTTGCATTTGTTCTCCTTTGGGGTATGTACATATTTTTACTTGACATTGGTGTTTATTGTACCATATGTATATATACATCTGATTGTATTTTGTGAAAGATTTAGTAAAAAAATTTTTTGCATACACCCTTGGATTATTGTTTGTTATTGTGAGTGTGCATGCCCATTTGCATGGATTGTCAGAATACTAAGCGCTGACAGTTTAAACGTTGATAGCACAATACAGTCGCAAAAAAAAATGGATTGCTATTGAAAAAAATGCTTATTTGTCTTGGACAAAGGCAAAGGGGGTAAAAACATTTTTAATTTATATCCCCTTTAATGCATTTGGTGCGAGAAAATTTGTTGTGTGTACAAACGCCCTGACTTATGCATTTCGTTCATCACTACTAGTAAAGCTGAATGAGAGAGAGATATAAAGACCAGGTAGGAAGATAACGTTTTCAATAACCAGGACAGGTATTCACTGTGTCACAGACTTTGCAGGACCACATTAATTATGTAAAGTCTGTTTGTCTGAGATATGGGCCAACCTGAAGGCCAACACCAGTATGTGAAAGAACACGGGCTAGGCAACACAGATAAAAGATTCCACCATCTTGCCCGGATATCCCAATACTATAATCTTCCATGTCAAAACTGTTGCTTTGTTGGCCATTAGGGTTGCCACCTGGCCGGCATTTTACCGGCCTGGCTGGTATTTTTGATGGTTGATTCCAATGTTATTAATAGGAAAAAAAAAGATAAATATATAGGAAGGCCGGTATTTTTTTCAAGAAAATGTGGCAACCCTATTGGCCATTTAGGGTAAATGTAATAAAAGGTTGCTACTGCCTAAAGCAACTAATCACCAGGTAACATTTACTGAGTTACTGCTCCTGGACAAATTTTGTGCAATTTATTACATAAGGGGTTCAGTCTGTAAACATTTTATAAAATGTCACTGACCCACGTTTTTTTTTACAGGTAGGAGATAAATATTTTCTCCAGTTGTATATAAAAATGTAATTTGGAATTTTATAGAAAAGGTTCTGGCAAATAATGGATTTTTAAGCTCTGTATAAATAACCTAACTCAGTGTTGTTAATATTTCTTTATTTTTTAATTGTTCTCTATATGAGGCAATATGTATATATATATATATATATATATATATATATATATCTGACATCAAGAGAAAAATCTATGGGAAAATCAGCATTAGTAATGTAGATGGAATGTCTTACGCCATCAGGCACTATAATTGAGGCTTAATTATAAACCCCAAAGTCTTTTTAGCTAATTTGTTAAATGACAGTGTCAGTTCTAATTATGTTGTTTATTCTTTCACAGTCATTACCTCTCTGTGCCCCAGAAGATGTGGAACTTATTTAAGTGAATTAGTATCATGTCCCCATGGAGCTATATGTGTTTATTCTGTACTAACATGAATCACAGAAGACCATTCAGGATTAATATAGTGACAGGTGCAACATCTGTGCCAATTTTTTAAACCCTGAGCAACCAATCAGCACAATGTATTCACTGTCCCTTCATTTGTGAACAAACATGTAACTGCCTAATATGGGTTACTAGAACTGAGGTTGCACTTTTTATAAAGGGATTCTGCCATGATATTTATGGTGTAGATGTAGCTCACTCTACAATTTAAAATTGTTTTCCTGAACCAACAAGTATATTTTTAGTTATAATGTATCTTATCTTAGGTCATTTTGCATGATTCTGTTCTTTCAGAGAGAGGTAGCACTTCATGATGGAACCTCTTTTAGTTAAAGGATTCTGTCATGATTTTGTGGTGTAGTTTTCTAAATTACACTGTTTACACTGCAAATAATTCACTATACAATATAAATTTTAATTCCTGAACCAGCACGTGTATTTTTGTTTAATTTATAATATTGGCGTTTAGGCAGCCATTTCAGGTAATTTTGCCTGGTCATGTGCTTTCAGAAAGAGCCTGCACTTTAGGATGGAACTGCTTTCTGGCAGGCTGTCGTTTCTCCAATTCAATGTAACTGAATGTGTCTCAGTGGGACTTGGCTTTTTACTATTGAGTGCTGTTCTTAGATCTACCAGGGAGTTGTTATCTTGTATCAGGGAGCTGCTATCTGGTTACCTTCCCATTATTCTGTTAGGGGAAGGGAGGGGGTGATATCACTCCAACTTGCAGTGTAGCAGTAAAGAGTGACTGAAGTTTATCAGAACACAAGTCACATGACAGGGGACACCAGTGAAGCTAACAACATGTCTAGGCCCATGTCAGATTTTAAAATTAAATATACTAAAATCTCTTTGCTCTTGACAGTTATACCTTTACCATCTAGTACTCCTTAACTCCTTGAAATCTGGAGCCCCAGATTCAAAACTGGAAATATTTACCCATTAAATCGATAAATATAGCTTAAAATACAGATTCATTTACAGTATAAAGTGCCATTTTCAGATGCAAATAGACTTTTTTTTAACCCACAGTACAGAATTTTGTCTTAGAATTCAAGCAAAACTGCGGCCTTATGGGAAGTTGCATCCGCATTGTGTCCAATGAGTCAAGCAAACACAATTGCATGTGTGTATTGTTGCAAATTAGGTGCAAGCTGCAGCTGATATTTATGCTCACAGAGGTAAAATGCCATTAGTGTGTGATTCTTTTGCTGCACGTCTGCTGCATCTATTGACTGTCTGCTGTGAAAACCTTGGGACTACCTTCATATTTAGGGTGGCAGTACTGTAGTTCCAGGTTTCCCCATGATCAATATGCCCCTTTTTGCAAAATGTATCATAGGAAACTGGGTGGGCACATATAAAATTTATCATAACGAAAACCAATTTCTTATTTATTTATATTACAGCTTCTTTCTAAGGCACATTTTATTTTTGGCATTATATCCATTGGTTTACAAAAAAATAAGACCTAAAAGATTCAAACATTTTAAAGAAGATGACAAAAACTTAAAGTAATTTTATACACTTGAGAGTACATAGTCCAGGTTCATACCAATATAAAGTTTAACTTACTTATGGAAATGTCTGCAACTTGTAGCCACCTACCCTACTGAACTGATTTACACAAAATTCCATTCGTAAAACACAAATATGTTTCTCCTTTAAATGTTAATGTTAATCCCAAGAAGAAATGGCTAGCTTGGTATACATAAAAACTGAATTAAAATCTTTTTGAGGAGCTAATAAAGCGCTAATGAAGGAGGAAAGAACAGTCATAGACGAAGTCATAAATTTCAAAGCTTATTAAAAAGTGGTACTTTGTCATGAACCTTAATGAAAGCTCACATGTTTGTGCTTTTTCTTCTGTTTACAAGAACGGATGCAGACTTACTTGAAAGAATTATGTATTTTACTATTTTAGCATAAAACAATATTAAACTTGTTTATGTAAAACAAGCTTAAACATTAATGATTCAGATGTTTCTCATGGAAAAGAATAAAGCAGAATACAGGGGAAAATGATTACCTGTAGACTGGGGGCAATACTGTGTCAATTAGCGAACCCTTTACTTCGTTTTTAATTATGTAATATTAAGAAAATGAAAATAGCTATATGATGTAATAAATGAGCCATTTATTGGACCCAGGAGGTGAATGTGTCAGGCAGTGGCTCCTCAGACAGAGCTGTAAACCTTTGATCGATAAAATAACTGAACACCATAGGGGCTTTTTGTTTGCCATTAGTGTAAAGGTGTCACTGTCACTTTAAATGTCCCATGGAATAAAGAAGTGGGAGGTTTTATATTATGTTTGCTAAATAGCAAGTCTCCAACATCGTTATTCAAGAAAATTGACAAAATGGGGGATTTTTTTTAATAATCTAGCATTTTTTTAATTACGTTTTTAAATTTAAAATAGAAAAACTTAAATACATTATTTGCAGTTTAATAATGGTGGGCCAGTTCGGCAGCAATATGGCGTATTTGTATGTCATCCCCTAAATACAGTAGTATACATAAGGAAGAGGGGAAAAGAAGTTGAGGGCATATGTAAAGGCATATGGAGATAAGAGCCAAGTATAAATAAAAGATAGGTGAGATGGGAAAATCATATTGCTCAGGATAGAAGAAGGTGAGAAATTAAGTAAAAGGATACATACAGAAAAGGGAAAAGTTTAGGCTAGAAAAAGAGGTAAATGGGGAGGGTAAGGAACATGAAGGAAAATATGAAGGCTAAAAATTAAGAGGGGGAAACTGGGATGATAAGAAAATGAAAGCCAGGGAATAGATGACCAATAGTGATGTCACATGCAATAGTCTCTCCACCCAAGCATTGATTCAATATTAATGTACAAGTAGGAGCTGCGGTTTTATGCCTGGATTTCACCCACAAACACAATCGTAGATGCTGTTATAAGTCAACATATTGTAAGTTCTTCCCATTAGTAAACTTAGTCTTTGCATGGTCTCTGCTAAGTTACAGTTTGCATGCTGGATTTTCTAAGGGTACCAGTAGTGTGGCACTATGGCAAGTGGAATTTTGGTCACACAATGCATAAAAAAGAAGACGTTTTACTTACAAGAATGATCTTGTTTGATAGCACTGGGATTTGAAGTTCTAGGATTGCAAAATCAATATCTATATATAGAATAAACAAGCATTGTTTACAATGAAATAAGGGCTCGTTATATGTCTGTATACTAATTGTCAAGCTGCCACATTCATTTCTCATGTTTCACTTTGATGTTTATTACCTTGATGCACAGGCATTAACTGCATTTATATGACTTTGGAGCATGTCCCAACACACAGGACACACAAAAGACAAGCAAGTTCTTTTTTTCACATGACCGATATACAGCACAATACTTCCTAACGTTTCTCAGAAACATAGCCATGTTTTTGGTAAAACTGAATTCTCTATGGACAGCTAAAAGGCTTTCATTACCTATTTAATTTACAGAGGCAAACATAGGAAAAAGGTGCAATGCAATTTCCCCCCAATGTACACGTAATTGATAATTGCAACATGTCAACATCCTGATCAATTAATTAACAAGATATTTTTACTCTATCTTGGGCCAGAATATGATTTTTCTGCTTTGTTTGTAGAACATCAGATACACTGGACTTCCTTTTTCAACTGGGCCCTAGCGATAGTCGAACAGGAAGGCTGCTGAAATAATTTCTAAGGACATCTTAAACCAAAAAAATACTCACATTTTGTGACATTAAAGCCTAAGGCTACCAGTTAGTTGTCCAGATCCCCTCCAGTAGATTCAGGGAGTAAATACTAGCCGGAAGCCCTTTTCGGACTGTGACCCCACACACTCCTGGATTGAGCTATGAAGTCAAGGTAAAGAAAAAAGGTTTAGACAGCAATTGGAAACTTCTAAGTAGTTGGTTCCCTTAGTGCCAGAACTCTTTACTGGGTCTTTGTTGTCCCAGGCTCCCAAAAAGACATCCAAGAGGCAGGCTATCGCAATCACTTCATTGAAGTTTACAGAAAATTTTAATAGATTTCCCAGTTGGGAATGCTAATCTGATCAGATACTGGGATTTAAGAATTGTTGTCAAAGCATTGGTGAGTTATGCCCTTATTCAGTGGTCAGACCTCTTCTACAATGAAAAATGAATGTGTCTGCAACCACTGTTGGACACTGGTAGAACCTTAGACCATGGGTCCATTCAATATACAGCCAAATATCCAGCACTTAAGATAGCAAAACACTCACTTGTTCAGGGTGCACGCCAATTAATGTGTTCACCATCACATTCTTTACATAGAGTCCATAATGATCTGCAGCACTCCCTTATATTCATAAAACGCCTTTATTGCAAAGGGAGTGCTGCAGATCATTATGGACACCAAGGGTCCATTCTCCAAGCTATTTATCCTCCACTCTTCACTCACTCTTTATTTTCTTAGTATTTTGTTTTTACATGTTATACTCTATTCTTTCATGTATGAATCCTCTTAGTTCCTTTACAGAAATAGGGAACGAACTCAAAGTGGCTAAAAGCAAGAGGTCCTACTGACATCTTGCAGTCTCTGTGGAATTAATCAGCAGATTTGCTGTGCAACTTACTTTTTTTCCCCAAACATAAATTTGGATATCAGATTACTGTGTTTCACTTGATTCACTCACATTTAGAGTTGACAGCTGCAAACCCCCATATCAGTTTGACATACATAGTAACATAGTAAGTTAGGCTGAAAAAAGACTCACGTCCATCAAGTTCAACCTTTTTAAAAAAAATTTTTTTAATTTTAACTACTAGTTGATCCAGAGGAAGGCAAAAAAAAAAAAACCATCTGAATCCTTCCCGACTCCAAAAAGGCAATCGGACTAGTCCCTGGATCAACTTGTACTATGAGCTATCTTCCATAACCCTGTATTTAGTGATGGGCGAATTTATTCGCCAGGGTCGAATTCACGGCGAATTCCCGCGATTCGCGAATCACCAGCGAAATTTCGCCAAGCGAAATTTCGGCGAAAAAACGAGTCGTGCGTCGTTTTTGACGCGACACGACGAAAACAACGCGACGCACGCCGAAAACGAAGCGACAAAAGCGTCCCGTGACTCGTTTCGCTAATTTTTCGCCGATTCGCAAATTTCTCTGGAAATTCGCAAATTTTTCGGTGAAGCGAATCGCGGGAGATTCGCCCATCACTACCTGTATTCCCTCACTTGCTAAAAAGCCATCCAACCTCTTCTTAAAGCTATCTACTGTATCAGCCTGTACAACAATTTCAGGGAGAGAATTCCACATCTTAACAGCTCTCACTATAAAAAACCCCTTCCGAATATTTAGGCGGAACCTCTTTTCTTCTAAATGGAATGGGTGACCTTGTGTCAGCAGGAAAGCCCTACTGGTGAATAAAGCATTAGAGAGATTATTATATGACCCCCTTATATATTTATACATATATTTATTTATCACCCCTTTAGTGCCTCTTCTCCAGCATGAACATCCCCAATTTGGCCAGTCTTTCCTCATAGCTAAGATTTTCCATACCTTTTACCAGCTTAGTTCTCTGTACCCTCGCTAATACAATAATGTCCTGTTTGAGTGAGGGAGACCAAAACTGTACGGCAGATTCTAGATCTGGCCTTACAAGTGGAAGAATGACCCCCTCCTCCCATGACTCTATGGCCCTTTTAATACAGCTCAAGACCTTATTGGCCCTTGATGCTGCTGACTGGCATTGCTTGCTACAGCCAAGTTTATCATCTACAAGGACTCCAAGGTCCTTTTCCATAATGGATTTGTCTAGTGCAGTCCCATTAAGGGTATAAGTGGCTTGAATATTTTTACATCCCAGGTGCATGACTTTACATTTATCAATATTGAATCTCATTTGCCACTTAGCTGCCCAGATTGCCAGTTTGTCAAGATCCTGTTGCAAGGATGCCACATCCTGGATGGAATTAATTAGGCTGGATAGTTTTGTGTCATCTGCAAACACTGATACATTACTTACAACACCCTCCCCTAAGTCATTAATGAACAAGTTAAATAAAAGTGGACTCAATACCGAGCCCTGAGGGACCCCACTAAGAACCTTACTCCAAGTAGAGAATGTACCATTAACAACCACCCTCTGTACCCGATCCTGTAGCCAGTTCCCTATCCATGTGCAAACGACTTCATTAAGCCCAACAGACCTTAGTTTAGGATGCAGTCGTTTGTGGGGCATGGTATCAAACGCTTTGGCAAAATCCATATAGATCATATCTACTGCCCCCCTCCCCCACTGTCCAGCATCTTACTTACCTCATCATAAAAAGCAATCAAATTTGTCTGGCATGACCTATCCTTCATAAAGCCATGCTGATTGCTGCTCATAATGCCATTCACTAGGACAAATTTTGAATGTGATCCCTTCAAATAATTTGCCTACCACAGATGTCAAATTTACTGGCCTATAATTGCCAGGCTGACATCATAATCCCTTTTTAAATACTGGGATGACATCGGCTTTCCTCCAATCCATAGGCACCATACCAGATGAAAGTGAATCTGAGAAAATCAGATATAGGGGATGGTCTAAAACTGAACTAAGCTCTCTTAGAACCCGTGGATGTATACCATCAGGCCCTGGCGCCTTGATTACATTAATTTTTATTAAAGTTTTATGAATCATAACCTGAGTCAGCCACTGACTAGATTGAGTCAGTGCATCTATGAAGCAAGGCTGGGAACTCAGACTCTATTGTATCCTATTGTACACACTGAAGAAAAGAACTGATTTAGCACATTTGCCTTTTCTGTATTGGTTACAACCATATTGGTCATACTGGTACCATTATTTAATGGAGCAACACTTTGAACCTGTATCTTTTTACTATTAATATATTTAAAAAACTTTTTATGGTTACTTTTTGCCTGCATCGCAATTAATTTTTAATTTTCTTTCTTTACCTTCCGGATTGCTGATTTACAACATTTATTACAGTGTTTATATTCATTAAATGCAGCTTCTGTCCCAACAGATTTGTGTACACTAACGCTAGGCGAATTTTTACTCAGACAAATGGACGTAACTCCGCAAATTCCCTAAGATGCAGATTTTCATGAACGTTACCATTTTTGCAGACTTGCCTTCACCAGCTCTGACCTGGCGAATTGCATTGGAGTGCATAGAACATCCTCAATCATCATTTTTGAGTGTACAAAAAAATGCATGTGTCTTTTCCATTTTTCAGAGTGTTGGGTTGCAAAAGGCATAAATACATTTTCGTGCACCCTATGTCCCCCATACATTTTCTACCATATGGCACATTATTTAACTGTGGGCTTGTGTGTAGGGCATTATAACAACTTTATTAAGTTTATTAAGGTTCCCTTGGCATGTCTAGTTATCAGTGTAAATGTATTAGATGCATAATGTAACATAAATAGCTCCATTCCACTTTAAATTGACCGCCATATGCAAATTAGCCTGAAGAATTCTAGTGAAGTTGCACAAACGCAGCTTCGCTTTGATTTGCTTGCTCTGCCGAAGTAATGCTAGAGAAAATTCGCCAGTTTAAAATAACTCCCACAAACTCAAAATTCAACCCTTTATAAACCTGCCCCTAAGTCACTAAAATGCGAAGTTGCATCTCAGCAGCCAAACACTGGCAAATTAGCATTAACATTCATTTATGCCTAGCGAAAACTTCGCTAGCATTCTTACGCTTAGGTCAGTTGAAATAGGGTGGCTACCTAAAAGTCGTATGGACATCCTTATTACTAATGTCCAATGAGCCATAATAAAGACAGAATAGATTGTCTAATACCCTAGACATGAGCCCAGCCTTTAACAAATGTGGCATGCCCCTCAAGTTAATTTAAAAAAATTGTTCACACATAAATCAAGTCAGTCTCGCTTTAAAGAAAAAGGAAATACAGGATATGATCTGACTGACGTAAGATTGAGGAAGATGTGGCTTTGTTTTATCAGTTCACTTGATCTGATGTGGCAAGGTAAACTCTGGAAAAAATTTCCATTTTGGTAAATGTGGATGTGATTTCTGGCAAATTTTCACTAGCGTTGGCCACTTTGCTCTTCAGTGAATCTGCCTCCATGCATGGTTTATAGTGCAATTTGGACCCTAGCTTGCATTCAGCCCCAGGAGCATTAGCAAGGTTGGGCAAATTGGCACCGATTTTGAGGATAAGGCCTTAATGTACTAGTTTTCACTTTGGTTAAGGTCAGGGCTCTGTGCAGCGTGAGCAAGCTCTTCAGCTCCCATATTTATGTATGGACCTACCCACAAAGTAGAAGCATGGAATTGGTGACAATGTCATTGTATGCTGTAGTCTTTTTTTTTTTTTTACTGGAACTTTCTCTTTGGGGTTGCCACGAGAGTTGTGTAGATAGATGTGGGGCTGCTTGGGCTTAGAATGACAGGGTCACTTTTGAATTCTAGTGCAGAGCGGGTAAGAACCCTGGAGATACCACCTGGTTTGAAAGTAGTGTTATTTCCAAGGCTCCCCTGTTTTAATAGGTGCAACATTGCCCAATTTGAAACAGGCAGCGAGGAAGTCAGCAGCCAAAACACAGCTATATGGAAGTGCAAGGACCTGTGAGAAGTCACCCTGGGGGTCTAGTGGGGGTGCAACTGGGACACCCATCGCACCCTCGATGGGGAGGACTGCCGCGTCAGTCCTCTTTGGTGCTGTTTGCCTACATACACCTTTTTCCGGGTTCACGACGCTCGGCTTTTTCCAGCTATATCCAGAGCGTTGAACAAGCTGTCATCATCGCCGTCATGAAATTAAAATATTTGAAGGACTTTCTGAGTAGTTCTCCATATACTTGACCCAGTGTAAAGGTCTATTCATTAGTTGATGGGTGCAATTCTCTGTATTTCAAAGTTGTGTTTAACCCTGCCTGTTCCTGACCAAGTCTTGTCTACTGCCTGTCCTGACCTGACCTCTACCTTTACTTTGACCATTCTTTCAGATCCTGTTTAGTCTCAGTGATTTTGGTGTACTGACCCAGCCTGTGACCCCGACTATGCTCCGGTCCTCCTTTTGTTGTACTGAGTTGCCCATTTGGTGTATTGACCCAGCCTGTGACCCCAATTACGCTCTGTTATTGCACTATGATGCCTGTTTGGTGTATTGACCCAGCCAGTGACTGCAACTACACTCCTTGTTCTCTGTTCCTTTGCGACATGCAATTCCCTTGCCTGCCAAGGACTCTCTCCCTGGTCCTCACACGTTAAGACCTGGCGGCATTCGAGTAGCAAAGGGCTCCTCCCGAAGCAAAGGGGGCTGTTATAGGCGACCGGGACCTTGTTATTTGTTCTGGGTTTGGTATACCAGTCATAACAGGAACATTGTTGATTCAATTATTTTTATATAATGGGAAGTTTAACCCACCTGACTCTGGTGTGGGGGGCCGTAATTGCAGTATGGTTAGTAAATTACCCCTGTAGTGTCTTCTTTGCCCCTGACAAACCCAGACTTTTCCATCAACTGCCACAAGGTGTAAGGACATTTATAACTCCAGGTGATGTTTCCACCATTTCAAAGTCCAGTAAAGGTGACCTTTGCACCACTACAGCCTACTCTTGACATCAGACTTGTTTGGCACAAAACCCCATGCTTCCAATGTATAAATCTGGTTGTGACATTGTTTTCCAACTGCCTGAATAATATTGGGCATGGAGTGTAGTTCACTTTATCTGGAGGACTCACTATGAACCTGTTACTCAACATGAGAGGTCATAAAAATAAAAGACAAGAAAATGTTTAATAGGAAAATTGTCTGTCTTTAGGGGTTGAATGTGAATGTACATGTTAAGATATATTGTCTTTCTGCTGTCACATTGTTATAAATTATATTTCTATATAAAAGACATAAGACAGGGCGTATTCCTGTAATGTTCAATTGCTTGCAAGCTTTGCAAAAAAGTGTCCATGCGTGCTAATTACTTTAGAGAAGGCTCCGTGTGATTTTCCTTTAAGGGAAATGAGAAAAACATACTAGTTAAACTTTCTGCTAAGGTTATAATAACAATGATATTTGATTCCCAAATAAACTTCACCACTAAAATATGACCAAGTAAATACACAGCCTTAATGCTCAAATCCATTATCAGATAAAACCATCCATGTCCTCAGATCATTAATTCGTGTAAGACATATTTATCTTAGGTGTGGTATAAATACAAGTTTGAATGAAAACATGATTGCAGTGTAGTTTTGAAAAAGTAAAAGTATATGCAGTTTTTATGGTGGAATCAGATTCTGTGCTCAATTAAGAAGGGATTCCTAAAGAAAGGTTACACTTATACTAGGCTAGGATTTCAGTGGTGTTCCATATAGAGCACTGTAATAAAAGTTTGCACCATTATTAACATAATTTGGAAACCTGTTATCCAAAATGCTCCCACAGAATCCATCTTATCCAAATAATAAACTGATTTAGTTTTTAACTGTAATAATAAAACAATACCTTGTATTTGACCAAAACTATATGGAAAACCCCAGCACATTCTGAATAACAGGTCCCACAACTGTATATATTTGTTAAACTACAGATCCCTTTCTGCTGAGAATAGACCAGAATCATACTCAAGCCATTTAAAGAGTTAAGACTAGTGATGGGCGAATTTATTCGCCGGGGCGAATTCCCGCGATTCGCGAAACGCCAGCGAAAATGCGAAAAAAAAAACGAGTCGCGCGTCGTGGCGCGACGCACCAAAAATGACGCATGCCGAAAATGATGCGACGGAACGACGCGCCGCGCATCTTTTTTGACGCGCGGCACGCCGTTTCCGTCGCGTCATTTTCGGCGTGCGTCGTGTCGTTTCGATAATTTTTTCGCAGTAGATGCTATTATAGGTAAGGAATAACAAGTAGTACATAAAGATTCCCAAGCAGTTTCTGTATGCTACAGACTGGGAATGACTGCATTTAAGAAACCCTGCTATATTAGACAAATGTATGAAATACAATCTGTAAAAGAGCTCTGTTGTCCACATATGCTTTGTAAATCCTCTAATATTAAACCTAAACTGGTTCATGGTTTTGAATAAAATAGACACTACCGTACAAAATACACTGAGCAGGACCCCCAAACTCTGTCTTCTCTATATAGTTGGCAATACAATTGTACCCCAATACCACTGCATATTTGTCCGAGAAGCGCTGTATCTCTAAAAAAACACTGCAAAAGTAGTACAGTTTTGGGATCAGTTTTCAAAAAACCTATTATCCAGAAAACTCCGAATTATGGAAAGGCTGTTTACCAGAGTCCATTATAATCAAATTATCCAAATTTTTTAAAAATTATTTCCTTTTTCTCTGTAATAAAACAATGCCTGGTACTTGATCCCAACTAAGATTAATAATTAATCCTTATTGGAAGAAAAAAAAAATAACATAGAAGAGAGAGCCACTAGAAATTTGATACAATTTGAAGATAGGGGTACACCCCCTCCCTGCTGTAACTAACAAGTTGGAACAGGTTGGTTGTAACAGGTTGCTACATTTGGCTAGATACTATGTAAATGTAAATTGGCTATGCTCGTTTTATTTATATACAGGTATGGGATCCATTATCTGGAAAGGCTGTCTCCCCTAAACTTCATTTTATCAAAATAATCATTTTTTAAAATGATATTTTTCTCTGTAATAATAAAACAGTAGCTTGAACTTGATCCAAAATAGGATATAATTAATCTTTATTGGAAGCAAAACCAGCCAATTGGGTTTATTTGATGTTGACATAATTTTCTAATAGATTCAAGCAGAAAGATCCGTTATCTGGAAAACCCAAGGTTATAAGTATTCTGGATAACAGGTCAGATACCTGTAAATGTACGCCCCCTCTGTGACCTTGTATACCATATACTCTATGTTCTACTTGGAAGTAATTTTTTTGTTATGCCAGATAAATTCTACTTGGATTTTAAAAAGAGAGAATTGTTATCCCTTGCTATAACTGTGACATACAAAAGAAAGAATAGAGGTCCATAATACTCAGTCTATATCATCCTATGTCCCATCTCCTCCACATTGTAGTAATATTCTTTTCTTTTATGGTAAATTAGTAGGTGGTCGAATTAAAATTTAAATGGGAAGCTATTCGACCATCGACTATTTGAATAAAACTTTATTTGAATATTTGAATCATTTCGAATTCGAATATTCGATGGTCGAATTTGCCTTATTTGCATATTCGAAGATTCAAATTCAAATTTAATAAAAATTGGATCGAACTTCATATTAGTCACATGAATTTTGTAAATCTGCCCCTAAATGTTACCTATAGGTCATGTTGATAATTTTTTGCGGAGAGGTTTGTTTTTGTATATAATTGTTAGTTGAAGTTCCTAAGCCTGACTCTCTGACTTTGCCAACCTGGCTGTCCCATCTCAGTCTGTTAGTTACAGTTTCTAATGATAATAGATGTCTGCTGCACAAATATGTCAGCCCCCTCATACAGGAACATGGGGGATCAGACAAGTAATGTAAAAGCATCATGCAAATACTTTATGGCAAAGTTAGAAGTAGCTTTCAAAGCCAATATTATAATAGATGTAAAAAAGAGTTTAATTTCAGGTGTCGGTAGCTCTTTAAATGAGAACTAAACCCCCCAAAGCCAAAAGTCCCCACTGCCCCGCCCCCAGCTTTCCCCCTGCACAGTGTTACACCAGAATTGTGTCCCCTCTAGAAATACTGAAGGCACGTTAGTTGCTAATACTCCAGAGATGCTGCTGAGAAATGTATCATTTTAGAGGATAGACTATAATTTCGTATTTATCTAATTTCTAGAATAAAAAAAAGGAAGTCTATAAAAAATGTACATACATTTCAAATAATAACTGTAATAAGAAATTAAATCTCTGCAGACAAAGCTGCTGATTTGTAAATGTGCTGTGAATTTTACTAAAATTGGTGATAAAATGAACAATGCATGTCTATAAAAAGGCTATTTGGGATGGATGGTCCTCACTTTGCCAAATTGCCACTTTGCCAAATGAGTTCAAATTTACATTAGTTCAGGTATAGTAACCATTAGCCAGCCCAGAATACTTGAATTCAAATATTTTTTTTATTTTGGGCATAAAAGGTATTTCTGTAATATGGTGTACCATACCAAATATCTAATAAAGTCTCATCTGAGAGAAAAAGTTAATCTTATGCTTATTTAGGGTTATCTTTAGTGATGGGCAAACCCATTGCCTGCGTCCAAAACGAGATGCGGTGGTGTTTTGCAAGTTTCTACCAGAAATTCACGAAATTTCTGCAAAACGCCACCGCATCTAGTTTTGGCTGCGGGCAATGGGTGCCGGCGTCCAAAAACAGACACCCGCGTCCAAAACGAGAAGTCAGTGAATTTTCGCCCAGTCATTTTGCTAAACGCGGAAATTTGCCGCAGGTGAATAAATTCGCCCATAACTAGTTATCTATACAATAATGCCAACTACTATGGAACCAATGTTCTCTATAAAGTTCTTGAAGTGGACATATATACACAAGCTGAGGTCATGAAAGGTCTGACTAGTCCATAACTGCTGCTACTGTCTTTTCATTGAGGCCAAGGACAGCATATAGGATAAATCTGTCCCAACCAAAGGCCACTACCTGTTGGCAGGGAGGGTTGTATAGTAATTACAATAAAGGAACATGATCAATGGTCTGTTAAGTAGTAGATATATGGCAGGCAGTCCATAGGTGCAAGACTGTATTGAATGTAGTAGGGAAGTAGGTATCCTACATGGGTCCTTACCCATGTCAGTGACCATCTTCTTCTAGAGCACACAAGTCCAAGTCTTCATACATTATTTAACAGAATATACTTTCAGTAAACCTAATACAAGCAACATTGCTTTCACTGATAAAACGTCCAGTCCTAGTAGTAGTAATTAGGGAATGGCCATCTAACATTGACTCCATTTATCCACATAATCTAAATGAAAAATGATTTCTTTTTTCTCTGTAATAATAAAACAGTACCTTGAACTTAATCCCAGCTAAAATAGAAGTAATCCTTGTTGGAAGAAAAAACAGTCTATTGAGTTTATTTAATGTTTACATGTAGGCTTAAGTTATTAAGATCCAAATTATGATCAGTTACCTGGAAAACCCCAGGCCCCAAACATTCTGGTTAACAGTCCCCATACCTGTATAGAAGCAACAGGAGAATAACACAAGAACTGCAACACTTAGAGGCAGTTTTATGAACCATTGGTATTTTTTCTACCCAACAATTATTTTCCTGAAAGTCAGGAAAATGTTAATAAAAGTGATAACATTTGAACAGATTTCCCAGCTTCTAATGTTCCTAGCAATGAATTCCTGTAGATGTAGTACATCCTGTGGGAGGAAAACACATTAGCCCTCGCTTTCAGTGCTTAACTGTAATATTGCCAGGTAGATACATTTCATCATTTCATTCTGTCAGTGAATTCACAGAAGAAAATGCAAAGTATTTGAAACTATGCTTAACATTTTAGGGGTGGTTTCAATCCACAGTGGAGCAGATTCATTTCTTATGTCTTAAATGAACCAAATAATAAACACTGAAACACAGTTCATTCTATATTTCCTATAACCAAAGAGAACACAGATTTCAACTACATTGCTGCAATTTTTTCCATTTAGGAAAATAGCCAGTCCAGATCTCAAGTGATTTCTACAAAGCTTCAAATATTCCAAGCCATGTTTTCAAATTAGGAAGATTTGTTTATACTGCTAAGCCAAGATGACTGTACTATTTCTGCAAGAATCTTTAACTGCCATACCAGATGTTCTCTTTTCTTATGCTTTTGTTGGGGTGGGACAGTTTATGTGAGGAAGATGAGAAGATGAAATTATAGTCTGCTGGGTTTTCTTTTAGTAGGAAATGGTTCATTTATCTGAAAATGAATTTGCTACTATATGGATATGAAATGAAATTCACAAAAAAGTATATTCAAAATTGTTTGTAGTCATAATCATTTCTTAACACTAGCATGTTTGTTCACTTCTGTCCATATTTTGTTTTATATTCACATCAGCATATGAACTTATCATATTAAATCCCTATCAATTTTTAAGCAACACACAAAGTAAGGGCAGAGACACACATAGTTACATAGTTAAATTGGGTTGAAAAAAGACAAAGTCCATCGAGTTTAACCCATCCAAATTAAAACCCAGCATCCTGTCAGCGGGGGCCTCCGGCTCCCACGAGGGGGGGGTGTAGTGTGGATCAAGGAGGAAGTCTTTATCCAGCGAGTCTAGGCGAGGTACAATCAGGGGAAATCCAGTAACAAGGTCAGGTCCAGGCAAAAGGTTCAAAAGGCAGGCAGCGAGGTTTCAGAGTCAGGAACAGGCAGAAGGTCAATAACGGGAAATCAGGAATCAATATCAAGGCTAGGAGACCCAGGAACACTATAGCAATGTTGAGCTATACTCGGGCATTGAACCTGGGTCTCCGGCGTCCTTTTAACTTTGAATTTGGCGCCATTGCGCCTCTGGCGCGGCTTGATGACGTCACGGCCGGCGCCGAAACCACGTGGCGGCCATGGGCGCCGCCATCTTGGATGCGCCGCCGCGAAGAGAGGACGCGCCGCCCGGAGCTCCCGGGAATGCTCCGGGCGGCGTCCGTGACACATCCATACACACACACCCCTCAATACCTTCACATAATTATACAGTTGTGCTCACAAGTCTACACAACCGAGCAGAATTCACAACCTCCCAACCACCCCACAGAGAACACAAACTACAACACAAAAAACCCTCCCCCACTCATGGCCAGTGGCCAGCCGAAGCCATAGACCGTCAAACAACCGCGTTCACTCTCCTTAAATAACAATCACCACACAAACTACCTATCAAAAGTCCACACACCCCGGTGATTTGGCCTGATAACATGCACACAACTTGACAGAAAAGAGTTAGAATGGCTATTAAAGGTAACCATCTTCCCCTGTGATCTGTTTGCTTGTAATTAGTGGGTGTTTATAAAAGGTCAGTGACTTTCTGGGCTCCTGACAGACCCTTGCATCTTTCATTCAGTGCTATATTGATGGTGTTTGGATTCTAAGTCATGGGGAAAGCAAAAGAATTGTCAAAAGATCTGTGGGAAAAGCTAGTTGAACTCTATAAAACAGGAAAGGGGTATAAGAAAATATCAAAGGAATTGAGAATGCCAATCAGCAGTGTTTAAACTCTAATAAAGATGTGGAAAATTAGGGGTTCTATTGAAACCAAACCAAATAAAACTAATTTCAGCCACAACCGACAAAAAATTAGTTTGGGATGCAAGGAAAACCCCACAAATAACTTCAGGTTAAATAGAGGACTCTGAAAAAAATGTGACGTGGCTGTTTCAAGATGCACAATAAGGAGGCACTTGAAGAAAATTGGGCTGCATGATTGAGTTGCCAGAAGAAAGTGACAAGATTAAAATTTTACTTTTTACTTTTTTACTTACACCATTCCTACTGTGAAACATGGTGGTGGATCGCTGATGTTTTGGGAATGTGTGAGCTACAAAGGCACTGGAAATTTGGAAGAAATTGATGACAAAATGAATGCAGTAAGTTATCAAAAAAGGTATCAAAATTTGCACTCATCAGACCAGTAGCTGTACATGGGACTTATTTGGACATTCCAACATGACAATGATACAAATCACAAGGCAACCTGTCATTGGCTACAGCAAAATAAAGTTCTGGAGTGGCCATCTCAGTCTCCTGACCTCAATATCATTGAGCCACTCTGGGGAGACCTCAAACATGCACTTCATGCAAGAACCTCCCATATAATTCAATCAGAAATTGCCACGTCATTCAAGTTCAGAGGAAAATTAAACATACATTACTGAGGCTCTGTCCTGTCCTTTATCTGTATGTAATCAATATAAATAACGTAAAACGTAAAAATTAACCACTCTGAGCCCTCAGAACAGGGAGCGGTTCAAAACCAGAAAATTGTAGAGTAGGCACTCGAATAAGCAGTCTTCCACCAGGCAAAGTATTATAGTAAAAAGTGTCTTTATTATGTCATTATTACAGCCTTGCATGGTTCATGTCACAACACTTAAGGGCAGATTTATCAGATTTGTGTGAAGGATTCTAATTTCGATCGAATTGCCCATTTTCGATTTTCCAAATTTGCAAATATGTAAATTCGGTCACTTCAACCATTGAATATGCAAAATTCGATCGATTAAATAGATCCAATAAAAATCTATTAGATCGTTCGATAATTCGATGGTCGAAAAAGTTGCCCTTTAAATTTTATTCGACTGCCTACTTCGCCAGATTGAACCTACCGAATTGCAATGGGAATCCCCCATGGGCTTTTTTTTTTTTAAGTTTTCTTATCCAATACTATTCGTATGATTGAACAATTCGATCGTTCCATTCGTACGATTTTATAGCGAAATCGAAAATCGACCAGCGAGTTTTCCCAACGATTTTTTCAGATTTTTACTCGAAAATTATTCAAGGGTTGCATTCGAGGGCTAAAAGCCCTCGACCATTTGACTCTTGATGAATCTGCCCCTTAGTCATAGGCTGTTTCTCAACAGTTTTTTCAATGTTTTGAGATTCTGCAAAAGCTTCATATCTTCTATCAGTGCCCCGGGGCCATTTATTAAACCTCTATTTTTTCTGAACAAGGTTTTTAGGGGGGGAAACTCAAATTTTTAGTGGGAAAAAATAAAAACTGAGAAATTTTGAGAGATTTATCAGTAGTGATGGGTGAATTTATTCGCCTAGCTCAAATTTGCGGTGAATAAATTCGCAAAACGCCCATGAAAATTTGCCGGAGAAAATTCACCCGCATCAATTTCTGGATTTTCACAATTTTTCATGAAAATTTTTGAATTTCACAAATTTTTATGAAAGCGCTCAAAATTCACAAATTTTTTTGTGAAATCGTTCGAAATCTACTAATTTTTTGTGAAAAGGTTCTGATTTCACAATTTTTGCTAATTTTTTGCCGTTTCAAAAATTTCTCTGGAAATTTGCAAAACATTTGGCTAAGTGAAATGCCCCAGATTCACCCATCACTATTTATCACACTAACTGGAGAATAGCCCAGACCAAAATTTTAAGTTTTTCAAAGAGAAAAAAAACAGAATACAGAAAACAAAAAAACTAAGCTTGTCCTGCTCTAACTTATACAGTAGTTTTCCCTTACTAACTCAGGACAAGGGCCTTGTGCCCATGTCTCTTACAAGCTAAAATCAGTTTTTAAGACTTACAAGGCAGCAAGATCACACAGAACAGCAGCTCCTACTTTCTCTCTCTCTCTTTACACTGAAAACCCAGCTCCTTTTCTTAGAGAGCCAGCTCATAAGCAGCTCACCATGTAGCTACCTGTTTAGGAACCCAATTTACCTGGAGCAGCCTACTGGAATGGAGGACTCAACCACTTTTGTCAATTGACTCCAGGGACTCTGTAAAATTTTAATTTTACAATAGGAGAACAAAAACACTTTTTCCCATTGCAAAACTGATATTTTTTGAAGTTATCACGCATATGAATCTGGGGGAAACATACTCTGCATCAACCTGTTTCCCAGTTTTTCTCATGTGTTTATTTATCTAAAATTTCACAATTCATTAGGTCCTATAGAAGTCAATGGGAGCTGCTCCAATCCTACTGGAACTTTTTTTAGCCATTCAGACCTTTAGAGGTTTTTGGATTTTTTTCCCGCTAGTAATTGTCTGAAAAACTTGAATTTTTAGAGGTACAGGTATCCTTTATCCAGAAAGCCCTGAATTAAGGAAAGGCCATCTCTCCATACCATCCAAATGATAATCCAAATTATCCAACAAAATATTTTGTACTTTATCCAAACTAGTAGATACTTAATCCTTATTAAAGCAAAACCAGCCTATTGGGTATATTTAATATTTTTATGGTTTTCTAGTAGACTTAAGGTATGAAGATCCAAATTATGGAAAGATCTGTTATCCAGAAAACCCCAGGTCCCAAGCATTCTGTATAACAGGTCCCATAACTGTACAGTCATTTTTATATTTAAATCTTTTAATAACTTTCATGGCATTTGTGATTTTAAAGGAAATTTGTTTAATCGTGGTTTCAAAAAGCTCTAATACCACTAAAGTTCAACCTTTAATAAATGGCCTGTACTCTGGTGATGGCATGTAAATGTATCCTAGTCCTAGTCTTCTTGACTTTTTTTGCGGTTACCTTCTTCCATTCATGGTGAAAGTTTCTCAGCTATATATGTTTATAAGATAATTGTATTACAATGCAGTTGTCATAAAAACAGGACTTTTTTTTCTTGGCTCACAACATTCAAAGGAGAACTAAAAATGAACTAAAGAAGTAGCTAGAAATGTTGCACATTAAGTTTTGTGCTTCTGTACCAGCCCAAGGCAACCACAGTCCTTTAGCAGTAAAGATCTGTGTCTCCAAAGATGCCCCATTAGCTCCCCATCTTTTTCTGCTGATTCACTGCACATGCTCTGTGCTACTGTCACTTACTGAGCTTATAATATACAGTGTTCATATAAATGTCACAATATAAGACTGATTAGTAAAACAGATAATTACTACACAGCAGCACAGAAACCAGTGCAACTAGCATCAGAATTTAATAATCGGCCTTATAGCATATAGCTTATATTACAGGTCAACCTAATTTCCTGCTTGATAATTTGCGATGACCCCTAAGCTTAGCTTTTCAACAGCTGCTCAGGGCCCACTGAGGATGTGAGTGTCACAGACACTTTACAAGATGGTGACCACCTGTGAAAAGTTTGAAGTCCTGGATCATTGCTGCTATTGACAAGCTGAAACTTTAGGCTGGTGCAATCAGTTCAGTATATAAAATATGGCATTTTTAGCAATATTCACTTTTAGATGTTACTATGCCTTCGTGACTTTCTGAAATTCTAAATGCTCCTAAGGCGCACGCCCAGCAAACGCTGATGGATCCAGGAAGAAGATTGCATGAGAGAAGATGGCGCTTTCAAACTCCATGGACAGGACCTGCTCCAAAGGGGTAAGTAGCAATTTAGGGGCATTTGCCCGGGGGGGGGCTATGGGGGATGCGGATTTGCGCCGGGAGGGTTGACTTCTCCTTTAAATTGTTAACTGCCTGTCTTTGTGGTTTAATGACTTTTACTGTGGTCGCCAAAGCATTAAGCACAAATCTGTGTGTAAAGGTTGATCAAGGAAAGCCAAGTATTATTTTGACACTGAAAAGAATTTGATCGTCAGCTTGTATATTGACTTTAAACTGTTTATTTCATCTTTTGATTTCATTTGATTGGTATTCTTTATTCCAAAAGCATTTACGGTTTTTGCAGTCACTAAAGAAAACCCTTAATCACACTTGGCACTTGATATTATAAATTATGTAGGCATAATTCATGAAATGGGGAGATGGTTTTTCATTTGCAAGTAGTTTTGGCAGCGCTGACTATTTGTGAAGCCGAGCAGATTAAGATATGTTCTTTCATGAGCTTTTAAACCTGCCTGACACAATGACTGAATCACCTTAGAGTACCTTGAAGAACCCTGTTTATTTTACATCAGCATTTGTCAACTTAACGTATGTTTCATAATAGCAATTCCCAAGGCTTAACAAAATAATATTTAGATTTCTTTTCCTCATGCTTGCATTTATGTGTAGGAATAGAAGCTGACATGTTATCTGTCTCATCACAGGTAAATATGAGATTGTAGAGATTAGGGAACTAAAAGGGGTAAATGTCTTCTTTGCTTAAGTGGCCTTTACATAAATGTTTTTACTCTTCTACCAATAATGACTAATGTATGTGTTTGCAGTGACCCTCAGAGAATCATCTTTGAACTCCGTTATATGATTTCTCCACTTTATGTGTAAATATTTGCTCTTTCAGAGGACTCCCAAAACTGACTTACAGTACCGTGTGCTTGAGCCAAACTAAGATACATTAAGGTGCAGAATTACTATTGGTCGAATTTGAGGGTGAATGATCGAATAGAAACAATTAGATTGATTGATAAAATTGTTCGAATTGATTTTTTTATTTGATCAAAAACAATTAAAACCAATTCGGTAGGTTGAAACTGGCGAACAAGGCAGTCGAATAAAAATTTAAAGGACAAGTTATTAGACAAATATTCTAAGAGATTTTTATTCTAATTATTCAAATCATTCGATTCAATCGAATTTTCAAAATGGTCTTCAAAAACATTCAAATTCCAATCTTTTTGAAAATTCGATCAATTTTTGAATCCTTCATGTAAATCTGCCCCTTTATCTTTATTGGAGACAAAACCAGCCTATTGGGTCTATTTAATGTCTACATGGTTTTCTAGTAATCTTAAAATACATAGATCCAAATTATAGAAATATCCATCCAAACATCTGGAAATCCCCAGGTCCCAAGCATTATGGATAATAGGTCCCATAGCTGTACAAATGAAGAGTTGCAAGGAAGAAGTAGACACTGAGCATACAATGACCTTGTACTTTAGTGCCTATTAAAAAAATTCCCTATACAAAGTAAAGCTGCATGTGAAAGATGTATAGTTATTAGTGATTTTTTTTTTTGTATTAAACATACAGTATGTATCCATTTTTACTTTATGTCTACCAATATATCCAGCAAAGTCAATCTCCACAATTACATTAATTCGTTAGAGATTTCCCCATACATTAGAATGATGTCACATGATTCCAGTGCACTTAACCCCTTAACAGGGGTCATTTATAAAGTTTACACCATGCATAGTCATCTGCAAATGGTTGTAGTGCCCATGTTTTCTCCTAAAACTAAGGGGCTGTATTTTAGAAGTAAAAAAACTTGGAAATTCGGCCCTCAAAGTTTTTTTTAAAGGGCTTTTTGGATAAAAAATTTACCTATTTCAATAGAATAGGTCCATTTTCAATCAAATAAAAAATTTATTGAATCGTTCGATTCAAAAGATTCTCCTCAAAATCTGTCAAATTCTTGGAACTTAGAAAATTTTTCAGGACAGGTTCTATGAGGTCCCCCTAGGCAATTCGGTAACTTTAAGCTGGCGAATAGTCTAAGTTGAAGGATTTTTAAAGGGCAAGTACTTTGAAATTTGAAAATTCTAATTTTCAAATTTTTTCAATTAGTCGAAGTAGCCCAAAATTACTTCGAAATTTGAATTGTTTTAATTCAAATTTTCACTTGATAACTCTTTTGATAACTCTCTCACTCTTGATAAATCTGCTCCAGAGTGTACCAAATTTAAAAGGACATTCGCAATTATGTTTGCGTGTTAAAGACACAAATCTTACCCAGCTTTATAATTATGAGCATGCACAGGGAAATATGTTCACGTGGCAAATCGTTATAAATAAGATCCAGCACGTTTGACCTGATGGTGGAGGGCAAGGTTTTTCAATGTCGGTTTCATAACTACAGCATTGTTATATAGAATGTTGCACTGGTTGGGAATTTTAAATGCTCACAACTAGCATTGCCTTGGGCTACTTGCACAGCCTAAGGTGCTTTATAAGAATTAATAGCTGTGTGCCAAATACAAACACAAGGATCCCTTCATTACACCTTCACTCTGGTGTAGAAAATTAGACTAAGATCTAGAAGATTAAAGTGACCGCTTACTGATTGTTAACTGTTCTTGGTATGTGATAATTACACTTGGTTATTATGGTATAAGATTTTTTTTTTGTTGCCCTTTTTTAAAGGGGACTATAATTATCATCTAATGTTACTTTGATTTGGCTTCTAACAAAGAATCTTTAAAAAATTAATGCGTTTGCATTGCAGTGTGGTAGCAATGTACTCTTTACCTCTGTTGCTCAACTAAATTGTTCATATTACAGCACCAATGTAAACAACAGATTATCGGTTTCCTTCCCGTAAAAACAGTTCAGTTGAATAGGTAATATGATACAGTACTTTTATTTATTAAGTTAAGAAGTCACAGGCTATCAGAAGGGCAACCGTATTTCAGCCACCAGGCTGTACTGACCAGCTCACACTGCAGTTCTTGACAGCTTCACAAACTGTATGCACATATAAATCAGGGTACAATGCTAAAGGGATACTGCAATAACAAAATTTGGCATTTTAAAGATCTAAAAGATCAAAGATGTATACTTGCAGGCCTTTTTCTCTTCTGGTGAGAATGTTGTATTATTATTTAGAAAAGAAAGGTTCAGAAAGTGCAGAAGTAGAATATTTTGGTCTAGTAACCAAAATAAAATAGTTGAAATTAAGAAAGGAGTGCTGTAAAACTGAAGAAAATCAAACAACCAAATCACTCATGTTTTTGCCCTCCACATAGGTGTCCAAATCTTGAAAATATCAAAAACCTAACAAGCGGACCCTTTTTAGCGGAGCTCATTTATAAACACTCTGCAAATCTGTACCAGGGCAGTAACTGAAGGCAACCAACCAAATGTTAGTTTTCATTGTTCAACCTGCAGCTAACTGAAAAAATAAATCAGTGATTGATTGGTTGCCATGGGTTGCTCTCTATGTGCAAATTTGCTTAGTGCTTATTGCTGAGCCCCAATATGTATTGCCAGAGTGTATTTTGAGTTCAGATCTGAGATAGGGAGTTTGTCCGGCACAATAAATCTTTGCTACCATGGGTGATAAAACACCCTTGCTTCCTTCCCACCGGCTAAAATGCATCAGTGGTGGGAAACATATGCAGTGCAAAGTCGCCAAAAGTTTTTTTATTGAGGCAAAAAAAACAAACACGCGGTGTGCGTGCGCCCCAATAGTTGAGGGCCTTGAATGTTAATTTTATTTAAATTTCTGAAATTTCAAAATCTGAGCCCTGAAGTGTGTTGCAGAGGGGAGAAGCTGATATAGAATGATATACTCATAAGTTTATGAGCAGTATGTGTATATGAATGTGGTTGGGTTGTTTTTAACTCATTGATCCTCAACCAGTGGCTTGTGTGCAACATGTTGCTCACCAACCTTTGGATGTTACTCTCAGTGGCCCCAAAGTGAGTGCTTATTTTTGAATTCCTGCTTTGGAGGGATGTTTTGGCTGTATAAAAACCAAGTGTACTGCCAAACATATTTTAGCAGGGGCATCATTAATTAAGTGTATCTTAAAGGGGAATTCAAGCCCCAGGTGCTAACTCCAACCCCCTCAGCGAACTTCGGGAACTTTGTGCTCATGCGCAGTAGTACCAGCATCCTACTGCGCATGTGCAACCCATCGCTGTCAGATCCAGGAAGAATCGGTTAGAAGACATCGCTAGACCTGCATGAAGCGGTAATTAGGGGCAATAGCCCTGGGGGAGGAGGGCCTACGGGGTGGGGGTTGGAGTTAGCGCCTGAGGCTTGAATTACCCTTTAAATGAATCACTGAAACCCCCAGCTAGCTCAGTAAAGAACACCCTACCAAATGGGCCTGAAGGCAAACATATATTCAATGCAAAATTCTCATTTTCTTTCACTGAAGCTGAAATTGGACACAGTCCATGGGTGTGCACACTGGCATTCTGTGTTATGTCCAGAAATGCATTCTCTGTGTTTATAATCAGGTATTTCCCAAAGCACATTATGTGATGTCCATATCACAAAATATGAGAGGCAAACTAAACTGTAATGGCAGGTGCTGCCATTGCAGCCAGTGATAGATGCCATTTACCAAAGTGAACATGTCAACACATTGGGCTGTGTGATGTCCAAGATCAGAGTCAGCTGCATTTCAACCCATGATTAGTTAGTCCTGCACCCTCTCACATCCTCAGCTACATTATCACGGCCTGAAAAATTCCAGATTGTCACATTGTTGTATGTCACAAATGTGCGTAACCCTGGAAAGAATCACAGAAAAATACGAAACTCTCTGTGAAAATATTTTCTCCTGGATAGTGATGTACAGACAAATACTCAGGGAAATACATTTGAGACGCCTATTTAAGTGTAGGAGAACCCAACAGTTCTCTTTACTCTAGCTTTTCAGTATTTGCGTTATACGAATACTAAAGGGGCAATACATTAAAATGTAGATTTTTTTTTTTTTTTTTAACCATTAACTGTTTTTTTAGTGTAGGTGAATGCAACTGTGCTGTCTACACTAGTATTTGCATTAGACAAATGCTAAAGTGAAATTTTAAAAAAAATGAAGGTGTCATATAGTGTACAGAACGGTATTCCATTTATTAAAGATGAATAAAGTGTGATTATTTATCATTGTCCACAAAAATATTAATGTTTATTACAATTGTACCTGCTGAATCCAAAGGTCTGGAGAATGTATGGGACTGCAATCTTCACAAATCTAAAATAAAAGGCCTTTCAATATTTTCTACACCATTTTTTGAGTGTGAGAAATAAAACACTTCATCCTCAGATGAATAAACTTAAAGGCATCTCGGTTGAAAACAATTTAAATGCAATCAAAGCCATAGAGATTTTGTGGAGCTGGTGCTCTCTATGGGTTTAATAGTTTGTAAGCATTATGCCTTCAAGTATAATCACTAAAGGAAAGATTGTTTAATCTAAAATGCAGTGCTGCATTTATCATGTTCAATAAAGTGGTGTGCTGAATATGCATATATGTTCCTTTGAGGCCTTTTCTTTTATATTCTTTATAATGACTGGTATAGCTATACAATCTGGTAAATGTTGTGTACCCACATGATCCAAAAACATTTGTACAACCTGGAAATGCTTATCAGCTAAATTCTTAAATGATGTTTTAGAAGTTATACAAAATCAGTAATTACTTACTTAAATACCTTTATATAGATTTATATTTAGAGTGTTGTATTAATCTTTGATTAACATTTTGATGAAGCTGCCCGTAAGAGTTTTTTTTTTTTGTTCTGGTGATTTAGTAGAAGAAATAGCTTTTTTCTACTTTTCCTTATGTAAAACCTGCAGAACTCTTTCCAAGCCAATGGGCACGTGAGTGTTTATTTAAAAAGAAATTCACAAATTAGTCCACATTTCACACTTTGGCAGTTGTTAGGATTTACACATTGCTTTACTATAAAAATCTATGGGAACCTTGCACAAAGCAAGAAATTCAAGCCACAAATTATTTATACCCAAGAATGAAAAAAAAATTTAAGAGTGAGCTCCTTGAATATCTTCCCATTTGATTTCTTCCTTTACATTTTATACAGATGTAATACAGGTTTATCATGAGGTTATGTGAATGTAAAGCAGATTGAATAACCACAATAAAATAGAAGCAAATTTGCAGCAGGGCCGAGAACTTGAAGATAAATCAGGAGCTTGTTTTTCATAGCATTTAGTACCAAAGTTGTCACATGCATTTCCCGACCCCTAAACAAAAAGAACAGAAATGTTGATTAGGGCATAATTTTCATATATTTCATTATAAATATTCTTGCAATGGATTGATGAGGTTAGCTTAATTTTCTTTGCTATATTGAAAAATATTAATTTTACTTGGTTATAATGTTATTGCTTTGTAGCTATTTTGGGTGGCTGCAAATGTTTCCTTCTTCAATACTTAGGGGCAGATTTAACAAATTCACATGAATGATTTGAAATTCAATCGAAATTTCAAAAAGATTCAAATTTGAATTTTCAAATATTTTTGAAGGCCACCGACCATCGAATTTTGAAAATTCTATCGAATCAAATGATCTGAATAATTCGAATAAAATTGTTTTCTACTATTCGTCAGTCGAATTACTTGCCCATTAAATTTTTTATTCGACTGCCTAGTTCGCCAGATTAAACCTACCAAATTGCTATTAAATATAATATTTTTTTTAAAGATTTTTTAGATCGAATAAAAAAATTTAGATCAAATGATTAAAACGTTCAATTGGAACTATTTAATCGTTCAATCGAATTTTTTTTATTCGATCGTTCAATCGATCTAATTGCGGTAAAAACCACCGACCACAATTCGACTGGTCAAATTCGAGGGTAAATTCACCCTCAAATTCGACCAATTGTAAATCTGCCCTTTAATGTGAAAAAATGATGGAAAAATTATTCATATTCTACTTTGAGATGCATGTATTTTTTTGGCTTGAGTCATTTTGATTTTAAATAGGATTTGAGAAGCCCAAGTCCAAATAGGAGATTATTTTGCTAGACTTATTTTAACTTTATATGCCCCAAGCTCCACAGAATCTCTTCAACTATCTGCGCCAAAACAAAGGAGAAAAGTATCTGTATATACAACAGGTGTCAACCCTAATATGCCTTGGCTTAAAGGTAGAATTTATAGCATTCAGATCAAAGCAGTGGTACTTTTGGAGCATATTCAGATGTTTGAAATCTTTCCAAAAGATTTTAATTGCTTGGTTGGAATATGGACAACTTTTAGCTTTGTAATAACAGTAAAGAGGATTGGGTTCCACCATTTATTGGCCAAAAACATGACAGATAAAGAACAAACCGGGGAAAGTGTTTTAAGGTTAAGACTCTTTTTGTTATGTAGAAATAACAATATATGGCAGATTAGACTTCTGATAAGGAACATGGGGTCAAAACACTGTTATGGTTTTCTTTTCTTTAAATTGTTCAGAAAAGTACATTTATATTAATAATAACACAAAGTAAAAGCAAGACGGAGTGTTGGTGTATCCAAGGACAGATAAATGCAATTTTGTTTTTTATTCTATATAGCATAATTTAAAACATTAATTTTCGCATGATTCCTAATTAAAATATGCTATTTTCTTCTGCATTTAATACCTACAGTACCACATGTTCTGGCCTTTCAGTACAATGTACCCCAGTTAAATTTAAATGGTACACCCAACATGAGCTGTACTTTAGAGTTAAAACAAATCAGCCAATGAGTTTTTGAGGCCATAAGACAGTATAAATGTATTTAATCCCTTGTTATTTGGCTAGGCCCCAAAATTTCACCAAATTCTACCCACTGTCAATAAGCTATACATGAGCTGTGTTAAAGAAGAACCAAACCCTTTATATTAAAATTCCCTACCCCCCTAGCCTGCATAGACCCCCCCCCGCATAGATGTCACCCTCGGTAATTACCACTAACTCTTAACTTACCCCTCGTTGCAGATTCAGAGCACAGAGTTCATGGGTGCAATCTTTGGGTCTTCCTCTGGTGATTCGACAATTTGTCACTTTCGGCGCATGTGCAGTTGTAAAAATTGGAAGACAGCTCCAACTGCGCATGTGCCGATATACCGCTCACTTCATGAAGATTTACAAGTGGAAGAGGATGGTCCCTGTGAACTCAGATGCTCAGGGAGGGGGTCTATGTAGGGTAGGGTGGGGGGTAGGTGATTTTAATATAAAGGGTTTGATTCTCTTTTAAGCTGTGTTAACAAGATATACATGTATCTTAGGAAAGCCCACATTCATTGCAGGATTCTGTCATTTTTATGGTGTAGTTTTTATTTCTAAATTATATTGTTTAAACTGCAAATAATTCACTCTACCATATAAAATTTTATTCCTGAACCACGTGTATTTTTCTTTAATTGTAATATTAGTGTGTAGGCAGCCATCTCAGGTCATTTTGCCTGGTCATGTGCTTTCAGAAAGATCCAGCTTCACAATAGAACTTCTTTCAGATAGACTGTTGTTTTTCCTACTCAATGTACCTAGAGGAGTCACAGTAGGATTTTTACTATTGAGTGCTATTCTCATATCTACCAAGGAGGTGTTATCGTGTGTTGGGGAGCTATTATCTTGTTAACATCGAAGATCACTACAATTTGCAGTGCAGCAAGTTTACAAGTCACATGACAGAAGGCACCAGGGAAACTGTCAACATGTCTAGCTCCATTTCAGATTCCACTGTTAAATATAAAAAAATCTGCTCTTTTGAAAAATGGCTTTCAGTGCAGAGGTTATATGGAGCACTACAGAATTATACATTTTGGGAAAAAAAACATGTTTTCCAGTGACAGAATGCATCAATCAGCCCTCATTCAAATTTAAAGGTGATGGGTTCACTGCATCTCTAATGTAAATATAAACAAATGAGAAAGAATATGTCTATAATACATGTTTATTATATATGTATATGTCTATTTATCCATATTAAATTTAGCACAGTAATCAAGCCTTGTGCCAGGATACATAAATTGCTGTTGGTCATTCATACTGTAAATCTTTCAGATTAGTGTGCTTTCTAGCCATTTTCCAAGAAGAAAAACAAGTTACAGCCATAATATAAAACAATATCCATGCATTCATTCAAATTGATGCTATCTGGATTGTCAGTAGCGCATTTGCAAACCCAATACATTAGTAGTGCTTCTTGTGGTTCTACCAACCATTAACTAATAAAAGTAATACACTGAAATCTAGAAATACGTTTAATTATTCTGTATCATGGATAATCATTTCATTATCCTCTTTTAAATATCAAGGAAGAAAGGGTGACTTAGCAGTTGACTTGACTTTTAAATTGATTTGGCTTTCCTTTCAGCTCCTTGTGTAAGTAACCCAGTAACCTAAGCACTTTGGGTTTTTGTCCCTAGACAGTAAATTCCATGGGGCAAAGGTGGATTAGTGTTTATATATCAAAGTGCTCTCTACAGACTCTTGATAAATGAATCACAGTTTAAAAATCTGTGTACATTTCTGTATAACATTAGTCATGGTATATATAATAATTAATATAATTTCCTTATCTCCATTATAAAATGCATTCCTTTTCTCCAATATATCATATTTTTCCTTTCAGGTTTTTAAATGACATCATGCCTGTGGTTATCATGTATGGTTTTTATTTTTCCAGGCCAAGAAAATAATATGCAGGAAACAAAGTAATCCACGCTCAAAGTATAAAAACATGGCATCACAAAGTAGGGGGGCTGTAAACATCTCATCTAATGGCCCATGTGTGTCTTTAGTTCATACATCAGTGGTGATTGATAGTTTTATGCATGGATATTCTTTATACCAACACAAGGAAGCAATTGGATTTAGTCATGCAGCTTAGGCCTGATAAAATATTCTGATTTTAAAGAAGCAGCTGAGTAAAAGTTTATTGGGCCCCCTTAGGTCTTCTAGATCCCCAGAAATCACAGCATCTGCTTGATTTATTTTAATATCTCTATGAAGTTGAAATGTTCAAAGGACACAGAACAGGGTTGTCATTTATTGGGGTGCAAGATGTTATACTATAAAAGGAGCACAGAAGAAAATTCCCACATACAGCAGTAAAATAGGGACAATCTTGACATACATTGCCACTTCTAGTGCTGGTTTGAATTGGCGTATGATGTTACATTCTTAGCTATATATTTTGAGGCTGCAATTTAACATTAAAGGGATACTGTCATGGGAATTTTTTTTTTCAAAATGCATTAGTTAATAGTGCTGCTCCAGCAGAATTCTGCACTTAAATTAATTTCTCAATAGAGAAAACAGATTTTTTTTTTTTATATTTAATTTAGATTTGGGAAGACCATGCATGAACAAAGCTTATGTTGAATCCAATTAAGGTACTGTGCATAACAGTGGTGTAACTACCAGGGGTGCAGGAGGTGCTATTGCACCAGGGCCCCAACCCAATTGGGGCCCATCGGAGCCACTAAAATAGTTATGGCAGAGGGGTTATCTTGGGAGAGATTTTACAGCGGTAGAGGTAAGGGCCGAACAGGGGGGCCCAGGTGCCTATCCTGTACCGGGGCCCACCAGGGAGTAGTTACGCCACTGGTGCATAAGATTGTTTGCCAGTGCAGATTAAAGTGATACCGTCATGGGAAAACATGTTTTTTTCAAAATGCATCAGGTAATAGCACTACTCCAGCAGAATTCTGCACTGAAATCCATTTCTGACATCTGACATGGGGCTAAACATATTGTCAATTTTTCCAGCTGCCCCACGTCATGTGACTTGTGCTCTGGTAAACTTCAATCACTCTTTACTGCTGTACTGCAAGTTGGAGTGATAGCACCCCCTCCCTTTTTACCCCCCAGCAACAGAACAATGGGAAGGTAACCAGATAACAGCTCCCTAACACAAGATAACAGCTGCCTGGTAGATCTAAGAACAGCACTCAATAGTAAAAAAAACATGTCTCACTGTGACTCCTTCAGTTACATTGAGAAGGGAAAAACAACAGCCGGCCGGAAAGTAGTTTCATCCTAAAGTGCTGGCACAAGTCACATGACCAGGGACAGCTGGGAAATTGGAAAAATGTCTAGCACCATGTCAGATTTCAAAATTGAATGTAAAAAAAATCTGTTTGTTCTTTTGAGAAATGGATTTCAGTGCAGAATTCTGCTGGAGTTGCACTATTAACTGATGCGTTTTGAAAAAAACGTTTTCCCATGACTATTACTTTAATCTGCACTGGAAAACAATCTTATGCACAGCACCTTAATTGGATTCAACATAAGCTTTGTTCATGCATGGTCTTCCCAATTTGTTGCTTTCAGGTTTCAAGGTAAAAGTAACTAGTGATTTTACAAAATTGTTTCCTGGCAACACGTTACAGTTATGTCTAATTCCTGAAGGAAGCTGCAATGCATTTTCTTTTGTTATTGTCACATTCAAGATTATTTCAATGTTATTCCTATTAAACATTGCATGCAGATTGAACGTCTATGCCTTTGCAGATATCGGGAAACATACGATTTTAATAACATTGCAGAATTATTTTTCTGATGTAGTTTACAGCAGCATTGCAATAGAAGAGTGATCAGCAGAACATTGCATTTATTTACTGTAGGAAATATTCCATAGTCCTGTGAAACCACAAAGGCAATCTAACATTTTTTAAAGCATTATATTCAAGTTAGTGTGTGGTAATACAGAGAGTGATTTAGCTATCATTTTAATAATACTTTATCATTCGAGAAGATAAAAGTCTAAATTCAAATGAAAACATATGCCACAATTTAGCTTATGAAAACTTTATTTAGATTATGGGAAGATCTGAAGATAAACCAAGAGATACATTTTCTCATCATACTAAATCTGTCTCACTGTTCCTATTAAAATGCTTTTCAATTACTGACCAAGACCCCTCACTAAGGTATCCGAGATAATGTACCTGCCTAACCTTTCTCTTCAACTTATTGTATAACGTAACCACTTTCATCACATCAGCCCTACATTCTGCTCCTAGGTCCTCAGTTTGGAGCATTATACCACTGAGCCCTAATTTGAATCCATTATTTGCTACTTTGTCCACTCAGTATGAGTGCCATGATTCGGTTTCATTTTATCACATTTCGGCAGTTGCCATCATCTTTGGTTTTAAAAACAAAACTCAAAAAGTTAACCACTTTAAAGCAGAGAGAGTCTATTTTTGTTCACGGTAAGCAATTCTACTACAAAGAGAGCCCAAGGTTAGCATAGCGCGCAGCAGCTTTCTTAACAAATAACAGTTTGTCTACTTTTGGACAGCACTGTTTTTACCATTAAGACACCTGAAGGCCTCTACCTAGTGCAGCAACTTAAGGAGGTGGACCTTGGGTCACTAGATTTTAAAGGAGAAGGAAATGTCTTCTAACTTGGAGGTGACAAAAGTTAGAAACCAGAAGACAAATGCTCTGTGGTGCTCGCTGGAAGAATCCCATGACCGTGCAGTTTTCTTCTGCTATAAGCTACTGATCACCGGCTACAGATCTACCTTTTGGGCTCCCCTGCTCTATATTGTCCTAATTATCAAGATTATTTCACATGAAACAGTGGTGGAGATGCAATAACTTTATTTATAGGACAAGGAAAGTCTAAAATAGAATAAGGCTAGAAATGCTGTATTTTGTATATTAAACAAACTTACTGCACCACAACCCAAGTTGGCGCCACAGGGGTCTATTATCTTGTAACTTTGTTAACAAACAGATCTGGCTGTGTATGGTGTAGATATTCTTAAAGGGGTGGTTCACCTTCAAGTTAACTTTTAGTATATTGTAGAAGGGCCAATTCTAAGAAACTTTTCAATTGGTCTTCATTATTTATTTATCATAGGTTTTTATTGATTTGCAATTTTCTTCTGTTTCTTTGCAGCTTTCAAATGGGGGTCACTGACACCATCTAAAAACAAATGCTCTGTAAGGCAACAAATGCATTGTTATTGCCACTTTTTATTACTTATCATTCTATTCAGTCCATCTCCTATTCATATTCCAGTCTCTTATTCAAATCAATGCAGGGTTGCTGGGGTAATTTGTACCCTAGAAACCAAATTTCTGACACTGCAAACTGGAGAGCTGCTGAATAAAAAGCTAAATAACTATAAAACCACAAACAATAAAAAATGAAAAACAATTGCAAATTGTCTCAGAATATCACTCTCTACATCATACTAAAAGTTAACTCAAAGGTGAACAACCCCTTTAATAAGTTTACTTTATGTTGGTTGAGTGCTGACATAGCAGCATGGCCTAGGGCAGTGCTGTCCAATTTCTGTTGTACCAAGTGTCAGAATTTTTCTGGCCTACATGGTGGAGGGCCAATAATGGAAGCCAGTGTTGACCACTCCCTATTTTTAAACCACACTCATGATATTACAAGACCATGTTCACATTAATGGTGGTAGCACATAAAAAACCAAATGGTGCTCACTGCAGAGATATCACTCATATGTGAAAAATGTACATAATTACAATATACCCTTAAATCCATATGCCTCCCCCTCCCCTGTGGATAACACAGCAACAACCCAGCAGATCATTAAACACCTTAGGGGGCCCTAATAACAGTTTTCAAATGATTAGAAACCCCCAGAACAAATACCAGGCTTCTGTTCCACAGGCAGAGCAGGGAACACATAGGCAGAGTATGGCACACACAGGGAGCATAGGGAAGGCAGAGTATGGCACACATAGAGAACATAAGGCAAAGAAGAACAGAGCAGGAGACAGAGAAACCCATCAGGACCAATCTAAAAAGTACTACATATGGTGACACAATGCGGATGCCCCTTCAGCAGTTTGTGAGTGTGAATGTGGGCAGTTTCAGTCTGGGTCTCAGGTGTGAACAGTACAGGGCTTTAGGGGTGTGAACAATAGAGGTGTTACAAGTGTGAACAAGGTAGAACAGTTGGACAGCCCTGGCTTAGGGAATCCCCTCTAGAAGGTTCTTGAAGGAATTCCCCTAGGAAGTCTATAAAGGGGAGTGAATAATTGGCCCATGCATTTTTTGGGTCTGGATTGGTACTTGTGAACTGCTAACGTGGAGCCTCACTGTATTTGCAGAACCTTGGACCAGACACCCACTCCTGGAGGCCCCTGGGAGATCAGGGGCAGATTTACTAAAGTGCGAAGTGGGCTTTTTTAGTGAAAATTTACCAAAAATGACAATTCGCAGGGACATCACCAATTTACTAAAAGGCAAAGCAGACACTTCGCTAGTGAAAAAGCTCAGCACTAGAGAGGTTTTGTGCCATTTTGACAAATTTTCGCTCAGGTGATGGATTAAAGTGCAAACTTTCCAATCCCTTTTTCACAAGAGTCTGTTTCTCCAGGTTCTACTTGGGGAATTCAGAAGATAAAGCTGCATCCTCAACATTATTATGTCAGTGACATCATATCCTGCATGCCAAAAAAGTACATATTTTAATGTAGGATTATATGTACAAGTTGTAACTGTTAAATATGTTATTTAAACTTTTTAACCATTTGAAGCTCATTTCACATTTGATTTAGGGTGGGCTCATGTCTAAGACAATAAAGGATCTTTTCTGTCTTTGTTTTGCTTCCATGGACATTTTTAATATTTAAAAAAATTTAAATGATTTAAATTATTATTTAAGGTATGTTAACGTTTCGCTAGGAAGAAATTAACGCTAAATAAAATTTGCTTAGAAACATTTTCGCTGATGAAGTTTTGCTGGCAAAATTACACCAGCGTTCGTTTGCCGAGACAAAACTTTGCATTTTGAGAAATATTCACTGCAAAATAACATCTAATGAAGTTGCAAAGTTTCCTGAACAGAAAATTTGCTCTTTAGTAAAACTGCCCCAAGGAATTGTAGAGCAAAGTCTTGTACTGTGACCCTCTGGTGGTTAATTGTGGATTATTTAATGAGTGAACTGCATTGGTGACTGTGAATAAAGTAGGCTCTCTAGTTTATTCAGCACTATCTCCCTAAGAAGTTGTGCCCAAAGGAAGGAAGGCAGCCAAATAAACTCCACTGAAACACACCATAAATAAAACTCAAAATACCATGATAAGCAAAATTAAACTGACAAGAGAAACTCAGATAAAATAATATTTCTGTAAAGATCATATGAGTTTAAAATTACATTGAAAAAAGGCCCAAAAAATAGTTAGTTCCACTAACTTTTGCTAATAAAACATGAAAATCAATAACCATGAAATGGTGTTCATTTATGCTAAAATCATTGTAAAGTGCTGATTTGTATTGATTCCCTCCATTTGTGGCGATGCCCTTCATCACCGATACTATTTTACAACGTGTTTTATATTATTTGCTGTGAAGCTTTCGACTCCTTTAAATGCTTTAAAATATGCTGCTCTAAAGCCATCAAACAATGATACATCGTTCAAAAACATTCCTGCTGAACTGGTTATTCTTTGTTGCCTCTTGTACATTAAGCTGATTAGCCTTGTGTGTGACCTTCCAAAGTATGTCTAAAATAATCCTTCAGGACCACCAGGGTTGAAATTGTTTTGTTAATATGGGTGTCCCCTGCAGGCTTGATATTCTCATCCCATGGAAATGTTAACCCCTTTGTTTTAACTTAAGATGACAGCTCCGTTTTATTCGTTGATACAAACCTCTTCAATACATTACACACGTCAGTGGTATCCCAGCCTGTCCATTCTGCTACAATCTGCAAATCTGGATATTCACACGATCTTCAGACTTTGTTCAAATAAACAAGTGTAGTTGTAAAAGTAAATTTGTGGTAACTGTTACATGTCTAGTTCTGGGGCTTATGTGGGACAATTCTCACCTGCTCAAGAAAACCATTGCGGAGGCACAAACACTGCCTTTTTGGTGTAAATAATAAATTCACATTCTCTCATATATTATATAAATATTAACTACATAATGGTTTTCAGTGTTTTTCAAGGGCTTTAGTAAACAGATTGGTGCAATTAAATGGAAAAGAAAAACAAGTGATTAATGCCTATTTCCTGGGTTTGTCAACTGTCAAATTTGCTTTAGAGCCCTAATTAAGTAAATAATTCATATTTTTTAATGATTTTCCTTTTGTCTGCACAAATAAAACAGTACAGGTATGGGATCCCTTACAGGCAAACCCATTATCCAGAAAGATCCAAATTACAGGAAGGCTATCACGCATAGAGTCCATTTGAAATAAAGAATTCTAATTATTAAAACAGATTACCAGTGATGGGCGAATTTATTCCCACCGACGAATAAATTTGTGAAACGTCAGCGAAAATTCACCTGCCTGCGTCAAGAAAAAAAGCAATGAAAACGACGTGACGCGGCAAAAATTACGCAACGTGTGTCAAAAACATGCCATGAAATTTTTGCGAATTTCGCTGGAAATACGCTAATTTTTCGCCGAAGCAAAACGGGATAGATTCGCCCATCACTACAGATTTCCTTTTTCCCTGCAATAGGGAAAAAGTACATTGTACGTGACAGTAACTAAGCTGCATTAATTCATATTGGTGTCAATTATTTATACATGTTTAAATGTTGTTCTATATTCTTAAGGAATTATTCTCTAAAATATATACAGCCTTCTTATCCAGAAAACGCCAGAGGGCACATACGTCTGTTGAGAAATTCTTACATTTATTAAGACTTTTACCATTTTATACAGTTATAGAGACACACAAAAATAAACCTTTTTTTAAATTGAAAATGTTAGTCCCATTAAATACAAGTAAAATAAGAATGTGAATAAAGAAGAACCAAAATAATGCCCTCTTGATATTAATGGGGTTGTTCATTCACCTTTAAAACATTTTTTACTATGATATAGAGTACTCGGACAACTTTTATTATTTGTGGAGTTATTTAGCTTTTTATTCAGCAGCTCTCTAGTTTACAATTTCAGAAATCTGGTTGCTATGGGCCACATTACCACAGCAACCATGCATTCATTTGGACATTGAGATTGGAATATGAATAGGAGAGGAACCAATTAAAAAAATAATACAAAGTAGCAATAACAATATATTTATAGCAGTACAGAGCATTTGTTTTTTTTAGAGATCCCCATTTGAAAGCTGGAGTCAGAAAAAGAATGCAATTAAAGCAAAACCTAAAAAAAAATAAAAAAATAATGGCAAATGAAGAGTTGCTTGGAAATAGCCATTCTAAAAAATACTAAAAGTTAACTTAAAGGTGAATCACTCCTTCAAAGGACATGTAAACCCCCACAAAAATTCAAACAGTGAGCAGGCTCTTTGAAATCTTTAGATACCTGCCACTCTGGTTGTTAAAAGATTAACAGTAAGGCTGCAGTATCACCTTAATCACTTAGCATTTATTCTCCTCCTCTAACCCACTCTTCCCCCTCCCTCAGGAATTTACTTTGGATGTTGGCTAATGCACATGCTCAGTTCTTCTCAGCTCAAATTACTAAACACACCCTCCAGTCTAACAGCCAGTAAAGAAATAGCATTACTGGTTCCCATAGAAACGCTAGCTGTCTGATCCTATTTTTTTCTCATACTCACCTCTCCTGAACTCAGAATAAACATTAGAGTGCTCAACCCCAGTAGAAGTTTTTGCCAAAGTATGTTGTGCCTATGTAAACCTGCATTCTGCATTGCATGAAATTTACAGCCTATATGTCTTGTTTACAGATGTCAGTGTTACTGATGATGTGTCAGAGGAAAAAAATGGCTGCCAAGTCAAAGCTGCTATTTGTTTTAGGAAAATGTGATGGCGCTGGCAAATGGAGGGGGTATATGCAATACAAATTATGTGACTTAGGTGGGGAAGATATGGCCAGCTTATATACGTGGTAGGAAAATTAAGACTTTACATGTCCTTTAAGCAATCATCTGATCCCAAAAATGGTTAAACGCATCGAACTGGGACTAGAGAACAGCACTTAATGTTATAATCAGACTGGTGTTAGACAGTTGTGTACTTTACATATTTATAATATTACATCGTGAGAGCAATGACATGGGGCATATTGTTGCAGTATTTCTTTTTTTAGTGGAATAATAAAATAAGGAATGGTTTCAAACACTTTATATAAAGCAATGGGAATTGTGATCCCTATGGCACATGACTGGAACAAGCAAATCTATAAAAAGAATATGCGTATTTTTCTAAGTGCTTTTTCAATCGAAAATTGACCTTTTTTATTCGAATAGGTCCATTTTCGATTGAATAAAAAGCGCTGAAATTGTTCGAATGCATCATGGGATTCAAACGATTTTGACCAAAATCCTTTGATTTTCAAAAATTTTCCAAAACATGCCACCTTAAAGCTGCCGAATTGCCATTTTAGCTTATGGGGGACCCCCTAGAAGATACCTCCCAACATTTTGGTAGTAAAAAGATGGACAAAAAAAATTTTGCAAGTAGCGTGGCTAAAATTTTGACCACACCCATGTTTGTGGCCACACCCCCTAATTACCGTGTTCATTTTACAAAATTTGGCAGATTATGAAAGTTTGAAAATATTTATCCTGTTACAATTACTTATTTTCTTATCTCAAAAGTGTTACAAAGTATCTTATTTGCACCTGTTAGCTGTTCTGGGCTCTCTGCCAAAAGCCAATTAAGTTAGAAACTTTGTTTCTTTTTCTGACTGTTCAGTGCAGAGAAAAGAGGGACTTTCCAGTACAAATGAGGAACTGCAGGTTCAAAAGAGAAACTGTCCCTCCAAAAAAAGGGACAGTTGGGAGGTATGCTGAGAGAACCGTGCATGTAAAGTGAGTAGGGAACTTCAGAGCAGAAAGCATGCCCTGTTTAAGTTGTGGAAGAACAAAGCATGCTTTTCTCATGGCTCAGAAAGGGAGTCCTTCTCAGGACTCTGAAGAAACTGCCACATAAGTGGGTATTGCCTACCCCAGTACCTCAGAGATAAAACCATCTGAAATATTACAAAAGGCCGCTCCTTGCTGGCAGGCTGTATTTATCATGGTCATTAAAGAACAAGTAAACGTTTTTTTTTTCTATCTCTAAATTTGCTCTAAACAGCCCCTCAAATTAATGTACCTTAGTCCCTGCTGCAAGTCTGCTCTGGTTTCTGTGTTATCAGCAGCTTGTTTCACCTTCTTCCTGGTGCAGAGTGAAGCCCAGCCCCTTAGCTTTCTGAGCTGACCTTATATCTTGGACTAGTCCAGAAGATCATTTGCATACTATGACATAGCAGAGAGCAGTGTGTGTAGCAGCTTTTGCTTGGGGAAACTAGCTTACTAATGAAACACTGGCTCCCTCTTCCTCTCTATTGTGGAACAGCAGCAAATGGACTGCTCAGTAAACTAAGGGGCTGGGCTTCACTCTGCACCAGGAAGAAGGGAAAGAAGCTGCTGATAACACAGAAACCAGAGCAGACTTGCAGCAGGGACTAAGGTACATTAATCTGGGGGGCTGTTTAGAGCAAATTTACAGAAAGAAAAAGAAAAACATTTACTTTTCCTTTAAAAGGCCCAGTGTCCTGCCTTGAAAGTTCCCCGAGAGGAGTATTACAGCACAGTCTGCCCTGACCCTGAGTAATGCCAAATTATAATGTACTTGTTCTCCCCTGCAGCAGAGACACAGGACTCCTGTAGAGCCATAAGTCCTAGATTTCCTGCAGTTGCACAATAAGGCTACAAACACATTAACGCTACATTTGTATTGCACCATTTTGCACCGGCTGAGCTTTATAGGTGCTGCTGCAGCTTAATATCTCCATGGGGCAGATTTACTAAAGGTCGAAGTGACTAACACTGGCGACGATTCACCAGTGTTACCACCTACAGGGTCTTTGTCAATTTACTAACAGACCCAGGCGTCTTTTCACTAGCAAAAGAGATAGATGCGACTTTTCACTCGGGCAAATGGACATTACTCCGCAAATTCACTAAAATGTGGAATTTACTGAATGTTACCTCTTTCGCCAGACTTGCCTTCACCAGCTCAGACCAAGCAAGTGTAACGGAGTGCATAGATCTTCCTCAATCTTCAGTTACGTACATCATATTCTGAGTAGCAAAATCATCTAAGGTCAAAAAATGCTGGCATTTTCTTCAGGTTGTTATGCTGCAAAAAGCATACTATTTTTATTTGGGTTACCGGTTTCCCCCATACATTTTCTAACATATGGGAATATTATTTAAAAGTGGGCTCATGTGTAGGGAATTAAAACAACGCTATTGACTTCATTAAGGTTCCCTGGACATGTGTGATTATCAGTGTAAATGTAATGTATTAGCTGAAACTTGTAACATAAAAAGGTGCCTTCAACTTTAAATTTCCCGCCGTATGCAAATTAGCCTGAGCGAAGACCTCTAAACAATTTGCGCAAGGCAGAATTGAAAGCTAGTGCATCTTAGCTTTTATTTGTTCGCATTGTCGAGGTAACGCTGGTGAAAATTTGCCAGTGTCCACTGGCCAGGACAATACTTTGCATTTCTAGCAGATTTGCAGTGTCCCAGTGAATTTTCACCTGGCAAAGTGTGCGAAGCTGTCGCTGGTGAATTTTCAGCGCTTGGTAAATTTAGCCCCATGTGTTTGGATATTTACCCATACCTCCCTACATTCTTTGAGGCGAAAATGTTTTCGTGACCACATCACCTAATTACCATGCTTGTTTTACAAAATTTGGCAGGTTGTGAAAGTTTGAACACATTTCAGTGGTTTTTATGTGTTAGTACAGTTTTGCTAATGAACGTGAATTGCCCCTTAAAGGGATCCTGTCATGGGAAAAAAATATTTTTTCAAAATGCATCTGTTAATAGTGCTGTTCAAGCAGAATTCTCTTTCTCAAAAGAGCAAACAGATTTTTTTATATTTCATTTTGAAATCTGACATGGGGCTAGACATTTTGTCAATTTCCCAGCTGCCCCAAATCATGTGACTTGTTCTCTGATAAACTTCAATTACTCTTTACTGCTGTACTGCAAGTTGGAGTGATAGCACCCCCTCCCTTTCCCCCACCCAGCAGCCTAACAACAAAACAATGAGAAGGTAACCAGATAACAGCTCCCTAACACAAGATAACAGCTGCCTGGTAGATCTAAGCACTCAATAGTAAAAACCCATGTCCCACTGTGTACTATTCAGTTACATTGAGAAGGAAAAACAACAGCCTGCCAGAAAGCAGTTCCCTCCTAAAGTGCTGGCACAAGTCACATGACTTGGGGCAGCTGGGAAATTGACAAAATGGCTAGCCCCATGTCAGATTTCAAAACTGAATATAAAAAAATGTGTTTGTATTTCGGTGCAGAAGTCAGCTGGAGCAGCACTATTAACTGATGCGTTTTCCCATGACAGTTTCCCTTTTAGCTGCAAGTCTCAGTTTCCCCAAGAGACCTGCTTATCTTACAATCAGGGGCGCACCGCCAATGAGGCGAATTGAGGCACTCACCTCAGGCGACAGCTCCCCCCTGAATACCAGGGGAGGCAAAAATGCAGATAAGAGCCGGATTTCTGGTTTTCCACTCGGAAATTTGTCTCTTCTAGTGCAGAGAACGCAGTTGGAAATTTGAGGGCTGCCTCAGGCAGCGAAATGGGCTGGATCGCCCCTACTTACAATGTTACAATAACTTATTTGTTTATCTAAAATTGTTACAAAAGTATCCAAGTGCACCTGGTGGCTGATCTGGGCTCTGCCAAAAGCCAATAAAATTAGAAACTTTGTATATTTTTCTGGCTGTTCAGTGCTGGACATCAAAGAGAAAGTCGGGACATTTCAGTAAGAAACCGTCCTAGGACAGTTGGGAGGTATGATTTACCACCTGTGTTTTTTACTCCTTCATTCTGTTTTACATATAATATATAATGTTGCCATTGTTCGGGGAACAGAAGGTAGATGCTTAGGTGAACTGTAGGATCTATTTAGAGAAGCTTTTTTTAAAATTTGGCCCTGACACTGCTTAGTTGGTATGGCCAACACCAGGGAATCCTGGGCTGGCACCTGCCGTAATGATGTGAGGGCCCTACACTAGTAAGGGTATTGATGGCTACTGATGACAGCCCTGAATATTTTTTTTCCCCCAAGGTAAATCATAACAAAGAAACAAACTATTGGAATATAACAGAAAATAAGATGTTTATAGGTGGGCACAAATACATAGCAAAGTAAAGACACAGATCACTGGCCTCACACTGACTGTACAGTATATTGCATACTGAAACAGCTTTTTTTCTAATATAAAGGAAACAATATGAAAACAAATGTATAGCCCTGAATTAAACAACTGTGTCTCAAAGTTAATTCAAGTATTCTAATAGTTTTGTAACAATTTGGCCAGCAGAGGCCACTGTTTCACTGCAGATTCATTTGAGATTATTGGGGCAATACCGATTTTTGTTTCATATGGGCCAAATAAATAGGGCTTAGGTTAATAATGTATTATGCCTATAGTTTTAATTTCAAATATCCAGGGATTTTATGTTTGGTACACTAAACAATGCAGAAGAGTAAAACTGGGTGTTTTTTTTATTATAAGAAAAGGATAAATACTTTAAGCAGACATAATGTATGGTGATCCAAACCACAGAGAGATCCCTTATCTAGTCCTGAGTATTCTGGATAATAGCTCCTGCATCTTTCCTATATTTCTGCATTCAGTTATATTTCTATTTTCTATCGATCTAATTAATAAACAGTATGTTCATACACTGCTGTATTTTCTAACAGTACTTAATGGGACATTTCATTCTCATGATAAGATACCACACTGTATTTGAGGATGTGCAGAAGATTTCTAAATGCTGCCTTATCCTAAATATTATAATTAAAAATACATAAGCACAGTGCTCAGTGGGTATTGATATTCTGAGTAACATATGCACAGCCAAAGTTCATCTGTCTGGCAGGGCTACACTAGTTTCTAAATGCAAGAAAACTAAATGCAGAAAATTGCAAAGCATTTTGACAATGGAAAGTGGAATATCGCTGTGATATTTCCCTATATCTCCCTGCAGTGCCCGGGGTGTTTTGATGACAATTACAATTAATGTGGTCAGTAACGGAACTAGGTGGGGGCGGGCCCTGGAGCAGGCCGTGCGGCCGCCCTCTCCCCCCCACCCTAGTCCCCTGAATGTGGTAATGTAATGACCAACCAATCACACAGTACACAAATTCTACCTGCTTATTTTTTCTATAGATTATTACAATTAGAGAAAACTGTGGGGGAAACGTTATAACATTTGCAAAGAGCAAAACTTTGCAAAAAAAAAAATTCGCTTGTCGCCTATTCTTCGTTAGGCATTTAAAGCATTGAAAATCTTCATCACGCATTGCGAATCTTTAACACCTGCTCTGGAGTTTTGTTAAATATTTTGTTGCAAAAAAAAACAGTTTGCGATTGCAAAATCTTATTACATATACTGCAAATGCAGTTTGGTCGCAAAATTTGCAGGGAAGTCGTTGAGGTCTTAATCACATATGTCTATGTGAAGGCTGTCCCCTTGCAAGCACCTTTATTCCCAGAGAAAACTACCCCAACCTTGACAATCTACCCTCATAATTTAAATCTTCCATCCCTCTAACCCAGGGGCCCCCAACCACTGGCTGCTGGCACACCAAATTGGAAGATGAGCCCCCTCCCGAACCCCCCTGGAAGATGAGCCCCCTCCCGAACCCCCCTCGAAAAAAATGTTTGCCTCGATACCGGTCCCCGAAGCAAAAAAGGTTGGGGACCCCTGCTCTAACCAGTTTAGCTGCATGTCTCTGTACTCTCTCCAGCTCATTTATATGCTTCTTAAAGGAGAATTTAACCCCTCCAGCGCTAAAATCCCTCCCCCCGGCCTACCTCCCCCCCTGGGCAAATGCCCCTAACTTGTTACTGACCCCTGCATGCAGTTCCTCTCCTGTTAAGTTCACGGCAGCCATGTTCGCCCGTGCGCTCTTCTTTACTGGCAATGTAGCTGCTGGTAATTTGTAATACCCTTACAAAAAGGCCTCGGCCCTTCACTTTGAAAGTATTTGTTCCCCAACGCTGTGGTGGCTCTGCCCCCTTAAATGTCACGGCCCCGCCTCTTGCATTCCATGACTCCGCCCCTTTATGACACTCCCCGCCACTTTTGCGTCGCTCCCTGACCCTTTTTTTCCTCCCCTCCAGCACTAGCAGGTATTTTTTTTTTTTTTTAAAGGTGGCAACCCTACCAGGGCCTATAAAGAGGTATAATTATATTTTCATCCCTTGATGCCTCTTTTTTATGCAAGACAGAACTTTATTTGCTTTAGTAGTGTGGTGTTTATAGAAATGGCCTGCAGGTGGCACTGTGCATACATAGGACTTTCTGTACAGCTTGAAAGTGAAAGTAAGACTTACTGCTGTTATGTAATGGCTGCATGAACCTGCTAATAAAGCATTGTTATACTCTCCTCATCCTCGGCTACCAAAAGCCACAGAATGACACTGCAAACAAATTAGTTGTTACCTACAAAAACCCTCTAGATCCTTCGCAGTTAAACAAACTTCTAACAGACTGCCATTTAGGGAATAACTTGCATTTATGTTATTTTTGCCAAAGTGCATAACCTTGCATTTATCAACATTGAACCTCATTTTCCAGTATAGCACTGGCAAGTGCATGGAAGATCTGCCCTTAGCAAGTCATAGAGTAGGAAGCAACAACAGGCAACCCTATGCTCACTGGTGCACTGTAACTTTAAGTCTGAATGTGTAAGTTAGGAGTGAGTAGGGGCCAGAATGGAAGCCTGTGTGGCTCCCCCGACCCACTGCTCATTAATACAGCACTGACAAAAGCCAGAAGACCTGTATTCATATGGTAAATGCTGACATTTGCTCTGTAGCTGCACCCACGGTAGGCAAGATTAGGGTTTACACTTTGAATTGTGACCCTCTGTTGTTAAATGAGCCCTATTGTCTTAGAAAAGAAGGAGAACAATTAATATCAGTTAATTAACCCAAATGATTAAATAGCATGCATGACTAAGAAAATCAGCAACTATTTAAAGGGGTTCTGTGAATAGAGAAACCAAGAAATATGTGAGACTGACAGATGAATGGTAAAGATGAACTCAAAGTACAAACCGTATTGAATGGAAAATTCAAAGTGAGTGGATGGCCAGGAAAGTAGCATATAGGTGAAGGATAATAGACCCAGCTTAGAAATGCAGGGATTTAAGCGACAACCACAAGGAGACGGTTAAGCAGCAATAAGTGCCCCAGGATAACAAAGAGCTGAGAACACAAATATGCAGCTTGTACAGCGAATGTAATGGAAGCCAGGAGACACATAGTTTTGGTACAGAGGGAGAAGAGCAAAGGGTGAATGACAGCACAATGTAACACTCAGGAGAAAGTGGGAGTGAAGGGTAAACTGTGACATGGGAATAAACAATAAATGAACAATCATTAGAATAATGTGGAACAGTCAAAGAGAAATTTGGTGATTAACAGCAGAAAAAGATGAGTAAGAAGTAATCCTTAAAGTGGAAATAAACCTTTAAATGTATTTAATGTGTTATATGGATTATTTGTTTAAAACCTGTAATTTGGTCTTTACTATTTAGTTTGCATCATTGTTTAATTACTCTCTCTCCTGGTCTGCTCAATTTCATCCTGCAACTGAAATTCCTGTTTTGTTGTTGGGGTCACTGACTTCAGCAACCAGAAACAGTTTGAAAGTTACATTTTCAGACATTTTATTTTTTCTTTTCAGTCCCTCTCCTATACTTCTTCCATTGTGCCTACCAAATGGTTTCCTGGTTGCTAAGGTAATTAAACCCTACCAACCAATTAGCAAAAGCAACATAAAACCTGAGAGTTGCAGAATGAAAACATACATATTAAGGGGCAAATTTATTTTAAGGATCGAAATGAAAATTAGAATTTTCTAAAAAAAAATTTAGGTCAAAAGTCTCAAATTTGAATTGTGAATCATCCAAACTCGATTCCAGTTTTAATGCGAATTTCGAGATTTGTTGTACTAAAACCTGCCAAATTACTGTATAGGTCAATGGGAGAGGTTCAGGGATCTATTTGGTGATATTTGCAGCCTTCCTGACATTTGAATAGAGTTTTGTTTTTTTTGTATTGAGTTTTTCTAATTCAAATCCAATTTGATTTGAGTTCTTCTGAGCTGAGAAAATTAGATTTTATTAATACATTTCGAATGGTCAGTTTCAAATTCATGGGAGCTTATGGGACTTTTAAAAAAACACATCAATTCATAATTCGACCCATGATAAATGTGCCTCTAAAAGTCACAAAAAAGGAAAATTCATTACAAATTACAGCCATGAATATTACTGTGAAAGCTAACGCCCCTTATCAGACATGGGGTTGTGTCAGGGCTGGGCAAGCCGGGTGGCTTCGGATCAGAAAGGCGCAGATACAGATGGTCAGATCGCAGGACCGCATCAAAGGACAGATGTGGCTGCAATCCAACGGGATTTCTTATCCTACCAGATCGACATCTGGCTGACTATTGGCCAGATATTGATCGGGGAAGGCCATCGGAGGGCCCCGCGCACGGGCCGATAAGCTGCCAACAGACAGCTTTTATCGGCCCATGTATGGCCACCTTAAGTGACAGCAGCACAGAGCATGTGCAGTGAATCAGCAGAAAAGAAGATGGGGACCTACTGGGACATCTTTGGAGACACAGATCTCTGCTAAAGGGCTGTGGTTGCCTGGGGCTGATACAGAAACACAAAACATAATGTACAAAATTTTTAGCTACTTCTTTAGTTTAACTTTCCTTGTCCTTTAATGCCATGAGAGCCAAAGGTGCATTTTTAGAAGCAATCCAGTAGGTGTCACCTCTAACACAACTGTGCACAAGTGTTAACATAATGTGTAAAGCATTATGTATTATTCATTGGCAAATGAAATACAACATATATGCAGTTTGCTGATTTTAGTGGCAAGTTGTTGATGAACTAGGACGTGCATCTGCAGACAATTAATTTTTACATGAAAGGGGGTATATGAGCATGACGGGAGAATAATTAGGGTGGCAGATTGTTACAAGGAACAGAGAATAAACCATATGTACAGTCATGGCCTAGTTGCTCCCATGCAGACAAATAAAGCTACCTAATCAGATTAACTTTTGCTTATATGTTATAATGATCATAAATAGAAAACTAAATGGCCTATTGTATAGAAAATATATATTGTATAAATAGAATATTGTATGGTAGTAGAACCGCATTATATACAGGGGACCAGAAAAAAATGGTGTAAAGTCCAGGAAAATGTAAAATCAGGGACATGTATTATGTATAATATACAGGTGGGACCACAAAACAACAATGTCAAATGAGGGGAAACTTAAACTCAGAGGATGTAAACTTGAGGTTCTAGTATCATTTAAAAAGTTTGGAGTAGAACGTTTCTCTGTGCAAATAACTACCTACACTGCACATTAGACAGAATCCATATTGCTGCTTGCTGACAATATTAGTGCTATTTATATTGTGTCACACCTTCTTCACAGAGGGAGGAAAGCTTCACACCAACACACCATAATGTTTCGCCATAGTAGGTACACATTATTGCAACTGAAATACTGTATGTTACAAAACAGTCGAGGGAGGGACTCCTATTAACAACAATCTGCAATCTGATACCACTGGATTATGGATGACTCTGTTATGGACGATGGCGGAGATTTTCGAAAAATGGGCGAAGTTAACCTGCCACATGTGCCAGGGGTTGCCATTATCTAACTGGTATTATGCATGGAGCCACCATGTGACATTGTGATTGGCCAGCTTATTCAAACAAATTCTGGGGATAATTGTATGAAACTACCATTTCTGATGTGAATCAGGTGGCATTTGTATCTAAAATGTTCTGAGATTAATGTAAAATTAACAGCAGAACAGTGTCAATACAGGAGTATAGCACTGCTAATTGACTTGTTCCGTGAGAATGTTCCTTTTAACTTCTGTGTGTTAGTTTAGTTCAGATCCCATGAAGTTAGAGACTCAAGCAATGGAGCTCAGTAGAAGCATCTGATGACAGCATAGGAGCAGAGTAGAGAGATCATGTAAACATATATATATATATATATATATATATATATATATATA
>CM044433.1:73304124-73317045 GCA_024363595.1 Xenopus borealis | reverse complement strand
TGGAAGTTCGCGAACATGTTCGCGAACTTTTTTTCGGCGGTTCGCGCCATCCCTAGTAGCGTTGCCCTGAGCTGTTAAAACTGACCTGTTTGCTTCAGAGACACTACTATAGTTCATATAAACAAGCTGCTAAGAAGCAATGGGTGAAATTGAAAAACGGCTATATGGCACAGGATGAGTAATGGATAACAGATAACATTATGTTCTACAGAGCTTATCTGCTGTGTAACTTGAACCTTTTCTCCTTTGAATGGCTGCCTCCATGGCTACACAACAGCTTATTTATATAAACAATAGTAGTGCTTCTGAAGCCAACACTGCAGTTTTACCAGTGCAGGGCAACACTGCATTATAATTTTAATCTTAAACAATTTCATTTTTTGATGTTACTGGTCCTTTAATGCATCCATTGCACCTGTGTCTGGAAACAAGGGGCAAGGTGAGGCACAAGATGTTTAGTTCAAGGCTAATTTAGAAGATTGAGCTCACACGCAATGCATTTTTGCACCATGCAACTAAGAGGTCATGGCCTGCCCACATCATTTTTCATGGGTTGTTTCATTGGTTTGAGAACAGTTGAGCTTTTGCTATGGGTAATTAGACTTGCCTAGAGTTGGAAAATGGAAAACCTAGTTATTGAAAGCTTACTGTGAGTGTAGTCTATGACAGGGTGATGTAGTAATAGTGGCAAAGCTAGCTCAAATCCGGGAAACTGTGGCAACAAATGTGATGCTTACTTTAAATATTCTGATGAATATACCAGAATAAACTACTCATTAGTTATGATAGCTGTGTGATACTTCACCAGAAAATAACTTTTTCACAATATATCACTGTTTTACTTAGTGTTATGCAAACTAAAACATGGAGATCAAATGAAAATTTAAAATGTGTAGGTATAAAATATATTTGTAACATATTTGTAAACGTGGGCAGCTTTCCAATTGTTTTCCTCTTGTTGAAATCCATTAAAAAACTATTTGTTTTTTGTAATTTCAAAAAGGACAATAGTGTTCCATGTGCAATGTGGTCATATGAGGCCAAGACAGAGCTGTTTGAGAAAAGTGCAACACAATATGTGTGTGGTGCAGATCTAACACTGTCCATAACTCAAAAACACCATCCCTAATGAAGTATGGTTATGGTAGCATGATGCTGTGAGGCTGCTTGTCATCAGCAAGAACTGGGCATCATCACCAAAAGTATAATGTGCAAAAGACTTCAACTGATTGGCCTGCAAGCTGAATAGATGGCTAGTGTAATACCTGCAATACATCGGCATGGTTGGATACCATTGTTCCATTTGTTGATGCTGCTAAAAGGAAGTGTATCTGCTGAACTGATTATCTGTCAGTTTGGACAGATCAACTAATATAAAATAGGAATACAGGACAGTTTTGAAGTGAACTCTGAGGTGAAATACATGCTTAGATAGTGAGGCAGTAAGGACAAAATCTGCCAAACTGCCTAACCAAATCTGGCCAGTTTTTAAGCTGCAACATGTTTGAAATAAGTTTCTATACAAGTTAACTGTGGTGGAAACTTCTTTCACTCCTTCATAAAAATTGCCCAAAAAAATGTTCAAAGATCCAGGGTTGCTCATTAATTAAGAAGGAAGGTCAGTCATCAAAGGAAATGACTGCTCTCGGAGTTAAACCAGAATGGATTTTATTGCAACCCCTTAACATACAACAGACTTCCAAACGTAAATGTTCTTTGTAGAAAGGTAAAAGAAACAAATAATCTGTTCACAGGAAAACAAACATTCCTTCTCAGCTTGGCTTTTGTAAAAACACAAGTTGCCAACTGGGGGACTTCTATTAACAGTGGCCAGCGACAGAAAATGGAAATCCCCATAAATGGTGAAAGTAGTGTGCTTGTTAGAGTATTTAGCAGCAGACCCCACTCTATCATCCAGTTTGTGCAGTAGAGCCATTACATTGGCCTACAAACTTGAAAACCTTAAATATACAGGCCTTTTTATCATTTAACTCTTAGGAACCCTTTGCCTTATTCTACTATACCATTCTCATAGAGAAATGCTCCACCAGAATGTAAAATTGTATATTATCAAAGATCCATTCTGATAGATTTCAGTTTTAATATATTATCACAAGCCTCTTATTATTCCCCATGCTGTCCAAAATCATTATCTGACCCCCATTTGAAAGCTGGAAAGAGTCAAAAAAGAAAAAAAATTTGCTTAGAATCAGTCATTCTATAACGTACTAAAATTTTACTTAAGGTGAACCACCCCATTGCCAGCAGCTGTTTTCACTTTCTCTATAATAAAACAACATATCTTTCGTGTGTGCTTCATTTTAATAGTAGTAACAAGAATATTATTGTATGACAATGGTCAATTAGTATTAGTTAATTTAGATATTTCTTGCTTGCTAACAGAGATATTGAGAGACATTCTTGCCTGCTAGCTAACTCCACTGAGATATTTGTGCTGGCTTATTCCACATGCGTATGGACTCTCAAGAGAGTTATCCTTTTAAATAAAGTAGCTTGACAAAGGCAACCCAATTATTGGGCAGGAATGACAATTAACTTAACCTAACCATCCCTGTCAAATAACCATGCAAGTGTACATACCAAATAACACCTTAGAAGTCAACAGAGATTTTGCAAAACAAATTACAGCTTTATCTCCACAATTTACATAGTGGGATATTGCTGACATAACTCCTAAGGCTGGGGACAGACAGAGAGATTCGGGGAGATTCTGTCGCCTGGCGTTTTTAGCAGGCGACAATCTCCCCCTGTCTGTCCCTACCCTTACTGTAATATCTGTCAATGCCCTCTATCTCCTATATTGGTCAGTATTTGTATATAATATTTGTGTGTCATGTGTACACCTTTCCATTGTACAGTGTTGTGAATTAAGTTTTTGATTTATTAATAATAATAAATTTTTTGCTAAAACAGTTCCGTACTTTCGACATATCAATGCCCTGCAAATCGTCTAGTGTTCTCCAAAAACAAAGACAAAATGGACTTGTTTATACTCGACTAAAGGTGGCCATATACGGGCCTATAAAAGCTGCCAACAGACGGCAGGGTCGGCAGCTTATCTCTGACAGGCTTCCCCGATCAATATCTGGCCGAAAGTCGGCCAGATGCCGATCGGACGGGACTCAAAATCCATTCAGATAGCAGCTGCATCTGTTCATGATGTGGTCCTGCGATCCAACCGCCCATATGGCCCACGATAGGGCACAGGGGGGCATATCAGGGAGAGAGACGCTCGTTTGGCGACATCGCCAAACGTATAGATCTCACCATGTATTGCCACCTTTACACTACAACATATATACAGTAATACACAATAGCCATTATTATCCTCTGTTTTTAGAGTGCTAACCTATTATTTTGTGCTAAAGAGAAATTGTTCCATTCTTATCTGCCCGTGCACCAGTGGAGCCTACAATATAATTACCTTATCAAATTTGCATGGGCCAGTACATTATTCACTATAAAAAAACATTTAAATTATATTAGTTTAATCTCTGTATTCTGATGTCAGACTTCCAAGCAATATTGAGTTTCTCACTGTTCCATAGTTCTTTCCACTGGGAACTGACAACGCCACAGTAAATTATGTCAGGGTCCAATGACTCAGGCACTAAAAATGTCCTTGTCCTGAACTCTTAAATATTGTCTATAGTAAATAAAGAGTTTAGATTCCAGGCATAGATTGTAATCAAACTGTGAGTCATTGGGTATGCTATAGGCATGTAAGCATGAATCTGTAAAAGTGCTGTATCTGAGTGTGAATATTCATCGTGCTCCTCATTAGGAGAACACTGTAAGATCTAGCACCTCACACCAGTCCTGGCAATTAACACAGTTTCAAGTAAAAACATTTGGAAAACTAATCTTTTTCACTTCTCTTTGAAACTCTATATTGCCTTGGCATTTAAAGACAAAAGAGAAAATATATTACAAGCATTTGTTGACTAATTAGTTAATATGTTGACTCTAGACCAAGTGGTGAGTATTCTGAGCATGATAATTTGGCTTACAAGTGTACCAAATGTCTAAGGCCAAAAGTAGAGCAGCAGAATCATTAAATAACCATAACTGAATACTAAAGAAAACATAAGGCATCCCACTTCTTTGAATACCATGAAATCCATTTGCACAGAAATGTATTTAGCCAACAAATTTTTGTGCTATACAGTTATAACAGTTCATTATAAGGTTTGAAGCCTGGTTGTTAAAAGGGTCATTCACCTTTAAATTAACTTTTAGTATGTAGAGAGTGATATGAGACAATTTGATATTGGTTTTAATTTTTTTATTAATTGTGGGGTTATTTAGCTTTTTATTCAACAGCTCTCCAGTGTCTGCAATTTCAGAAATCTGGTTGCTAGGGCCAAAAGTACTCTCACAACCATGCATTAATTTGAATGAGAGACTGCGATATCAACAGGAGAGTGCCTGAATAGAAAGATGAGTAATAAAAAATAGCAATAACAATAAATATGTAGCCTGACAGAGCATTTGTTTTTGGATGGGGTCAGTGACCACCATTTGAAAGTTGTAAAGCGTTAGAACAAGAAGGCTAATAATTCAAAGACTATAAAAATTTATGCTAATTGAAAAGTTGCTTAGAATTCTATAACATACTAAAAGGGTAAAATTCTATTTGCTGCACAGTTGGTTCTTTAACCCTGTGTGCTGATAACTACAAAGGGTGGTCTAGCCAAGAGATTCAATGTAGAAAGCGTGTAGTACAGGTAATAAATAATGACTAGCAAGATTCCATAATATTACAACATACAGTATATAGAATAGTATTTTAGTATATCAGCCACACACCATTAATGTAAGCCATCATTGTTATAAGTTATTGGGAAAAATTCAATTGGCAACTAAGTTCCATCGGGGAAACAAAACACCAAAGGCACTGTGATACGTGAACACCACAGAATTAGAATAAAACACACAGTATTTTCAAACGGCTGCATCTTTTATACTAAATTTTTACACAGAGGCACATGATCACTAGAAATCAATACACAGATTGATAAATAAACCATTTTTATACAGTGATTGTGGTGTTTATACAAATGGCCTGCAGGTGGCACTGTGCATAAACAGGATTTCTGTACAGCTTGAAAGTGAAAGTAAGACTTACTGCTGTTATGTAATGGCTGCATGAACCTGCTAATAAAGCACTGTTATACTCTCCTTATCCTTGGCTACCAAACACAACAGTGATGCCTGGTGTATTTTGTCACCATTCTTTTACACAGCATAATACACAGGCCCTTTAAAGGAAAAGTAAATGTTTTTCTTTTTCTTTCTGTAAATTTGCTCTAAACAGCCCCCCAGATTAATGTACCTTAGTCCCTGCTGCAAGTCTGCTCTGGTTTCTGTGTTATCAGCAGCTTGTTTCCCCTTCTTCCTGGTGCAGAGTGAAGCCCAGCCCCTTAGTTTACTGAGCAGTCCATTTGCTGCTGTTCCACAATAGAGAGGAAGAGGGAGCCAGTGTGTGCATTAGTAAGTTAGTTTCCCCAAGCAAAAGGTGCTAAACACACTGGTCTCTGCTATGTCATAGTATGCAAATGATCTCCAGGACTAGTCCAAGAGATAAGGTCAGCTCAGTAAGCTAAGGGGCGGGGCTTCACTCTGCACCAGGAAGAAGGGGAAACAAGCTGCTGATAACACAGAAACCAGAGCAGACTTGCAGCAGGGACTAAGGTACATTAATCTGGGGGGCTGTTTAGAGCAAATTTACAGATAGAAAAAAAAAAGGTTTACTTGTTCTTTAACTTTCACTTTTCATATAATTTCAAATTTTCTATATAAAATGTGGTTCTTTATAAATATATACAATAAAAATTTTTTTAAAAAAGTCTGAGATGAAGCTCTAGGGTCCAGGCATGAAAAATTTAAAGGAATTTCTGTAAATTCTTATGTCAATATTTTGATGATCACATTTGACTTCTATATTGTTTGATATGATCTCGGGTTTGCACATTTTAAATTAATCTGAAGGATTGCTTGGTCTTAGTTAGATGCCTGATCCCTTTGAATGTTTTAAGGAATACATTCTGGAATCTTTGTAACCTGGTGTTTTTGGATATGTAAAGTGAAACATCTCAAATAACCCAACATGATTTTTTGCAATTAAAGGCAGTTTTGCCATTAAATTAACATTTAAATTAACAGTAACATTTAATTAACATTTAAATAAATTTTTTGAAATCTGACATGGGGCTAGACATTTTGTCAATTTCTCAGCTGCCCTGGTCATGTGACTTGTGCCAGCACTAGGAGGGAACTGCTTTCTGGCAGCCTGTTTTTTCTTCTCAATGTAACTGAATAGTACGCAGTGGGACATGGGTTTTTACTATTGAGTGCTGTTCTTAGATCTACCAGGCAGCTGTTATCTTGTGTTAGGGAGCTGTTATCTGGTTACCTTCCCATTGTGCTGTTGTTAGGCTGCTGGGGGGGAAAAGGGAGGGGGTGATACAGCAGTAAAGAGTGATTGAAGTTTATCAGAGCACATGTCACATGACTGAAGGCAGCTGTGAAATTGACAATATGTCTAGCCCCATGTCAGATTTCAAAGTTAAATATAAAAAAAATCTGTTTTCTCTTTTGAGAAATGGATTTCAGTGCAGAATTCTGCTGGAGCAGCATTATTAACTGATGCATTTTGAAAAAAAACTTTTTTTCCCATGACAGTATCCTTTTAAGGTGAACCAACTCTTTAATATAGATGTATGGAGTGTAGTTACAATCAATTAAAAGGTACTGTTCATTACAGAAAAAAAATATTCTCTTTAAATTAACTGTATGGGTTTTTTTGCAAAGCAAGTTACCAGATAAAGTATTCCATACCTTTTTGCACACCAGTTAATCTTAAAGCAGAATTGCTCCTCCTCATTGCCAAGATGCCTCCCATGGTGACTTAATTTACTTTGAGATGACAAAAAAAAGAGACTCAAAAATTACCACTTTGAAGCATGTTCACAAAATTAAACTCTGCCTTGGAGAACCCCAGTAAATTCCTTTATTCTCATCTGTATCAGTGCATTTCATTTTTAATTAATACATTAAGTAGCATTTTTCCGGCAGTCTCCGCACTCGTTCATAGCTGAGTAATTTGGAAAGTTATATTCATCTTTAAGTCCATCAAACTTGAGGACTTGAATTAGTATCTTGTTTAACAAGAGGATTAGCGCTACCTTTTCAGGCTTTACAAACATTTAAAAAAAAACGCTACACAGGCTGATTTAGAAAGGCAACCAAATGCAATATTACAAATGTTTTCTTTTCACAGCCAAATACAACTGGAAATAATCACCATCATACCTGGCTCAAGGGATTGTTTGGAAATCTAGTAAATCTTTTATACTGTGGTTCACACAAATCCTCAGTCGGGTGTATGGTCATAAGATACAATATATGGTGTTGCCATTTGAGATTCATCCCTTCCTTCCTGGCTTCTGCAGGGGTATTATATCTACAAGACATGCCTGTGGCATTTTACTGCCTTTTAAATTGTGACTGCCTCCATATGGATCTGTGAAATTCACCCAAGAGAAAGATTACACTACTCAGCTGCAATTTTTTACCTCCTCATAAAAATGTGTTCAAAGAGAAACATATTGCACCCAGATTACTGACTGATAAAAGTAATAATCTGCGTATAACATTTATATCAACTCTGAGTAAAAAGGTCTTTTTAACAGGACAGATAGTTTATGAAATCTACAAGTGCTAAATACCATAGCAGTAGCTCATTTTGGTGAAATATGTTCCTATATGACACGGTTTTACTTGGTTTATTTATTTATGATGCCTTTAGCTGTAGACAAAAAAGTGAAATGTGCTTAAGTCACCATTTGTCGTTTGACTTTGACTTAGAACTGAATCTTTTTCTGAATCTTCCATTTTAGCATTTTAACCTCCATGTCACTTTGCATGTAACCTGGAAAAAGCAAAGTACAGTATATACCCTGCGCTACATCAACTCTCATGAAGTTTAATTATGTTTTTTAGACTGAACTGCTTGAGTTTCCTTATTTTATTAACATCATGTCATCTAAAATCTCAGCGACTGTATTTAGGGTTGCCACCTTTTCTTGTAAAAAATACCTGCCATCCTATATATTTAACTTTTTTTCCTGTTAATAACATTGGAATCAACCATCAAAAATACTGGCCAGACTGGTCAAATACTGGCCAGGTGGCAACTCTAACCGTATGAGTCTGTTATCACTTTCACACAATAAGCATCGCATTTGATTCAGCTTTTTCTTTTACCCCTCTGAATATCAGAATTATTAGGCCTGAGCTGTTGCAGATAAGGGATGTATAATGGAATAGTATGTCTAAGGGCAAAGCCAGACGTGGCGTTTTTGCATTGCTTTTTTTAAAAATCTCTGTCCGGCGTAAATACGCATAAACTACACTACCACTGAAACTAATGGAAATGCTCTTTGGAAATTCACACAGGTAACATGCAAGCCAAAACTCGCCACAGAGCATTTTTAAAAACGCAACAGAAAAACACTGCAAAAACGCCATGTCTAGCCTTGCCCTAAAGACATTCCACGAAGAGCAGTTACTTTACACCTACTCAGTGTTTGAATTGGGTTCAAAAAGGTGGAGGGATGGTATATTTGCACTTGAAGCGCAGCGCAAAAATTATGCCCACAATGATAGACCACACCCACTTAAAGTGGACCTGTCACCCAAAAAAAATATTCAAAATCACTATTTTATCACATTAGTCAAGCAAAATAAACATTAATTACACTATATACATTATTTTAATCTTGTTTTCTTCAGTCTGGGAATTCATAATTATAGCAAACAGGCAGGAGCCATTTTGTGGACACTGTTATTAAGACAAGCCTTGCATAATCTCAGAATCTTGTTTGTGCACCAGAATGGGGGACCCATTGTCTATCCCCATGTCCTGGCTACACAATTAAATGGTTAAGAGAACTGGGCGAATGTGTGGGGAGCTGTGGCATCTAGGAAGTGCTGAATGGAAAGTGAAAGTAATTGTCTGCCCCGCCTCTATGCCTAAGGCATAGAGGAGTGTCAGACAATATTTGATCGACAGCTGAGATTTTTAAATGAGCTTAAAACAGCTATGAATGCTTTAATTAAAATTTGAAATTGGATTTCATGTTTGATTTGAAAAGGACTTTTATTATACAGATTTTTGTGTCTGGGTGACAGGTCCACTTTAATAAGTCTCGCCCACCAGTTATTTTGCCATTTCCATGTTTATCAAAAAGGTTTTTTTCAATATTGCAAGAAATAGAATGACCCTATTTTTTTTTTTACATTTACATAGTTAAATCGGGTTGAAGAAAGACAAAGTCCATCAAGTTCAACCCCTCCCAAATGAAAACCCAGCATATACACCCCCCCCCCCCAATCTTTCACACAAACCATATATGTCCATAGCTATACTAACTATAGAGTTTAGTATCACAATAGATGTCTGGCCAAGAAATCATAATTATTTTTTTTACGTTTTTAATAAGAAATTACTTCTTACCGATTCTCTGCATGCACTCCTCTTCTGAGATGGTGAAATGGCGACGATCCAACGTGCAGCACTCAATTTCTTCTCCCTGCCTATTTCCTATAAAAGGCAGGGAGGAGAAATCGAGCGCTACACATTGGATCGTCACCATATCGCTATCTCAGAAGGGGAGTGCAATTCAAGCACTGCATCTAATACAGGTTATCTGGAAACCCTTTATCTAGAAAATTACGGTAAAGCTGCCTCCCATAGACTCTATTATAATCAAATAATCAAAATTTCTAAAAATTTTTCTTTTTTCACTGTAGTATTGAAAAGGTACCTTGTACTTGATCCAAGATAATTAATCCTTATTGGAGGCAAAACAACCTTATTGGGTTAATTTAATATTTAAATTATTTTCTAGTAGACTAAGGGGGTTATTGATTAAAGGTTGAGTTGTTTTCAAGGGTGTTTTTCAGTCGAGACTCAAAATTTCTTGGTTAAAAAAAATAATAATTTTTTCTTTTGAGATTTATTATACCCCAAACTTGGAAATAGCTCAAATCCTAGAAACTATCGAGGTCATGTAGAAGTCAGTGGCAGAGGTCCCTTCAACCATTTGAAGATGTTTCTAGCCCAGGGCCAGATTTACCTAAGCAGCGCCCCGAGGCCGCATGCTCTCTGCTCCTTCCGCTTCCGGATGTGCTGCCCCTGTGGCTGCAGGGTCCTAGTGCCAGATGCGGTGTTCACTGAGACAGAAGCACTGGGGAGCGTTAAGTCCCCAGTGCTTTAAAGATGCGACTGGGTGGCATGTTGTCCCAAAAATGATGCCGCCCCAAGCCCAGGCCTATGTGGCCTCGCCACAAATCCAGGTGATGTTCATGATGTTCAGGTGTTTTTCTGTGGGTTTCACTTGAGCAATTTAAGGTTTTTTTGTTGCCAAAAACATGATTAATTCGAGTTTTCTGTTTTTTCACACCAAATTCATATTCATTCAATTCATATTCAATTGTAGCATCGCAGTACCAAAGGGAAAATTAATGATGGCATGTAGTAGACTATATAAATACATACCTGAACAAATACCTGTGTGATATAAACTGAATGCAATCACTGATTATTCTGTGGCTTAGGTAATGCAAGGATTGAAAAATAAGTTACTTTCAAAAAATATTGTTATTTAGACTTCTTAAGTCTTTTTATAACTTATTTATTTGAACCTGTTAAGATTATTCACTAATCCATTTATCTCAGCTACGGAATGGCAATCAAAAAATAACCTCAGGACAAATAAAGGCAAGCTTCAGTTAATAACCATGACCCTTGTTGGGGACAAACACCTGATTCAGCCATTAAAAATATATAGTATATTTGTTTTCACTGTTCTTTTTTAACATTTTATACACAAAAACCCAACATTACAGTGAATCCACTGGGAGTTAAACCTAAAGAAGGGTGGTTGATGCTGGCTAGAAAGTTGGCCACATGACAGACAAAATAGATTGACTGGCTCCTGGAAAGTCATGCAAAGGTATTTATAGGATAAAAAAAAAAAAATTTCAGCACTAGAGGGAAAACACTCCATTCAGTCAGAAAACAATAACTGAGATTACGCACATGGAAAATAAGACATTTGCTCCTTTATTCTCAAAGTATATTATGAAATAGACTGGATAGCAGAACGTTGTTTCTTCCCATTGGTGAGATTATCAAATAACTTGACAAAATTTTAGATGTATACAATATGGTAAAGTACATAGCATTAATGCACAAGGACTGGCATGTTTTATTTTTGCTGTTTATTTAGCAGTCTTGAGAGTAGATCTGTTGGTGTTTTTTATATTGCCTAGAAACATACCAGTTTAATGGCTCAGAGAATTTAAAACCATATGGGTTCTGATTTTTTTTTTATCTCCCAAGAGCAAAAAAATAAAAAAAATTGTCCCTGCTGTAATACAAGAACTTGGCAATTATCTCTTATTTCCTACAAATCTAAGTTGCATGAAAATGTGTCAGTCATGTAAGAGAGACCTTAGCTTTTTAACATAAAAATTTGCATATCTCACAGCCTTTCAAAGTAGAAGGCAAAGTGACAGACAAGCTGTTGAAGTAGCAACTTTTGTTCTTATCCAACTCAGTAGGGGTTATGGGAGTTGAGCAAAGTCAAGAATGTGTTATCAAATAGTCTTAGCATTGCCCATATGTGCAAGTTGTGGTCCATTTAATTTAGAAATATCAGGGTCAAAGATTATACAAGATATTTTTCTATGGAAACAAATTACCATAAAGAATCACAATTAGGCATGTTTATAGGCAGATAACTAACATAAAGCTGGATTGCCTTCAAAAGTCTGAACTATTAAAGATTTATGTGTGAACAATTTTTTAAAACTAATTTGAGGGGCATGCCACATTAAGGGATGGGCTCATGTCTAGGGCATTAGAGAATCTCGTCTATCTTTATTATGGTTCATTGGAAATGTGTTTGTAAAAGTGGCAAATTAAAACATTTGCACCAACATTACTATTAAAGAAGTCCATTTAGGTACTCATCCTATTCAAATTAACCTAAGCGCAAGAGAGCCTCTTAAGTTTAACTAGGCAGAAATGAATGCTAGCAATAGTTAATTATGAAATGCTCACCCAGCTGAAGTAATGCTAACAAAAATTAACCAGCATTCGGCTGCTGAGACGCAACTTTGTATATTAGTGAATTAAGTAGTGGCCACAAAGTGGCGCAGAGTGTGGCAAACCAATTGCTGGCGAAAATTCACCCTTTAGTGAATTTGCCCCATAGAGTTACTACAGGTATTGGGATCCATTATCCAGAAACCCGTTATCCAGAAAACTCAATACGGAGAGGCTATATCTTCCATTTTATCCAAGCATCCAATCCTATGGGGTTGATTTAATGTCTAAAATATTTTCTGGAAGACTTTAGGTATAAAGATCCAAATTACAGAAAGATCCATTATCCATAAACTCCCAGATACCAAGTATCCTGGATAACATGCCCTATACCTATATAAGAGAAAAAAACTCTGCTTTTACTCTTTTCCTGAGCCAACACAACATCACCCGGCAGTGCATTCCACAACCTCACTGTTCTCACTGTGAAGAACCACCTACGCAGCTTCAAATGAAAGTCTTTTTCTTCTAGTCTGAAGGGGTGTTCCCCTTTATGGGTAAAAAGGTCCCCTGATATTAGTCTATAATTTCCTTTAATGTATTTGTAAAGTGTAATCATGTCCCCTCAGAAGCACCTTTTTTCCCCCATAGAAAACAACCCCAACATGGACAGTCTACCCTCATAATTTAAGTCTTCCATCCCTCTAACCAGTTTAGATGCCCGTCTCTGCACTCTCTCCAGCTCATTTACATCCCTACTAAGGACTGGAGTCCAAAACTGC
>CM044433.1:73269682-73296829 GCA_024363595.1 Xenopus borealis | reverse complement strand
ACTTTTGCTACCTCCTCCCACGGTCCTTACTACCTCCGAGGCCTTTTGGCCTTACACTATTGAACCAAAAAGGTTTTGCTTTGTAACGACATTACTTGCTTATTAAGAAGCATTTTAAAGACTTCCCATTTTTGTTCAGTGTTTAACCCTGCAATATGTTGCAGAGATGCCCTTATACTGTCAAAGTTTTCAAGCCTGAAATTAAATGTTTTAGTTACTCCGTTATAGAGTTGCCTCTGCAACAGAATCTCAAAGGAGACCATGTTATGATCACTATTCACTAAATGCTCACCCACACAAATGCTAGAGATCCACAGAGAGATCATGCAACTCTCACAAGTAATACCTATTTTACAGGAGTTGCATGGCACACTGGTAATCCTATCACAGTAACTACACAGAATCAACACTTCTGTGAATTTCAGATATCACCTCTCTGAAGAGTTACAATGTGCCATTGTGATTGGATTGTTGAAAAAGTTTATATACCGAGAACTCTGAAGAAGCTGCTCGGATGAGCAGTGAAATTGAAATTTCTCAGCAAGTCCAATTGTTTTAAGTTACTTGTGTAACTTTTACTCCTGTGCAGAAAATGACTTAGAAGCTGAAGCTGTATTACTGCTGGATTATGGAAGTTATTTTTCTTCCAGGGAAAATACATATGACTTAGTGGTATAGTCAGGGCTGTAGTTAGGTCCAGTCTTGTCCTAGGCACTGGATTTAGGTACATAAATCAAACTGGATGGGAGGATTTTTTTTCTCTTGTGCATTTTTATTTACCATATAGACACCCATGGGCCATCCCACAAGCCCACATATCTAGGCATGGCCCATCCGGGTGCCTATATGGTAAATATGGCCAGGCCCGGATTTGTGAAGAAGCCACCGAGGTCCGGGCCTAGGGCAGCAGGATTTTAAGGGGTGGCATGCCACCTAACCACACCCACGTTGGTTCAGAAATTCAAATTGCCTGTCGGCCAATTCCAATTGCTCTGTCCTGATGATGACAATTTGAGCAAATAAAATGGAGGGGACAGGGGCGACAAACGACAGCAGGCCTAGGGACGCCTACTATGTAAATCCAGCCCTGAATATGGCCCTTTAGCTTGTACATTTGCCAAACAAGGTGAATTTTACTCCCTAATTACAAGAGGATTTACTGTAAGATCTAATGCGGCAGGGAACAATGTTAATTATGTGTAATTCCTGTAAAGGTGTGATCCCCAACCAGTGGCTTGTGAGCAACTTGTTGCTCACCAACCCCTTCGATGTTGTTGCCAGTGCCCCCAAAACAGTTGCTTATTTTTGTTCCTGGGTTGGAGGCACTTTTTGGTTGCAAAAAAACAGGTGTACTGCCAAACAGAACCTCCTGTAGTCTGGCAACCCACATAAGGTCTACCATGTGGCCAATAACAGCACTTTTTGCATCACCCAGGAACATTTTTTATGCTTTATTGCTCCCCAACTCTTACAGATTAAACAGATTTACAGATGTGACTCACAGCTTCGGAATATGTCATGTTATATACTGTATTTACAGAAAAGATTATTCACTAAAGGAACTGTACTTTTTGGGGTAAGAAAATATTTCCTAGTAATGATTATATCAATAATACTATAGTGGAAAATATAGCTGGATATAAAGAAGATTGTTTTCAGTTTTTCCTTATTTTCAACTATTTATCTTTTGAGAAAAAACAGAATATGCCAAAAAATAACTCTTTGCCTTAAAGAAATGTCCGGTATAAAAATAAAAATTGGATAAATAAATAAGCTGTGCAATATATAAAATGTTTTAAATATAGTTAGTTATCCCTCTTGGTTACCAAACAGCAACCAATCAGAGACTTAAAGGGGGCCAGAATGGGTTATTACTGTTTGCTTTTGAATCTGAGGTAAATGCTAAGGATCAATTGCAAACTCACTTTACAGCTATGTACCATGTGGTACCCCTTCAAGTCGCTGTATAACTCAGAGCTAGATAACTGAAAAGCAGGAAGTTTTGTTCTGTTATGTCAGACATCCAGTCACTCCAGCCTTTATAGATTACATTTTTTGCTAACTAATGATATTAGAAACATATATATTTACAAATATTTTATTTTTACACTTAACTGTTCCTTTAAGGCTGGTCTATTTTATCATCTCATAGTGGGACTTCAAACGCCGAGTTTCATTTTTTTAGAACAGCATATCCCTCTCATCTAATTTCCAGTAGTTTAAAGCAGAAATTTGTTGAGGACACTTGGTTGACCCCTTTCCACTTCACAGCCTGTGTCTGAAATAAATAACCAATCCTCCAAAAAATTCAGTCAGCTATTGCAAAAAAATTAAATAAAAAATAAATATCAATGCCAAATCTAATGTTTTAATTTAACTTTATCAAGCACTTTTCCATATTTTAGTAGCTATTAGCTACCTGTCCATAAATACAGTAATTTATTCATAAATGGCTTATCTTCCTGAAATAGGTGGAATTCAGTCAATTTACTTACTCAAATTAACTGGGATGTTTAATAGGATAATTGTATTAATCTCAAATCACTTAATATTGTTGATATATATGGGTTGCTATATGTGGACAAACTTTTCTCCTTACTTTACCATCACTGTTTATTCTCAATGTTTTGGGGAAGAAATTCAGTTTTAGCAACAAACACATCATGGTAAATACACACAAGGTTATTTGGCACACAATAAATTAAATGCTTACTCAGCATTTTTGTTGATTAAGCTTTTTTGGCATTTTTTGTACTCCAATTATGTTCTGAATTTCCAAATGCTGTAATGGTGGGCGTCGAATTGTGTATAGGCATGCAAAATGTAGATTGTATATACATAACATCCATAAAACTTTTAACTAGAGTGGTGTTAGAAACCTAAACCTTATTAGTTAGATGTCAACATTTAATTAAGTTTAAACATACTAATTGTAAAAGCATGTGTTCATATGTTACGCTTTTTATAATATTGTATTCTCCCTGTTTTAGTCTGTAAGTTGTGCAAAAGGTGTGAAAATGTAAATACATCTGGCAATGTGGACAGCGTTATTTCATATAGAAGTCATTTATTTTGCAATGTAATTATAGTTTGCCCCCTTGCTTTTGGGTACCCAAGGGTTTTCATTTCATTTCAGTTGACCTTGCTGATTCTTCTAGAGACTGTTTTATGTATCTACTCCTTGCTCTTTGAAATTAGACTTTCAAACAATTCCTGTGGGTCTTCCACCTTCAGTTTTCATGGTATGACTTTTTGAACTAGTGCTTCTGCTTCCTAAAATCTGCTTTGCTCCTAATATGTGTTGACAACCCTAACTGTAAAACAGAAGTTGTCTGTATATGAATAGGGGATATTTTAGCAGACACTTCTGTGCATGAATAATGTTGGCCTCACACAGGGTGGGCTGAATCTTGAGATCTCCAAGAAACTGTCCCCTGATGTTTTGAAGTTTGGCCCCACGTAGAAATGGGCAAACTGTATTAATGGGACTAATTAGCCTGCATGTAGATTAGTTTGTTTATTATGTGAAATATTGGGCCTTAAAGTTACACTGGCATTGATTACCCATAAATGTGCTGAACCAGATAATTGGTTGGCCCAGTTTTCCACTTTGGTCAATCAACATTACGGTGATGACACCAAATTGATCACATAAAGCACATGGGACCAAAAATAAATCAGATGACAGCATTGTGATGATAAAATGAATCGATGTGAGGAGGACAAAGGGCTCCAATAAAATATACTTTGTAGCCAGGGAAAGAATTGGCCTTACTTCCTGTCTTTCTTTCCAGCTTCTTTCTGCTTCCAACATTATTGCATTTGTAGGGGTCCCAGTTCTTCAACCTAGTTCTTGCCAGCATATAAAAGAACACAAGCACACAGACAAGTATTGGCAATATACAGAAACACAGAAGCAGTAAACAGGGAAAGAAAGACATGAACAATTTTTGGCAAAATATATATTCCAAAAATGGTTCAGTGTGCATTATTTGCTAGTAGCCTGTGCTTTCCCAGCTGTGCTGTAAACCCACAACCTGCTCATATACCTAATGATATGCTTGTTTGTGAGGTTTCTTCTATCAGAACATCAGTGTGGGAACACAGTTAGCCAATAAAGGTCCTATGTGAAGCCAAATTGGTTGCTCCCAAGAGCCTCTCTGATCTCTGTCCAATTTACAGTACAGTAATAAGAAGATAGCAAACAAACTAGCATGAATATTGAGACGCAAGCTTCCTTATAATAAAATAGCAAATTAAGAAATTAAGAGTGTGCTGATCCTCCATCAATCTGCATTTAATACATTGATCATGCACCTCTGCTTCACTAAGGATTGAGTGTGGACACCTATATCATTTTATATATCTATACACACATACTGTGAAGATGTTACTATTTCTGCCTGCCGAATTAGCCATCATCTCACATACATCTTGTAAAATCCTATTACATGAAAGCAGGAGGGAGCATGGTCGATCCAGGTTGTAAATTATCTTGTTTATACCAGAGAGAAATCCAGTGGTCCTGTACAGAGTGATACTATCAGTTTATATTAGCATGGCATTACTCTGTATTAAACTATTTGGTTGGAAAAAGTGAGTATTTATATATAGTACAGGTATGGGGCCTGTTATCCAGAATGCTTGAGACCTGAGATTTTCCAGATAGCAGATCTTTCTGTAATTTGGAAATTGATACCTTAAAGGGGTGGTTCACCTTCAAGTTAACTTTTTGTATGTTATAGAATGGCCAATTCTAAGCAACTTTTCAACTGGTCTTCATTATTTATTTTTTAAAAGTTTATGAATTATTTGCCTTCTTCTCCTGACTCTTTCTAGCTTTCAAAAGGGAGTCACTGACCCCCTCTAAAAACAAATCCTCTCTAAAGCTACACAAGTATTGTTATCACTACTATTTATTACTCATCTTTCTGTTCCGACAGAATATTCCATATTCTCATTCAAATCAATGCATGGTTGCAAGGGTAATTTAGACCCTAGCAACCAGATTGCTGACACTGCAAACTGGAGAGCTGCTGAATGAAAAGGTAAATAACTCAAAAGTACAAATAATAAAAAATGAAATCCAGTTGCAAGTTGTCTCAGAATATCGCTCCCTACATCATACTAAAAGTTAACTCAAAGGTGAACAACCCCTTTAAGTCTATTAGAACATAATGTAAACATTAAATAAAGCCAATATCTTAGTTTGGATCAAGTACAAGGTAATGTTTTATTATTACAGAGAAAAGAAATCATGTGAATTATTTGGATAAAATGGACACTATTGGAGATTACCTTTCCATAATTCTAGTCTTTTTGGATAACTGCTTTCCTGGTAATGGATCTCCTACCTGTAGTTCTTGTAATAATTCTGTAGATAAGTGTAAAACAAGATCTACAGATTTATACAGTACAACAGGTACCACATATTAAAGTAATTCAAAATGAATCCAGTTTTATTCCTATAAATATATTTACTGCAGTGTTTTTCAACTTTACTGTAAGTAATCACAAAGAAAATTGAATAGCCCAAGGAGAGTAACTGAGAGAGTTCACATACTCAGTTTTAATAACAGGCAATTGGTTGGTAGCTTTGATGCATTCCCTGCTGGGATCATGGTGCCAGCAAAACTAGTGCACAGAGGTGTCTGAAACAATATACTTTCTCTTTCTGCAAAATTATTGATGGTCTCTTAAAAGCTTTTACACCTACTCAAAGTATCTGGGATGTTGGTGGTCTTTTAAACGTGGGTGGAAGCCTCTGGATTCTCGTTTTAATTGTGATATCTCAGTAGTTGAGGAAACTTAGCAATGCATTATTAGCAGTCACTAGTTCAGTGTCTTGCTGGTGGTGGTTATTTCTTTCCATGCTAGCAGCATGGAAAAGAAGAATGCCAGTGAAAGGTCATATAAAAAAAAACAATGGCTACTCATTTACACCAGTTCCCTTAAGACAATGTGATTTTAGAGATTTTAAAGATAATTATTTTCTATTGCCTTGCCATCTTTTTTAAATCCTAGCAATTTGTTTTCAGCTACGAGGCAGAAAATCCCACAGTTGGTCCTTAAATCTGTTGTCGTTATTCTACTCTGTTTAAGTGACCCTGGTGTTTGGCTATTTAGCACACTTTCAAAATATGGCATCAATATTTTATTCTGGGTAGGGTTACATTTCCTGTTGTGTTCAGTTGTGGCTTTGCTTAGAAGAATTTAAATTACTAGTTTGGTAATTGCTGAATTTCCTCCATGCCTGAGTAAGATTTATTGTGAAATGAATAAAAAAAAAAAACTTATTTTGGATAACTGTTCCTGGAAAGAGAATAGTAAAAGTTATCTGAAAAAAAAAGCTTAATGTGAAAATAGCCTATCTTGAGAACACCTCAACTACAGAGAAGTTAAGTATCCAGCTATGGCTTCCAGATGTCCAGGATTGCAGAGTCTAAAAAGGAGTTGGAACCACACCAACAGAACTCCATGAGAACAATCAGCACTATTGGAAATGGAAGTTTTATATTCTGAGCCAGTTTCATGAGTAGAACAAAGGTGTTGACAGACCAGGATGGATCACAAAAAGGAAGTTGTTTTCACAGAGAAGATAAAGATTTGAATGTAGTTGAACTCACAGAAACTGTACATTTAAGACAGTGTGTTAAACCATTTTCCTCAATTACGTGTGCGGTAAACGTTTCAGCAGCATCCCAGTAACCGAAGAAGACAAATGAAATATCTTGTGAAAAGGTGATAATATTGAGGTTTTAAGGAAATTCCTTCTTAGAAATTAAAAGCATAAGTGATCATTGATCCCCGCATAACTCGAATATAAGCAATTACTATGGAAATAGTCCTCTGACTGAGATGTTTATACAAAAGTGCAGATAAAGCTGATCTTGAAAGCTATGAGGGGTTACTTTATAATCGTCAATGGACAAAATCCGAATTGCCATCAAAAGCAAAACTTTGGCAGCAAAAACTTATAGGAGACTCTGACTTTAGAAGTCATTTTGTGGTGAGAACACTTCCTAGTCATTTTTATTGCCAATGACATCTGAAAGTATATTAAAAAAAAACAAAACAAATCTACTGCATACAGTAGCCTCTGAAAGAAAATGACCTAACCAGAGAAACACATTTTACAGCAGATAAGAACTTGCTCGTTTATATACGGTTTCCCTTTAATGATTGCTGCAAATTGGTAAGCCAGTATAGTGCAAAGAAAACGTGAGGGAGTCTAAAATTACCCCTGATCAGAAATACATTATGAGCTATTAAAATGATAAAAAGCAAACGAGTCCCTGATTATTTCACTGCCATTACTCATCCTTGAAAGGCAATGTAATATGCACAATACACAAACTCATAAAATCTTCACAGTTACAGTTTTAAGTAAACCATATTTTATATATTTATATATTTTGTGTTTTTCATGTATACAGAGCTTTTTTCATTGTTCAATAGAACCAGTGCAGGAGCACAGAATAGAAGGAGGGACACAAAGAAATTATTTATAATTTCATGACATGCTGTGCTAATATTCTTACCAAGGGGCATAATTTTAAAGCTGTGCAAAATATCTTACACCAAACAAAGGTGTCAATCTACATTTATTGATCATAGCACATATACATGCATTCATTTTTGTGCTTTTGCATTTCAACATTGTAGACACTTAGGACAAGGACAGTTGGAGCATTGGTTCCAGTGCTCTCAGCCTGCTGAGAGAAGCAGATTTGCGCCGTGCCCCAGCTTCACTGATTTGAATAAGGTTGGTAAAAATATGTGACATTTTCAGGCTGACCTTCCACTCCACTTAGCCTTCCACTTTCACAGGCTGAGAGCAGTGAAACCAATGTTCTGTCCTTGGCCTTAGGAGCCTCTTTTTATGATAAAACTGAACAATTTGAATGGTTTTTACCTTGGCATTGATAAAAAGTAAATTGGTTACCAGCACCAGATATTTATTAATATAGGGTCATTCTTAAACTGTGCTTCACATGCTTAATATCTGACATATGCACCCTTGATTTAAAGGGATACTGTCATGGGAAAAAAGTTTTTTCAAAATGCAACAGTTGCTGGCCACTGAAATCCATTTCTCAAAAGAGCAAACATATTTTTTTATATTTCATTTTGAAATCTGACATGGGGCTAGTCATATTGTCAATTTCCCAGCTACCCAAGTCATGTGACTAAAGGTGGCCATACACGGGCAGATAAAAGCTGCCGACAGACTGTGTCGGCAGCTTATCGGCCCGTGTGGGGGGCCCTCCTACGGGCTTTCCCGATCGATATCTGGCCGAAAGTCGGCCAGATGTCGATCGGGCAAGATTAAAAATCCCGTCGGATCGCGGCCGCATCTGTTCGTTGATGCGGTCCCGCGATCTGACCGCCCGTGCTGATCCGATCGTTGGGCCCTAGGGATCACTGTCGGATAAGCCCGATATCGCCCACCTCAAGGTCGCCAAACGAGCGGATCTCTACGTGTATGGCCACCTTTACGCTCTGATAGTCACTCTTTACGGCTGTACTGCAAGTTTGAGTGATATCACCCCTCCCTCACCCCCACCAACAACAGAACAATGGGAAGGTAACCAGATAACATCTCCCTAACACAAGATAACAGCTGCCTGGTAGATCTAAGAACAGCACTCAATAGCAAAAACCCATGCCCCACTGTGACTCCTTCAGTTACATTGAGAAGGAAAAACAACAGCCTGCCGGAAAGCAGTTCCCTCCTAAAGTGCTGGCACAAGTCACATGACCAGGGGCAGCTGGTAAGTTAAAATTTCTAGTCCCTGTCCGATTTCAAAATTGAAAATAAAAAATCTGCTCTTTTGAGAAATGGATTTCAGTGCAGAAGTCTGCTGGAGTAGCACTATTAACTAATGTGTCTTTAAAAAAACGTGTTTTCCCACTTTAGCTGAAAGTGGAAACATCTCATAATAAGTAGTACAGTATGACATAAAAATGAATTTCCTCACTTGGAATTGTTCAACAAAAATAAAACAATATCAAACAAATTTAAAAAAATATTTAGATTAGGTTCTAGAAGTAAATCAGTTGGTTAAGTATTAATTCTCAAGGTATAGTTTCCTTTCCCCCCTTCCTATGCTGACATTCTCATACATTTCTTAATTTTATCCTTTACTACACCAGCCTGTATAATTACAAGTTGGCCTAAACCACTGCCTCTTCATCATAGAGGCAGTATTACTTTAAATGGATTCTTTCACAGGAAAAAAAATTTTTCCCAAAACAAATCAGTTAATATCGCTGCTATAGCAGAATTCTGCACTGAAATTAATTCTGCAAAAGAATGGAAGTCACCCCCTGCCTTTCCCCCCAGCAGCCTATCAACAGAAAAATGGGAATGTAGCAAGATTACAGCTCCATGGTAGATACGAATAGCTCTCAATAGTAAAAATCCAAGTCTCACTGCAACTCCTTCAGTTACACTGAGTAGGAGAAACAATAACTTAACTGAAAGCAGTTCCATTGTGAAGTGCTTACTCTTTCAGAAAGCACAGGACACTAACCTGAGAAGGCTGCCTACACACTAATATTACAACTAAAAAATACACTTGTTGGTTCAGGAATACATTTTTATAAGGTATAGGGAATTATTTGTAATGTAAAAGTTGTAACATTGAAATCATGACAGAATCCATTTAAGAACAGTAGGAGAACATTGCTCAAGATTCTGAATATGACATGCCAATGTTGTGATGTTTTGTCTGAGACAGCAAGTAGATGCTGGCTTAGAATAGACATTTTAATCAGAAAACTAGATGTAACGGCTGTTACCTCGGATCCCGTAGAAAGATGGCTGGTCCACAGAGGACAGGTGGCAACAGAAACTCCTCTACAGCTCCGGTCTTCACCGACGCCCTTTTGGGACCCCGGGCTTTCTGCAGCGGAGGCAGCAAAGGAGCCAAGCGTGTTACCAAGGCGTAGTACAAGGGATCTGGCAAAGACGTAGTCAGGTTAAGGCAAGGTCGGTTTCGGGAGACAGAGAAGCGAGGTACCAAAAGGATCAGACGAAGGTGAAGTCAAGTTCAGGCAAAGGTCAGTTTCAGGCAGTAAAGGTTCAGAGGTCAGGAAAACAGGCAGAGGGTCAAAAGCAGGAACACAGACAACCAGGACTTTTGCGGAACAGTAGAAACTGAAGCCAGTTTGGGCAAAGTGAGGAGGAAGAGGAAGGTATTTAAGGGACCAGGAACCAGTCAGGAAGGACAGACATAACAGGGACCAATAGTTGGGCGCCCAATTTAGAGGTAATTGTGCCTAAGTATTTTGGTGGGACTGTGTATTCCGGCACGGGTGTCCGATTAGATTCACGAAGGCGTTTAGGTTGACTTGCGCCTGTGCTTATGAGCCGGCGCTCAAAACCGGCGGCGGGTGTTACACTAGATGCTTGAAGTCTGCCTTAAAGGACAAGAGTCAAATTACACTTGGGGGTGCCAAAAGTTAGGCACCCTCAAGTGATTATATATACTTACGCGACACCAAGGACCGGGCTCCTATCAGCGAAAACTTAAATAGATTTTGGAGGGGGGGGGTAGATTTTGCATGGGTAAAGACTTGAATATGTATCTATTCTATAATTCTATATTTGTTTGTTATGAAATTTTACAATTTGATTTTGTTTATTGTTAAGTTTCATATTTTTTAATAAAAATCCCTACCAGCAGAAACTGCACTGGCCCGGGACCTTCAAGAAAACCATGGAGCAATTGTCTTCCTGCTTCCTCTGTCTTCTAGCAGCTACACATTAGCAAAATGCACAGTAGAGCAAAAAGCTGAACTTTAACAAAAAAGCAGGCTATTTCATTCTACTGCACACGGGTCTGACCCAGGAACTTTGAAAACAGAAGTAGACGGAAGAGGATTGCTCAATAGTGCTTGCTGGAAGAATATCGGGGTGGTGCAGTTTTCTGCTGATAGGAGTACCAACCGGGGGTGTCAGGTAACTAAATATAATCACTTGGGGTGCCTAACTTTCCTTCGCCTTAAAAAAATATATTGCCAAATCTTCATCCTCTCTCTTAAAGCCAACCTATATTTTAAAATTTTCCTCTAGTTTGTGTAATGGGAATATTAAACACTCAATTCACATTTATCTTGCTTTATTTATTTATTTATTTTAATTAATTAATTAATTAATTAATTAATTACTTTGTTTGAATGTTATTCCCTGGGGAAATGAAAGAGAAGCGAGGCTAAGCAAATTAAAACATAACTTTACACTTTTTATATTTTGTGGTTCTTCTAGCAAGCGTCTCTTATTTATTGGCCCTAAATATGAGGATTTTGTAAACTGTAGACAATGGTTCCCACCCATACATAAAAATAAATGCAAAGGTAGAATGCTTTGTGCATATAACAGAAATATACTTTACTTGTGCATTCATACATGCATAGTGTATATTGGTCTTTGAAATGTTGTCTACTAGTGATGAGTAAATCTTTTCGCCAGCCATGAATTTGCTGCAAAATTCCACATTTCACCATCTGCAAATTTATCGTGAAAAAAATGTGCCAGGGAAAAATTTGCAATGACAAAAAAGTTGCCAAGTCAAAAAGTCCCCATAAAGAAAATGCCCAATGACTTTAATGCATTTGGACAGAAAATATTAACCATAAGAAAAACACATATTGGCTTTACTGCATTTGGACAAAAAGTCAACAGAAAAAGTTGACACATGAAAAAATACAGATGGACTTTATAGCATTTGAAGTGAAAAACATTGTTGCATGTGTTAAACATTGCTGTGTGTAAAAACATTTTGCCGCCCATTGACATCAATTTTTTTTACATTTTTCACAATTTTTCAGAGTTTTGCAGTTTATTTTTTTTTCAAAATCTTTCAAAATCTAAAAAAAAAGGTTCTTTTTGCAAAAACAAAGTTATATCATAGCTTGTGAACATGTCCTTCTGATATACTGGTGAAAGAATGAATTAAAATACATGATGTTCATGAACAAAGAAAATGTACTTTGTATCATCAAAAGATGTTATTTTCAATCCTTAGCAGATACATGTGTGTGTGTATTTGTATACGAGTATATTTCTATATATATATATATATATATATATATATATATATATATATATATATATATATATATATATATATATATATATATATATATATATATATGTATGTATGTATTCATGCTCTGTTCCACAGGCCGTGAGTCAACAGCCAGCTATTTGCAAAATCAGAAAATAAACTTGCATTTTTGCATTTCTCCAGGCCTGGTCTTGTAAATGTTTGCATGCTTTTAACTGTTCTGGAATTTGGGTGTGCAGTCAAATCATGTATCAGCCCTTTGAAATTTGAAGAAAAAAAAACTTAATCTTTGCTTTCCATCAGATTCTAGAATATATATATATGGAAAGTTTGTTCAGAGTGAATCATTTCCATAATTTTTTTTTCTTTTGATGAAATAGGGGCACACAATTTAATTTTTATACTGAATGCTCTCAGAATTCCTACAGTGCTCAACTGCTTTCATTGAAACTATGGAAAAGGAGAATTGGATGTACAGTTTGTGAGGACACAAAGTAGTTAGAAACTGGATACAAAAGAAAAAGAGATACCGTAAAAAAAAGGAAAGAAACAGTTTAGACTTACTAAGAGACATCAGCAGTGGATTCCTTATTTGGAAACGGTTATACAGAAACAATTTACGGGACGGCCTTTCAAACATAGTCCATTTGAGCTAATAATTAAATAAGTCAGATTTTACAAAACATTATTTCCTTTATTTGCACTGTTATAATAAAACAATAGCTTGTGCTTGAGGGTAACTTAGCTGTATGAATACATATTGGTGCCAAAACAACGCTGTTGCTTTCATGACTTTTTCTGAGTGTGCAGATTTCAGATGCAAATTGCCATATTTCTTAAACATAATGCAACATTTTCCCCATATTGTGCCCAGTGGATCAAAGCTAACACAATGTTAAAGGAATAGTTCAGTGTAAAAATAAAAACTGGGTAAATAGATAGGTTGTGCAAAATAAAAAATGTTTCTAATATACAGTAATTAGCCAAAATGTAATGTAAAAAGGCTGGAGTGACTGGATGTCCAACAGAACACAAGTTCCTGCTTTTCAGCCCTCTAACTCTGAATTAGTCAGCGATTTGAAGGGGGGCCACAAGGACATAACTGTTCAGTGAGTTTGCAATTGATCCTCAGCATTCAGTGGAAACCAAGAGAGACGAAAAGCAGGAAGTTGTGTCCTGGCTATTATGTTAGACATCCAGACACCCCAGCCTTTATAGATTGTATTACTAACTAACTATATTAGAAATTTTTTTAATTTTACACAGCCTATTTCACCAGTTTTATTTTTTCCAATGAATGATTCCTTTAAAGTGCTTGGATTAGGGTAAGCAACTTTCCCCATCACTAACTCTGGGCAGAGTGGTGATGTAGAAAGCAGGCTGATGACGATGCAGAGTGATGGCATTGTGGGGGGTCCAGTGACATCAGGGGTGTAGCTATTAAGTAGCAATCACTGATTGGCCGATTGCCACATCAGTCTCAGGGAATCCTGCCCAATTTTCCTAATTTTCCTTACCAGCCTTCAAAAAAACCAGGTCAAAACAGGACAGGTGGCAACCATATCTTGACTTATTGGCATGATTCTTTTGACACATGTCTACTGCACCTAATGTCCCATTGTGGGATGGGTGAGGGGGCAATATTGTGGCACCATTTTTTCCCATCTTAACTTTACTTTTTAGTTCAGAATGAGGTTACTTTAGGTTTGTACAGAAATAAAAACACTAGATTCCAACAACCATCACAACTATAAAAAAAATGTATTAAACTGTAGTGGATGTATAACAGATCTGTTTCACAAATATTAAATTTTTTTCTATACATTTTGTTTAGAAGAGTCTCCAGCGCAACCTGCTGGGTTGGTCCATAAGACATACAAGAATAATGTCACATCAGGCAACTGTCTTGCATTTTGTACAGAATAAATAGCATTGTTTTTGAGTTCTTTAACCTTAAAAAACTTAATCCCCTGCATTACTATTTTTATTGTGGTGGGTCAGCTGATATTAGCCAAATGTCTCCCACCTCAAGGTGAATATATTTTTACATTTATGACCACTTTAAATTCTTCTGTAATTAGCAGTGTAAAAAGCGCTGTAAAACTGTTCAAAATAATCCAAATGTCCCTAGAAATAGTAATGCTGCTTGATAAAGGGAGATGATAATATTTTAGGTATAAATGCTGGAGTACAGCAAGTTAGATTTTTGATCGCATGTTATGTCAACCCAACCCCTCCTGGTTACTAATGTATGCTAATGAGAACTGAAATAGGTGGCATCTCATATTTGTGCTGCATTCAGTATTAAATTCCTACTATAGTCAATCTGCAGGTGACGATAACACAGGACGTATCAAAAGCCCCATTATTAGATAATTTTATTGTTAAAATATCTTTGTCACCAACTTTTGCTGCTCCAAATACAAGGCAGCTATCTACTATCTATAATACTCTTATATGCTGTATATATGCCAGCCCAGTAAATTTTCCTTATAGGAATACTCATCTTTCAGTATGAACTGATAAATTCTGAGCTAGAGTCTTTTATTCAGATACTTTCATTATGCAAAACAACATCAGCTTCTGATTTTTAGACACTAAATTATCATGGTTCAAGAAGGTTACATGGGCATCTTTGAACAGGCAGAAGTGGGGGAAGTCATGATGTCATCTTAAGCATTGTCTTCATGAAACCTCATCCATCAAGCTGTCACCTTAGATTTCTGAGCAGGGTTGCTGAGCTATAGATTGGCCTTTCCTAGGTACAGTGGAGGTTTCTAGTGGCTGTGCTTTGATCAGCTGGTGGCTGCAAGGCACTATTTTATCTGACATGCTGCTTAGCATTTAGCCCAGGAATAACCACACACGAGGCTGAGGCAGTATTAAGCCCTCTTTAAGATAAAAGCAAATTGTTCATTGGAACATGTGGAACGGCAGAACTACCCTATTTGCCACTTATTTTTATTTGCTGGTGAAATGAACAGGTAAGCCACAGATTATGTTGCCTTTTCTTTTTAAAGTGTTTATGTTTTGGGTCCGACTTTACTATTTCATGCTGAAAATAACACTTCATTTCTATTCATACTGACTTTGTGTTGGAGTGAGGCAATGAGAGCTTTATAGCCAGATATATAAACACATATATGTACATGGTTGCACAATCTTTAACAATCCAGAGTAATAAAGTCAAATACTTAATTGCATGCTGTTCTCTTTAACTATTTCATTGCAAAGCTCTTGGTGGTACACAGCATAAGGCTGGGGACAGACAGGGAGATTCGGGGAGATTCTGTCGCTTGGCATTTAATAGCAGGCGACAATCTCCCCGAACTTCCTTCTCCCTGTCCGTCGCAAGTTTAAATGAAAAAGCACCAGCGCTGTGCACACTCGGCGCGGTGATTTCCAGAATCGCCCGAAGTTTCCTCACGAAGTAACTTCGGGCGATTCCGGAATTCGCCGCGCCGCGTGCGACAGAATCTCCCCGAATCTCCCTGTCTGTCCCCAGCCTAAAAGTTTAACACCACCAAAAGGGGGAAGGAGGACAACATGACCTTTACAGAGGTGTCTTCTCTGTATCTGCATAAAAAAAGATGTTTTGTATTTGTTTCAAGGAGGCCTAACCTGCTGCCATCCAAATGTTGTACTATAACATTCAACATCCACTGACTGTTCAGACAGGTTCAATGAATTGCAGTTTTATAGTAGTTGTTCCAGCCTTTGTACAGTCTGAAGGCTCTCTTACTTCTTGCCCTGAGTGGCAAACAAGATCAAGGGTAAATAAAGCTAAAAAATTGTGTGTTTACCAACATTTGGATTTCTCTTTTATTCACAAATCTTATTTTCTCCTAAAAATATGTTTTTTTTTTAATTTCTCTAAAATTGTATATATATATATATATATATATATATTATATGGAGATTATAAATCATAAAAATCAGCTGTGCTGATCTTATTGGACCTTTTGTCCTTTATCTTGATATATGGGCCTGCAAGAGTTTGCAATTGGCCTCCTTTTTTTTCTATCTTTTCATCATTTTTTCTATTGAACTTTGTAAAAGTGGAATAGTGAAAAACAACACTAATGCTAATGGCACATTGATCATTTCTGGGCTGGTGTAAATTTACACCAGCAAAGAAAACTCGATCCACTAAATTCTGCTCTTTTGATGTGTGTGACAGGCACAGGATAAGTCCATCAGTGCACACACAGTAGATTTTTGTGAAAAAATGACCTACCATTATGCCATTTGTCTAAAAGTGAATTCATATGCAGTCTGTATTTGGTTGTTGGGTTCATCCCTGGCAGCATTTTCTGGTAAAGTCTGGAATGAGAATGTAAAGTCTTATAACTCAAAAGCCAAAAAATTCAAGATAATTAAGACCAATTAAAAATCTGCTTATAAAAGTGAACAATATAAGTCGTATTGGACATTACATTCTGTATCAGTACAATACATAGCAACTAAGAGAAACATAGTGTGATGTACAGATTGCATGGCAGGAGTTTGGTGAATGTATCAGTTCTAGTACAGGTATGGGAACTGTTATCCAGAATGCTCGGGATCTGGGGTTTTCCAGATAACAGATCTTAATTCGGATCTTCATACCTTAAATCTACTAGAAAATCATTTAAACATTAAATAAGATGGGTTGGCTTCCAAACTGGATTAATTATATCTTAGCTTGGATCAAGTACAAGGTACTGTTTTATTATTATAGAAAAAAAGGAAATATATTTTTAAAATTTTGGATTATTTGGATAAAATGGAATCTATGGGAGGCGACCTTTCTGTAATTCTGAGCTTTCTGGATAATGGATTCCCAGTTAACGGATCCCATCCCATACCTGTAATGATTTATGTGACCAATCTCTAAACTCACTGAAAACTATAAGATTCAAGGCCTTGCAAGTTCCCACTGTGGTTTCTCTTCTTCCTTTTGTTTTCTTTGCTGTTTTGAACATTCACCTACAGTTTCATGCTTTGCAAGTTTAAAAGATCTCTAGTTTGGGAAAAAGTCTAGTTCATTGTTTAGAGGCAGCCGTCAGCAAAGGTTACAAACAAATACTTGAAACTTGACCTTGCTCTCAGTTTGCCGGGTTAAAGGAAGAGAGAGAATATTGGAACATGACACTCCACTGTTAGAAGAGAGACAGGTTTAAGGTTTCATGTGTCCTTCCAGCCAAGCCCTATTCTTTTGCTAATTCAGGTAACAGGTCACGGGAGAATGACATGAATTGGTAATAGGGAAACTTAAGAAAACTGTTTTGATATGTAAATATTGTAATATAGATATGCATCAACATATGCATACAGATAGAGGAGTGAGCAAGCGATTGATGATTAGATACAAATAAATCACCCTCTGTATTCCATTAGCTCACAAAGCTGCAGATACATAAACAGAAATCATGTTATAAAATTATTTGTTATACAAGATCTATTTGAGCATATTTGTATGTATTTGTTTAGTATTTAGATCTTTATTATTGTCCCTTCTATTGATGTATTATTTGAAATCTACCTAGCTGCATAGGCTGAATTAAAAGTAGCACTGTATAAGTAAAAATATACATACACATATTTGCCTACACGATTTTATTTCTCAGATGGCAGTGTATACATATCATTCATAATGCATAACAAGAACTTAAAATACAGGAACTTCATAACACTATGTACAATATATATAGATAGATATTGTATTATTATTATTTGCAATGGGCAGGAGATGTTTTGTTTATCTCTGCACCTTTGTAAGGATTTGCATGTCTTCCAAGGCTTGAATTTATTAAGATATTGGAGAAGAGCCCAAGAGGCTTGTTTGTGAGCTGAAGACATTTGGTGAGCCAGTGTGTACTCCGGTTTCCTAGGAAGGGATTAGGGACAGTCTTTGTTGATATCTGGGAGAGGAGCTACAGAGGATGAGCTAAAGAAAGAAAGACAGAAACCTGCTAGTTTCGTTCTGCTCTTCCATTCCACGAAGCCTATACAGCTATTAATAATCCTAAAGCAAACTGGTAAGATTTTCATTGTTGCTGTTGTTTGCATGAGCTCATTTCATATATATATACATTATATGTGGGAGGAAAGCAGTTAATTAATGATTGTTGTGCGAGTATGATTTATTTAAAAACAGCACAAAGCACCAGCTCTACATCCTGCAAGCATCTAACTTCTTAAGTCAGCCTGATGGTACCAGATGTCATGGGCACATGATAAATTGATATGGTTACAAATGTATTTCATTCTCTGTAGCAGCAGATTCATACAGGAATAGTTTACCTTTAAACAAATGCTGCATACTCCTGGTTCATTATCAAGTATGTTGTCTGCATAAGCAGCTGTTTTCTTGCAGAAATATGTAAAGTATCGTATTTATGATCAATGGATCATGGGCTGTTTTGTTTGAATATATTGCTTAATTCTTTCATATATTTTTGCTTGGAGGATTATCCCTTGAAATCTTTTTTAGGAGAAAATCACTTCTTTTGACTTTATTCACTGGACAATTTCTGGGCCTTTTCCCCCAGGTACAGTTATTCCATGCACCAATGTCATTAACCTTTATATGCATGGTGGTCTGTATATGTTTGCAGTTCTTATTTTGGTTAAGTAATATATGTATTGCATGATGCATGTGGATACCGTCTATTATATGAAGACTCTCAATGCATTTAAAAGGGAAAGCACACACTCACTGTAAGTAAGGATTATACCTTAGCTTTGTTTAAACAAAGTCAGTAATGTGTGATGTATAGCTGATTGTTTGCACAGAAAGTTAATTGTATGTATATTTGTATGAAGAGGAACTGCCTTGGATTGCATTGATGTATACCCCAAATACCAGCCATAACAAAGGCACCACTTCCATGGCCATTATGGATGTTATTTTTTGCAGTAAACTGAAAATGTTTCATTTTAGGCTAGCAATATGGCAGCCTCTCAATATCTGAAGAGTGAGAATTAAATATAATTATTTTTCCCCACAGTTTGATGATCTAACCCCAGATCAATATTAGTTAAGGCTAATGTCACACCAGGTGGACAATGATTACTCCCTATATTGCCTCCCTTTGACTTTTATGGAAACTATGTTACCATAAGAGGTTTCTGACCAAAAATTCACAAAACTATTTGTGAACCAAAAACCAGGTCCGCAGGGTAGGCAACCTCCTAGGGCGCAATCACTGGTGGGGCGCACTTGTCAGGGGAAAACTTTTTTTTTCATTTTTACTTTTCAGTTCACTTGGCTTGTTGGCCTTTATTAAAACACATTATAATTTATAAAATTTACATGCCTCAAACCCCTCTAGAGTATGTTTCAGCCTGGTAAATATCTGAACACCTCACCCTGTAGCGTGACGTGGCAACTTCCAGTGCTTCCATGCCGGCATGCATGCACAGTAGGCTGCCGCGTGAGACATCAGTCAGTAAGTAATTACGAAAGGATCCATTGGGCAGAGAGGTGTGGACATGCTAGAGGGGAGCAGTAACTCGAAGTCACGCTGAAGAGACCAGTCTGCTCTTTCCTGCTGGGCTTTTGTCACAGATTTGGGGGCAATATTTATTGGTGACTGCTGGCACAGGTAGAGATTTGGGGGCAATATTTATGGATGACTGCTGGCACAGATACAGATTTGGTGGCAATGCTTACTTCAAGTGTAAAAACCACAAAAAACTTCAATACAAAATTCAGCAAGTAAAAGCAGTAAAGGTCCCATAGAACTCAATGGGAACTATTCCTATTGGACTTTTATGTTAGCCATTCAGATGGAAAGATTTGGGGAGATTTGTCGCCTGGCGACTAATCGCCTCTCCTTTGGGGTGACAAATCTCCCCAAACCGCTTCCCCCTGCCTTCCAGTGGCTTTAATGAATAATCACCTGCGCCTATTCACACGCAGCACTGGCTTTTCCAAAGTCGCTCGAAGTTGCCTCCTTAGGCAATTTCGAGCAATTTTGGGAAAGGCGCAGACAATTTTTCATTTAAGTCGCTGGAAGGCAGGGGGAAGCAGTTTGGGGAGATTTGTCGCTAGGCGATTAGTTGCCAGGCGACAAATCTCCCCTGTTTGGCCTGAGCCTTAAAGTTTTTTGGATTTTTTTTTACTAGTAATTGTATTGAAAAACTCAAGATTTAGAGGTTTTCATATCATTCAGCACACCCATTAGCACTTTTTTTTCATTCATACTATTTATAATTGGATCTTTGAAATACTTTCATGATATTTGTGGTTTTAGCAAAAATTAGTTCAATTGTGGTTTCAAAAAGCTCTAAAACCAGTAAAATTCGAACTCTAATAAATGGGCCTCCAAACGTGTTTAGAAGATATAAGGGGTGCAAGTACAGGCATGCAAATATCGATACAACTGTTGCATATAATAAATCCAACCATTAAAAGTACTTGCGTACAAAAACACTGCTTGTACTTCCATATAGTTGTGCAAAGAACCATTGTGTCAATCCAATCTGCTCTTATTAATTGTGTGCAAGTCCACCTATTGTGCTGGCGAAACCTGGATTGGTAGTTCCTGAGTTTTCACAGCAAACTGCATTAATAGTATCACACAGTAATGAAGTAAGCCCTACTCTGCCAGATAGCCAGAACTTGTAAAACAAAACATTTTGAAGCATTGAGTACAATTGTGACAAAAGTAATTTCTGGAAATGTTGGTACAATTTGTCAAAACTGAGGAATATGTCTACTTTTCTAGCTTTCTGAATGCAACGCTCTCTAGTTCTATTTCATTCTGTTTTATCTAGTGGTTCTCAGGCAAAGTTGTCAGTTTGCATAAACTAATAAGAGTCAGACTAGGGTCATTGCTGTGCACATGTCCATACCATTGAATCATTAGGATAAAAGAAAGGAGTTCCATTGCAGTTAATTACGAGCCATAAGGGCTGGGGCAGACAGGGAGATTCTGTCACCTGGCGATTAATCGCTGGCGACAATCTCCCCGAACTGCCTTCTCCCTGTTCACCGCCTGTTAAAATGAAAAGCGCCAGCGCTAATCCACACGCAGCACTCGGGTGATTCCGGAAATCACCGTGCTGCGTGTGGATTAGCGCTGGCGCTTTTCCAGCAGAATTCTGCTCTGAAATCCATTTCTCAAAACAAAAATTGTTCTTGTTCAATATATTTTTACTTGCTAATATATGCTAAAAATTGCCTTACCTGATAACAGATTTTTAAAGTAAAAGGGCACATTTGAACTTGCAAAAACACATAATCTATAATAATATAGTATTATGAGAATCTTCATAGTCATATTAATAATATTGAATAAATATACAAATCATACAAATCTAATTAGAAGTATAAATAAACACTCATTAATTTATCAAAAAGCAATTTAACTTTATGGAATTGCAGGACAATAACCAAATTCTGATTATGTTGCCTTTATTCAGAATGATACAGTCTTGTTAGGACACAAACTGTTGTTTGTCAGATGAACAGAGATAACAGGGTTATTTTGCCATGAAATGGGACTGTAATACATTTCCCTTTCAGCAAAAAATAAGCAATAACATTTCCAGTGTCCACTGGAAATCAACAAAGGGTCTCATTATTTCTCGTGATTTAAAACATTAGATAACTTGGCCACAATTTTTTATTTTTGCTTGAGGCAAAGACTATAATTAGATGGAAAGGTTTGGTGTTGTGGAAGCCAATCAACTGTAATTTGATTCAGTGGATAATATATGTTTGAGAGAAAGATGAAGGACACATGGATGACTACTTTAATCATTTGATCTTTTAAAAAATATTCATAGAGCTGTACAAATACTAATAGATTATATATATATATATATATATATATATATATATTTAGTACCACTTTCTAATAAGGATATTGGAAATTAAAAATATTGATTTGCAATAAACAGTAGAGTACCTCTTTCTAATAAATACTTGTTTTCCTCAACCGTGACTCCATTCTGATTCCAGTTTGGGCTTAATTCAAGTGTTATGTGAAATTGACAAATGCAATCTACATTTCTTTCATTTATTGCTTCACCTTATATTATTCTAGGTAAATAAAATTTGAATAAAGACTATCTCTGATTCAGTTTATAGGCTCAATCTTGCAAAAGCCTCTATTATCATCCTACAGACTGGCCACAACCTTACTTATCACCCTCCATATACCCACAGTAGTGTCAATCACAACAGGAGCATGACCTGACCATATGGTTGCAAATGATCGGTAAACAAACAAATAAAACCTTTTATCAGCAAATGTAACACAGTGGTATCTAATAAACCACCTCAGTCAGGGTCACAATGTCCACCCACAGGTACATATCCTGCCTGCTATCAGTCTGGCTCAGGCCAGATGGGAAGATTAGTCGCCTGGCGACAAATGTCCCCGAACCGCTTCCCCCTGCCTTCCAGTGGCTTTAATGAATAATCGCCTGCGCCTATTCACACGCAGAGCTGCACTTTTTCGAAATCGCTCGAAATTGCCTTAGGAGGCAACTTCGAGCGACTTCAGAAAAGCCAGCGCTATGTGAAAAGGCGCAGGCGATTATTCATTAAAGCCGCTGGAAGGCAGGGGGAAGCGGTTCTGGGAGATTAGTCGCCAGGCGACAAATCTCCCCGAATCTTCCCGTCTGGCCTGAGCCTAACTGGAGTATTCAGTGAGCTGTGCCTTGAAATTGTGCCTGACCCAATGAGAGATATTCTGTACTGTTCTGTAGAGATATTCTGTGAATACTAAACAGGAGCAGATGCTTTTTTAGCAAATACAGTAGCTTAGAAACTAATAGCAACTACGAATATTTTTAAATCATCCCTGTAAAGAGTTTGTTTACAATAATTGTTAATTTTAAACAGTAAACCACAAAGACTTTTTCCCAATTGCTTTTTTTTTATTCTTATATGATGTATTAGTTAATATTACACTGAAGCAGCTCAGTAAGTTTGTTCACCAACTCTCTGAACTGAGATGTATTATATATATCACTCATCCCTAATGCTTCATTCATCCCTAATGCTGACACAGATGTAATTTTGATTCAGAGCCCAGAAATGGCACAAACATGAAAATTTTCATAACAGTTGCGTCCATTTGCATACTAATGCAATTGTGTGTATTTTAATGCACCAGCCACAACTGCATCAGATGTATAACTCCATTATATGTATATGTATATATATATATATATATATATATATATATATATATATATATATATATATATATATATATATATATATATATATACACACACACACACATTCACACATACACACACATACACACTTGCAACACAATTATTAGGATTATTTTTTATTTTGTGCCTTACACATTACTCATAAGTCATATCTTTCAAAAAATTACCTTCATTTTCTTCTTAACACTCTGAAATGACATTTATGAAGATAAATGGTGAAGCTTTAGACATTGCTGCATGCATGACTTTTTATAAGATACATCAATTTGATACAAAGCCAGTCACCCTCACTGGATTATTCTCTGTTCTTTGTTCTCCCAAGTCATAAAATCTCTGTCAAAATTTTCAGGAAAGCAATACCCTATTCCAGATAATTGCTTGGAATTATATCTTTTTTTTTTTAATGTAAATGTTTCTATTGTAAAATCAGTTCTAGCTTTTATGCTACAGATCAAAAGTTTGTAAACAAATGAATGGATAATGATATTATTATTGTAACATGGTAAAATGTGCACCAATACTTCTGATGCACTTTTTAAAAAAATCATCATAAAATTTAAAATTTTACATAAAATCAATATGTAATGCATAGGGCAGATTTATCAAGGGTTAAAGTGGAAATCCAAATTAAACCATTTTTGGGTACTATCAAATAGGCCAAAATTCGATTCGAAAAAATTTGGCCATTCGAATATCGAAGTACTGTCTATTTAAAAACTTCCACTTCGACTATTCTCCACTGTAAAACCTGCCAAATTGCTGTTTTAGCCTATGGGGGACCTCACATAACCTATATGGAGTCTTTGGCTTAAGTTTCAGAAGTCGAAAAAAACCTTCAATTTAAATTTGATAGACAAATCTGCCCCATAGGTTCTGGGAGGTTAAGTTATCAACACTCTCTTTAGTAGTTTTAGAGGTTTTTGAAACAACAAATAAACTTATTTTCTCTAAAACCACAAATAACGTAATTTATTAAAAGAGCCAAATATAAAAAGTACAAATGGAATAAAGTTGTTGAATGAGCCAAAAAAATCTCTAAAAACTCAAGTTTTTTGGACAATTGCTAGCAAAAAATGGCAAAAAGAATTGTATAAGGTATTCTTGAAGATGGCATAATCATTTGGAGTAAACACATTTTTCAGTAAGAAAGTTTATTACATACATTGCGCACTGGCCCAAACTATAAAATTCCGCTTCCACTGTGGGAAGTGGGCACTAAACAGTTTCTGGGTTCACAAAAACTATATTAAATTTGTGCAAAAGAAAAATTGTTCAATAGATGTTCACATTGCCATATTTTTCCTGTTACAGACTTTTATTACATTCGCCAGAATTTATGAACAAATTGCATAGTGTTAATGCAGTTTCAGATCCAATTAACCAGGTTTTTACCTCTAATATGGCTTTTTGTCTCAAAATACCAGCTTTATAAATCATATCTGCTGGTAGTTTTGCAAAAACTGCCAATACGTGCACTAATTAGCTTGCATGTTTTGGGGTTATTTATAAAACCTTGAATTGTTCTGGTCAGGAGATTTATTATACCCCAATGCTGCAAAAAGTCCAAATCAGAAACCTTGTCATCTCAGACTTGTCAAGGTCCTGTATAAGTCAATGGGAGAGGCAACTATTTCAAATTGCAGTTTTCGTGGTCTGGGTGATATGTTTTCGTTCGATTTTTCGTCTGATTAAATTAATTTTTTTTTATTAATAAATAAACTGAAATCCGGGTGTGTCAGTTTTGTCCAGCTTTTTTTTTTTTTTTTTTTTTTTTTTTTTTTTTTTTTTTATTATGAGATAAATTCAGCAAAACATTTTCAAAATTTGATGGAGCACCATTTGTGTAAATTTGCTTGGTGCTAATCAGTAGCAACTATTTACACTACCCACTAATAATTCCGGGTTATTATTAAAAGAATTCTGTCCTGATTAGTATTATGTATTTTTTATTTCTAGATTACACTGCAAATTCATTCCTGAAAGAGCAAGTGTATTTTTCTTTAATTTGTAATATCGGTGTGTAGGCAGCCACCTCAGGTCATTTTGCCTGGTCATGTGCTTTTAGAATGAGACAGCACTTTAGGATGGAACAGCTTTCTGGTAGGCAGTTTTTTGTCCTACTCAATGTAACTGAATATAACACAGTGGGACTTGGCTTTTACTACTCAGTGCTGTTCTTACATCTACCAGGGAGCTGCTCCCTCGTTACCTTCCCATTGATCTGTTGTTAGGCCGCTGGGGGAGGGGGGGATGATTTTACTCCAGCTTGCAGTACAGCAGTAAAGAGTCACTTAAGTTTATCAGAGCACAAGTTACATGACTTGGGGCAGCTGGGAAACTGACCATATGTCTAGCCCCATGTCAGATTTCAAAATTAAATGTAAAAAAATCTGTTTGCTCTTTTGAAAAAAATTATTTCTGTGCAGAATTCTGCTGGAGTAGCATTAACTGATGTGTTTTGAAAAAAAAAAAAAAAATTCCCATGACTAACTTTAACATCAACATTTATTTATATAGCGCCAACATATTTTGCAGCACAGGGTTTCCTAGCATCAATGTGTACCCTTGACTGGTTGCCATGGTTTACAGCCCAGGTTCAGATTTGCCCAGTGCTGGTAAGTGATGCAAGTGCTGCATCTACCTGTAATTGTTATTTTACCCTCCTGCCTTTATGGACACACATGGTTAAAGTTTATTGCACTGAACAAAGAAAGTCTACTAATTGCATAATCTCCACTAGATATGGAGAATGTATGGTTCCGTGCTTAGGTCAGGTCACATGCAATTTCTTAATTCTTGTCTTTTGCTACATCTGCGAAACATATGTAGTTATTTGTTGCCTTGAGCAAAATGTTATGAACAGAGTTTTGTTTTGTTTTTTTGAGAAAAAAGGCAAATTACATTCCTGTATCTTAAAAGTTACGATCAATGAAAACCTTTTCAGGACCACATTAACCCAATAATGTCAAATTTGTAGTCACCCAGCTGAAATGACCATCAAATCAAGCAGCAAGTCCAGTCATCTGATTAGGGTCTGTGGCACACAGGTGAATGAATTACCCATTACCTGCAGTAAAGTGCAACTTGTGGCGATTCCCAAAGATGTTAATAATATTCCTCTCTGTAGGTAGCAGTGATCAAACTGCTCATTGTGTTATAACCTTGAAGGTGCTGGCAGATGTATAAAGCAAAGGTTGATGGGCACATGTTAGACATTTCCAAATGCATCTCAGTTACCCTACATATTTTTGTTTTGACCTTAGTATTTGTAAAATTTGTAAAATATAAATATACATTTTTGAATGCATATTCATTTTTCCTAGCTTCTATTAAGGTGTTTTGAGTCTTGCTACCCTCTATTCTTCTTGGGCTAGCTGGCCACAACCTATCCTAGCCCTACTGTATTATAAGGATCTCCTTAAAAGAAGCTAGTAGGAGGACATGTGTAAGGGACAGTGGGTATGGTATGATCTTATTGTGGGCTTGGCCTATAGAAAACAGTGGCTTAATATAAAATCGAAGTGCACAATAGCCTATAGAAATGGATACCATTTTTATAGGCTATCCTAATATTCTAAATACGTAAACATATATATTGTCAGTGCGAATCACAGTGCAATCTATAGTAGTTTTTAAAATTATATACCACTGTTCTTAATATATGTCACACTGGGCACATGGCTTATCTGAATGGAGGCAATAGAATCATCTGGTTGAGTCCAGGAGGCGCAGAGAGCTTTGCCTGCTCCACTTTTGGGTATGGCGGTAGGCTCACCAAGACTTGATTTAATGGGAAAATGGGACATCTGCACGGTACCCATTAGCCCTTTTATCTGCTGTTACTTTTAAATGAAGCATCACCCATAAATGACAGACCCCCCCCCCCAATTGT
>CM044433.1:73227342-73269665 GCA_024363595.1 Xenopus borealis | reverse complement strand
CCCCCCCCCCCCAATTGTAATCAGCTTAAAGAATTGCAAATCTATACAGCATTAACATTAAACATGTGGGGATGTATTAAGTAGAGTAATATTTCATACATAATGAGGGTGTTGGTTGACTGTCAAATCCCACTGATATGTTAATGTTAAACAAAGGCCAGGGTACAGGATCAAAGAATTTAACAATTGCGCCAAGTTAAAATAGTGACCCAGATGACAAAAAATTGTTAATGCTTCTTTAATGAATCCACAAAAGCCAACAAATTGAAGTAAAATATTATATAATAACAATATCTAAAGCTTTACTTATTTTGTGCCCAGATGGCATTTGATCATACTCAAATTAAGTGCCACTTGGGTACAATATGCAAAAGGCTTTAGAGTCAATGTTATTGATAAATTATTTTACTTTTTATTCCAGTTTGGTGGCCTTTGTGGATCCCTCTTTTCAATGCTTACCACTCACCTGGAACATTTTTTTAACTTGGTGATATTTTGACATTTGCATATTCCGTGTTTGCCTATAAACTGTTTTTGCTTCAGCACGCCTTGCATGAAAGCCAGGATTGTGTCATGGGCATAAGGTTTACAACAGATTAGCAAATGTTTTTAGCCTGTTATTAATAGCCGTGGATATGACAAAATGTGGGATAATCCTCCATTTTCCCATAACAGCACCACAAATGCTTGTTCCCCCACTAGCAAAGTCATCTTAAACTTGCGCTACAGTAGCAAAACAATACCTTGGGGACATTAAAGGAGAATTAAAAAAAACCCTACCCTACATTGACCCCCCCCCCTCCCGGCTCCCCTCCAGCCTAGCTGTTACCCCTGGTAAATACCCCTAGCTCTTTACTTAGCCCTTGGTGCAGATTCAGGTCATCAGAGTTCACAGGCACCATCTTCTGGCTCTTTGGTATTCTTTGGGTCTTCTTCCTTCACTTTGGCAATTTCTGTGACTTGCAGCGTATGTGCAGTTGTCGTGAAATGGAAGATTGCTCCAACTGCGCATGCGCAGATATGCCAATCTCTTCTTGTAAAGAGCTAGGGGCATTTACAAGGGTAACAGCTAGGCAGGGGAGCAGGGTAGGGTTCTTTTAAATTAAGGGTTGAATTCTCCTTTAATAATTGGATCTTTTTATTTGCTTTGTTGTAGTTTTGAACTGGTAATTAGTGACAGGATGAATGTGTCCATTTTACCTAAAATTTTGTGAAACTTCAAAAATTCGCAAAACACTTTTAAGTCAATGGGCATCTGTTCATGGTGACTTTTTTAGTGCACAATACATTAGAGTCTATGGGTGTTTTTTCACAGGTGAAACCTGGAAAAAAAAGTCTCTCTTTTCATCAAATGTCTCTTGTCCTGCATACTGAACACTTCATCAATCTATATTGGTGTGTGGACAGAGCACCAGCAGCACACTTAGGACTAACTATACTCTACTCTACTCCATTGTGTATACTTTACTATTGAAAAAAAGTCTCTCATCACTGCAAGCACCATTGCATTGGTATGTTCTACCCTCTCTTTCTTTTTTCCCTGGTTGTCTGTTGTCGTGATCTTTATATGGCTCTTCCACATGTTGACACATTTGCAGAAAGATTCATTCCAACCAAATCTTGTAAAGTCTTAAAAGATATATCATGACAATGACCAATAACGTTTCAGACATGATATTTACATATAACTGTTGAAGGATGCTGGGATATGTAGTTCACAGCTGGTGAGCTACGTATTTTCTAGGATAAAGTGTCATTTTTTCAGTTCCTGCCAGGACAGCCTCTGTTGATGTTTCAGTCAATAATAGGTTAAGTTGTTCAGTGTAACTAGCAGAGCATACCAAGATGGCTTTATCAGGATACTACATGGTATACAATACTACATTGTTCTCAGGAATAGGACTTGTCATTTGTACTGAACTGGAAATGCTATGAAATATTGATCTGAAAGATACAGAACAGCAGCTCGCTAGTGAGCAATGTATGACAGATGAACAGCTTGCTCATTTAGCAGTCTATTGAAAGAAAGCTTTGTTATGTTAAATGTACACCTGTTTAAAGTGAAAGTATGACATCTAAAGTGCCTTTTATAGGAACCCACAAAGTTATTGGCCCAGATAGCTCTACCCATGCCCCTGCCATTGGCAGAGTAAGTTGGGAACAAACAGAAAAAGTATCAGATGACTTGATGTGCATTAAAAGGGAAAAAATATATATGGCAAGAATGACAAGATTGACTGGAGACTATGACCGCAGTGGTGTCATAGGACTACATTGCTTTTCTCCTTGGCCCACTGTGTATAATATTGTTGTTTTCACCTAAGCGTTAGAATTACATTTTTTCCTTCTAATTAGCCAGAAACAGCGTTTGCTGAAGGAAATTAAAATCGTTTTAATGGTTCTCGTTTTCAACGGATTTGAAAAAAACTATTTGTAGTAAAATATACATTTCATTAATTTCAATTATTTGAACCTGTAATAGGGATGTCAATCTTGTACTGTATACCTGTTGTGAAATTCAACCTCTTGTTCTCTCAGAGCAGAGAATGCTGGTTGCTAGCAGCAGATCGTTGTGAATTTGACATCCTTGACCTAAAGCACATAAAATTATGTTTTAAACTCATCTACCCAGGTGCTGTTTGGTTATGTTCTGCATTTTTTAGGTTAATATTTGCCAGTTCTGTGTGTAATAGTGAAACAATTTTCCTGGCTAATAAATCATGTTATATATTCCTCTATAAACAAGAAGATCCGGTTGTTTTCTCTAAACTTGCAAATGTTTATTATGAGAGAATTTACATTTGGATTAGGTGCTCCAATATAAACCCACCTGGAAGACATTTGCAAACTCATAATGATGCATTCCAGCATTTGTAATGAAAAACATGAAACTTTTTTTATTAACATTTATTTTACTCAGCATAAAACAGTTCTGTGACACCACTGTGGTCATTGCCTCCAGTCAATCTTGCCATCCTGTTTCTAGGCAATCATTAAATTAGTATCCTGGTTTAGAAGGGCAATGTATATTCTACATATTCTACAAATAGGGTCAAATTCACTAAGCGCCGAAAATGCGCTAGCGTTGGCTTGGTCGACATTTGCCACACTTCACCATGCGTAGTTTCGCCAGCTCTATGCACTTTGCCTGGCGTAAGGTTGTGAATTTGCACTAGTCTATCTACTTCGCTAGTGAATTTTCGCCAGGGACACAGTTAGTAAATCGCCAAAATTGCGAAATTAGATCATGCTGGTGAATTAGCGCTAGCGTTGGTTGCTTCGCGCTTTAGTGAGCTTGCTCCAGAGAGTATATATTACTACAGAACAAACATCTCTTGTTGCTGTCAGTGTCTCTGATTTAAACATAAGGAGGAGTTCATCATTACAGGTTGGAAGATGGAATCAGAAAATGTACTTTTTCCTCTTCCAGCACTTAAAGCATTTGGTATCAAAAGTTCATTGAAACATGTATGCACATTTTAGGTAATCAAATGACAAAAACTGAAATTTACAGCAACAGGTAGATCACAAAGACTGATATTTTTACATAAACACATAACAGAGCTGTGTTGTTCATATATTTTTTTTTTTACAACCATGGCAGCACATATATGCATACTGTATATACAGCCAATTAATTTCAGCAACGAGTAGCATTAATGTACTATCATGGCTTTCATGTTTTAGGTACCCAGCTACTTTTACATTCAAGTCATTCATTTAAATCTCATTTCTGTTTGGGACTTAACCAATTTAATTTATCAGCAAACCTGCTCATCAAACAAGCCACCCAGTCCATTAGGTATGACTCCAAGCATTGTTTTACAGACAGAATAGATGCTAAATACATTTTAGTTAGTAGCAGGCCTTTTTCATAGACTTGTTTATGATAAATACCACAGTCAGAAAACTTTTTAAAGGAGGACATCCCTGTGATCCTTATGGGCCAAAAGCTCTGCAACTTCTGTTTCTGATTTCCGATCAGTCAGGCAGTTGGCCAAAATGATAAGAACAATACAAAGATGGCCATACTTGTGTATGGCCCCTCCTCAGTTGTGTAACATGTAGGGTTGCCACCTGGCCGGTATTTTACCGGCCTGGCCGGTATTTTTAGTGGTTGATCCCAATGTTGTTAATAGGAAAAAAGATAAATATATAGGAAGGCTGGTATTTTTTTCAAGAAAAGGTGGCAACCCTAGTAACATGTGAAGGGGGGCTGCTGGAGTTGCAATAAGGCATATTGCAGGTGGCTGGGCAGGGAAAATTTTTCCTTGCACATGTCGGGAGGAAGGCAACATCAGTTCTGCAGGGGGTAGTGGTGGCCTTGAGTGCACATCCTGCACCAACATCCAGCCATGACTAGTTATGCTACTGCACCTCATATGGCATCTGTTTATTCAGCCTTTGAGACAATCAGTCACTATCCAGGCAGCTGCTCCTTAAGGAGCAGACTTGGCAGATTTTGGATAGGATAAATTATCTTTGATTGTACAAAGCAGAAGAAAACTTTCTAGAGAAAATACCAATGGGGGGAAAAAAAGGATTAGAAATTAAATAAAATTTGCAAATTTGCGAATAAAAATGTGCATGTCACAATGTAATATTCTTCGTTAGGCTTTTATTTCATTGCGAATCTTAACTGGCATTGCAAACATTTAAGGCCTGCCTAAAGATGTTGTAAACTTTTGGAACAAACATAAAGTGTTGTGCAAAGGCAAAATTGTTCACTTTGAGAACATTTATTTGTATTGTGATTGAATTGCAAACGATATTTCCATATCATTTCCATATAATATATTTACCAATATTACATTCCAGCATGTGTGGACATCTGGAATTGAAGCCAATCGAGTGTTTAAATGATGACAGATACAATACTGGGCAAAATTTAAATTTGATGAGAATAATGCATCTTCTAATTCAATTTAAAATATCGCTACTGACTTCTATTGAGTTTTCATGAAAATATCCAACACATGTTTGTTCTTGAAATTGAATCTGACCCATTCTATGGTAGTGTCCATAATTAGAATATGTGTGAAATTCATAAAATGCACAAAATATACACAACAAGAAAAAGGAGGTGTTGAAAAAGATGGACATTAAGAATGTACATTTAGACTTTTTTTTAGTTGCTAAAATACATATTATGCCTTGGTAAAGCATTATACATTTTTTTGGAGTTTTCTTAGTGGAGTGTTTTATAACTCCTTAGAGACCTTGATGGCTCTATTGTGATTTTTACACAGCTATTCATTAGAAAAATCCAATAACAATAATTTATTGGCATTCTCTGGGCTGGTCCACCAACTCAGCAAATTGCCCTTGCCCTATAGATCCATCCAATTCATGACAGATAGAGGTATTGTTCATTCAGGATTGTATCAGGAGTGAGATATACTGTATATGATTTGGGCTAAACTTGCATCCATCTTAATCCATCTCTTGGCAGCAAGTAAAATCTATTTTACAACCTATTGGAATAGATCACATTTTATTATTTTCATCATTTTTTTTTTTTCTTAAAACAAATCACTTAAATCTATCCCTTCAGCTGTAAGCTTCATTGGGCCAGAATGTTATCTTTCTGTAGAGTGCTGTGCATAAAAGCATTGGATTTATATAAACAGTATTAACATTAGAATAATTCTCCCATAAAAACATTTCTGATACAAAAAAAATGGAGAATAACTCCTTAGAAGGACATCAGTCCACAAAATCTACATTTGATTCAGAGGTCCGACATATGAACAATACCATAAAACAAAATCAATTTAGTATATTGCGAGAAGAAAATATATATTTTTTTAAATTAGATTTTTTTTTTTTATCAGACATTTATTTATGGACCGAAGCACAGTTCCCTATTCACATCTAGCCAATAATTAGACCTCAGCTGGCACACTAATTTCTAAACAGACTGTAGTAATTTACATGGAAATCGGGCAGGGTCTACTGAAGCACGTCGTTTATAGACACCATCAACATCTTAATTAGTCTTAACCCAAGCATTGGTGCCTACCCGAAAAGCCCAAGAGGGTTGTTTTTTATAGCAGATATGCCTCCTCAAAGATCCGATTTATTATTGCCGTTGGTTCTGAGAAATGTGTACCATTTGTAGGTAAGGCTGGTGTTTATTTGAACTTATTGAACATGCAGAATGTTGGCCCTAATGCTATTCTTTTTTAATTTTGTGTTATTGATTGTATACAAACAAGAGGAACAGGTCATGAAATTACTGTCAGTTGATGAAATAACTACCAGGATGCTCATTCACGGAGTACCACTAAGGGCCTAATGTAGGCCAATTGAAGTAATATATGCAGAAAGGGGACATTCAGTAGAAACAAGAAGTTATATTGTTATATAGCTTTCAAAATTAAATTAAATCCTCTTTAAAAGTAAAACATATATGCCCTTTAAATTAATTTGGAAACTTTCACATAGCAGGATTTGTCACAGCATATTACACACAATTCACTTGAAATGATCTATTATGATCATGCTGACTTTGCCGCATAATTGTTTTGAGATAAGTGGTTTCATTAGATGGGGATCAGATTTTTTTTTCCAAATTAAAGTCTTTTTAGAGACCATGAATGATGTAACTGTGTTGCGGACAATTAGAGACTGTAAAGTAAAAGACAATGCAAAATATCTGCCATGATTTCTGGTAGCCATAATTTTCAGTACTTTCATGCATGCACATAATAGACTCTCTCTTGGGAAATGATCAATCATCTCTTTCAGGGCATGTGTTCTGATAATTTTGTAATCAATATAACACCCTATAGCTAAAAAGCAGAATAATAATGACCCACTAAATAAAGCCCACTCCTTGGACTAATGAAGAAAAAGTATAATTTATTATATAATTCTGTTGATCTTTTTCAACTGTTTTGCCAAATTGCATACCTAATCACTGTGTAAAGATGTTTCAGCTAATTCTGGCTATTCATTCAAATTCTGCATTCCGTGCAGGATGCAATGTTTCTGCTATATTGCAAACCACTATAATTGGCAGTAGGTTCATTAAACAATGCAAAATTGTATTTGTATATTTTAGTGCATTTTAGAAATCAGTAAATATGCTATATGTAGAAATTTCCTAACTGTACATTTTATGCTTTCTGCTTATAGTATGTATTGCAAAATAAAAGTTTTTTGCTACGGATGCACTATTTTGGATTCTGCCGAATCCATTGCGAAAGATTCTGCCTAATACCGAACCAAATCCTAGAATCCGAACCCTAATTTGCATATGCAAATTAGCGAGGGGGAGGGCACGGTAAAAAAATTTTACTTCCTTGTTTTGTGATGAAAAGTCATAAGGATTTTTTATATTTTTGTTTCAGCCGAATCCTAATCCTGCTGAAAATGGCCATATCCTGGCCGAATACCGAACCAAATCCTGGTACCTGATCCAAACCAAGTTATAATAAGGGTTGCCACCTTTTTAAAAAAAAAAAAAAATACCGGCCTTCCTATATATTTCTCTTTTTTGGCTAAATACCGGCCAGGCGGCAACCCTAGTTATAATTAATACTGACATGGGAAAAAATGTTTTTGTTTTTTTTAAATGCATCAGTTAATGCTGCTCCAGCAGAATTCTGAATTGAAATCCATGTCTCAAAAGAGCAAACAGATTTTTTTTATATTTCATTTTGAAATCTGACATGGAGCTAGACATTTTGTCAATTTCCCAGCTGTCCCAAGTCATGTGCTCTAATAAACTTCAATCACTCTTTACTGCTGTACTGCAAGTTGGAGTGATATCACCCCTAACTTCCCCCCCCCCAGCAGCCTAACAACAGAACAATGGGAAGGTAGCCAGATAACAGATCCCTAACACAAGATAACAGCTGCCTAGTAGATCTAATGCTGGCCATAGACGCAAAGATCTGATCATTCAAATCATCGAACGATCGGACTTCCCCATCTCCCGACCTGCCACTAACCTTCAGATCAAATAAAGTAGCAAAAGGACAGATCAGCCGACGTTCTGCCCCTGACAGGGATCGTACAAAAGTTGTACGATTAAAAACCTAGTGACGGTCTCCCAATCTGCAATAGACGCAAAGATATGATCACCAGTCAACAGAAATTTTCTAACCTTGCCGATCGACCAAATGACCAATCAGCATGGCATGACAAATGTTGGAACATTCCACACACGATCCGAAAATTGTATGAATCTTCGATCGAATCGTTGCGTCTATGGCCAGCTTAAGAACAACACTCAATAGTAAAACCCATGTCCCACTGCGTTCTATTCAGTTACACTGAGAAGGAAAAACAACAGCCTGCCAGAAAGCAGTTCCCTCCTAAAGTGCTGGCACAAGTCACATGACCAGGGGCAGCTGGGAAATTCAGAGTTGGGTTGTCAAAGTATAATAACATGTTTTAAACATAATATGACTGGATGAATTAAAATATGTAATCTGGATAATATAGAAAAAGTAAAAATGCTCTTTAAAATATTCAATACCTTATAGTTGTAGTTTCTGTATTTTTCATTTTCTTTTTTTATTGACTACCCATAACATTATTGCTCTTGGCCATTAAGTAGTGTGTGGATGTGGCACAGGCCAAGCTGTCACTGCAGTGTTGTGTTGCCTATTATTGCCTAAGTGCATTCATATAAAAAGACAAATGCGCTAACCATAAATTCAAAGCGGAGGGAGTGAAGGGATCCTGTCATGAGAAAAAATTTTTTGTGACTTGTGCTCTGATAAACTTCAATCACTATTTACTGCTGTACTGCAAGTTGGAGTGATATCACCCCTCCCCCCCAGCAGCCTAACAGAACAATGGGAAGATAACCAGATAACAGCTCCATAACTCAAGATAACAGCTGCCTGGTAGATCTAAGAACAGCATTCAATAGTAAAACCCATGTCCCACTGCGTACTATTCAGTTACATTGAGAAGGAAAAACAACAGCCTGCCAGAAAGCAGTTCCCTCCTAAAGTGCTGGCACAAGTCACATGACCAGGGGCAGCTGGGAAATTGACAAAATGTCTAGCCCCATGTCAGATTTCAAAACTCAATATAAAAAAAACTGTTTGCTTTTTTGAGAAATGGATTTCAGTGCAGAAGTCTAAAGGAGCAGCACTATTAACTGATGTGTTTTTAAAAAAAAAAAAAAAAAACATGTTTTCCCATGACAGTTTCCCTTTAAAAATGGCCAACTTACTGTTCTTTAATAATTTGTCTGTTCTTTCCTGTTCCCATACCCCCTCCATCTGACAAATGCCTGGCTGCTATGGCCCTAGCAATCAGATAATAGATTTAGTAGTGAACGCTACTGTAATACTGAGATGATACATATCCCTAACCTTTTGGCACCACTCTTACCCCAGTGTGTGTGTCTGTGCACAGAAAGAAAGATGAATTGGGCAGAGTCTTGGACCAGAGGGGTGAGACTGGGCTGCAGATGAAGGAGAAGCCAGTACAAAAGAGCAGCAAGTGACTGTGCATTAAAGCACGAATAATCTAGTTATTTAGGAATGTGCATCGGGGTGCATCGATAGCACTGAGAGCGAAATTTACTGAAAAAGTTGTCAGATCATAGTAGAATCGCCCCTGTTAATATTAAAAACTCACAAAGAATTCAAATGTACAAGGGCCTCAATGATTGATTGTATTCTTAATTCACATTTTGCCTGCTGAAAATCTTTAAATGGCATTATGCCTAAAGGTGAAGAAGACAGTGTAAATAATGTTAATAATAATAATGATAATTATGAGTTCTCGCTGTTAAAAGAAATAGATGTAAAAAATCAGCTGCATTTCTGTTCACAGATACACCACAGACTAACTGGCAAAATAACTTTATGACACCAGTGTATGTACACAGGGCCTTAAAAAAAAAGCTGTGTGGTCTTATCCAGGGAAAAGACTAAATTCACTTCAGGAAAAATATAACATATTCAGATGATGAAGCACAGGAAAAGGGAGTGCTGATATGTGTGCTTTTACTAGGCAGACAATTTTCTTTTTAGTTTATCATGGTTTCAATTTCATAAAATAATATTTTTGTATTAAGTCATAGGAAATGACTTTGCAATTGTAGGTTACTAATAATAGTGACATATTTGTTGAAGAATAGCAATAGAGGTTAATATGTTATTACCACAGTCTTCCACATTCTTCATCCCCCCAGTCACATCCTGCTTTGTGTGACATACTACATTTTTACAGTATATTCATTTTTCCTTTCACTTGCCCCATGTGCTAATTTCTCTGTTGCTTAGTTGGCTCTCCCGAAACTGCCAGTTTCCTCTACATTCAATGGCTTGATAAAGAACTTCAGCTTTCATGCTTTTTGATTTAGCAATATACGCAAACGATACATATTCTAATACAATAAGTTTAAACTTGGCAATAAAGTTGGTTATAAATATTATATATATAATATGCTCAAATGTTATTAAATGTTGGGCAAAGGCCTGATGCTCTGCTCGCCGTCACCCTTCAGTCCCTAAGGAGCCATTAAAGCTGGGGTAGAAGGAGGAATGTGCAGGACTATTTTCATAAATATAATGACAGCTGAGGAAGAGGTAGAACCAAAAAAATTGCTGTTTTGCCCCCCTCTCTCTATTCTATCCAAATTGTACAACACAATGGAACATTGGTTGTATTGGATAATTAGTTCCTATTCTGCTTTTATACCCTTGCTTTTTTATGCTTATTTTTAAATGAATGTACACCCTATTTAATGCATTTTAAAACTCATTAAGTTTCTATAAACTTTTAGTAACAGTAGGAACAGCTATTATTCTGGTGCTGTAACCTTATCAAAAGCAGTGATTCCTCAACAGAGATGCTGAAAAATCGATCAAAATCTGGGCACGCATGCTTGTTCCTAAAACTAGCGGAGTCACTATAATGATAATTTTTGTATAGAAGCTGGCCAGGCAGGATTTAGAGGTCACTTGTTTGAAAACAAGCATCTTATTGGTTGTTATGGGTTACTGCATCTGGGCAAACAGTGCTTTTTATTACATGTAGGTGTTTATATTCTCTGCTGTCACCCTTCCCAAACAGTGTTTAATTGAGTCCAGAGGTCCTAAGGGTAAGGCTACACGTGGAGATTTCGGGTCGATCTGTCGCCTGGCGACTAATCGCCACGATGAATCTCCCCGAATAGCTTGGTAGCGGTGCGCAGCCGCTACATGTAAAGTCTCCTGCGCTTATTCACACGCGGAGACGCAATTTTAAAAAGCGACTTTTAAAATTGCGTCTCCGCGTGTGAATAAGCGCAGGCGACTTTACGTGTAGCGGGTGCGCACCGCTACCAAGCTATTCGGGGAGATTCATCGTGGCGATTAGTCGCCAGGCGACAGATCGACCCGAAATCTGTGTGGCCTTACCCTAAGAGAGAAACCATTATCGACTGCTCCCTCTAATAAACATTAAGGCAGTAGACTAATGCCCCACCAGGCTGATTCATGGGTGAAGGTAAATATGTTGGCACTTTATAAAGTGTTATTATTATTTAGAAAGTACCAATGTATTCCATAGTATTGTACAATAGCTTTGTGTGAACATCAAGCTTAAAGGGATACTGTCATGGGAAAAAAAAAAATTTTTCAAAATGCATAAGTTAATAGTGCTGCTCCAGCAGAATCCTGCACTGAAATCCATTTCTCAAAAGAACAAACAGATTTTTTTATATTTCATTTTGAAATCTGACATGGGGCTAGACATATGGTCAGTTTCCCGGCTGCCTCAAGTCACGTGGCTTGTGCTCTGATAAACTTCAATCACTCTTAACTGTTGTACTGGACATTGGAGTAATATCACCCCTCCCTTTCCCCCACCCACAAGCCTAACAACAGAGCAATGAGAAGGTAACCAGATAACAGCTCCCTAACACAAGATAACAGCTGACTGGTAGCTCTAAGAACAGCACTCAATAGTAAAAACCCATGTCCCTCTGTGTACTATTCAGTTACATTGAGAAGGAAAAACAACAGCCTGCCAGAAAGCAGTTCCCTCCTAAAGTGCTGGCACAAGTCACATAACCGGGGCAGCTGGGAAATTGACAAAATGTCAGATTTAAAAACTTAATATAAAAAAAAATCTGTTTGCTCTTTTGAAAAATGGATTTCAGTGCATAAGTCTACTGGAGAAGCACTATTAACTGATGCATTTTGAAAAAAAAACATGTTTTCCCATGACAATATCCCTTTAAAGGTAACATACAACTTTTGACCATGAGGTAAACAAGGTCCTGCTGAATAGAGTTTACAATCTAAAAGGAGAGTGGGGGGGGGGACTTGCTAAGTACACAAAATATATGCCATTACACAGTAGTACCCTGATTTTACCCTGATTTATATGATTTGACCACATCAAAAAACTGAATAAATTCCAGAAAATTATAAAATCCAAAAATGAAAAAAATGCAATTTGCCTGTATGGGACCATGAAAATGTGACATCAATTGAGAACAGGTCTTGTGGGTATGTAAAATCAGGGTTCTGCTGTAACGCATACTTATTTTGTATAGGAAGTAGGAGTAGGAAGACTTCTTCTTGGGAAGGTGGCAATATGTTCTCTGTTGTCTGTATAGGGCAGTGATCCCCAACCAGTAGCTCGTGAGCAACATGTTGCTCCCCAACCCCTTGGATGTTGCTCTCAGTGACCTCAGAGCAGGTGTCTATTTTTGAATTCCTGGTTTGGAGATAAGTTTTGGTTGCATAAAAACCAGATGTAGTGCCAAACAGAGGATGTAATGCCTTTCTTTAGTGTCATAGGTCCACATTACATTTCTTATTTTAACAAAAAACAATATTCATTATTATATTTCATTAGCTATCCTCTTTTTTCATTTTTCAATCTGTTCTTATGGTACAAGTGTGAATGGAAGAGTCATCCCGTGGATCATTTGGTATATTGGTTACCCAAATGATTAATTAATTTTCCTTTTTTTAACCAATTAAGGTACTGTGGGAAGAGCTTGTGGGGCATTTTTAACTATTCATTGTGATTTTTGAGTATACCATTAATTGGCAATGGTGACGAAATTGATTAATTAAGATTCACGGGTTAATTATTAGATAATTGGGCACATAGTATTTGAAGGGTCATTAAATGAATTAACTGGTTGGTGATCACTTAGGTGGTTTGCACCTGGGTTTAGCTAGGTTTTAAAAAATTGTAACCTTACTTAATAATGAGACAAATAATCAAGCACATAGCACTTTACTTATAAATTAATTCTTTATTAATCAATTGTTTAAAGGAATTCATTTGGGGTGGTGGAATTAACAGTACCTCATAGTATATTATTTCATACCAGATATTGCTATATTTATATTTATAAATTGTATTAATTCATTGTAAATGAAGTAATACATAAGCACCTTAAGTTTATTCATTAAAGGGTGAATTAGACAAAATATCACATTGAAGCATGAGCACTTTAATATAGACCAGATTATCTATGCAATATTTATTGGCATTAACATAATTAATTGGAATAAAAAAAAGTGATCCAAGGGCAATTTTAATCCTAGCTTAATTAATAAAGGCATACGGGGTTGGGTACTTTTCTTTCTTCTTTTTAATAAAGTTCCCCATTGTCCTTTTAAGGAAGGTGCTGAGGAGTGCAACACACATTAAATTTCATTATTAATTATTTTAACAAAAAATGTCTATTTGTAAAGTGCATGCAATTTCACCAGTGGTTTTTAAATAATATCCGTAATTATGTAAAGTGACATCATGAAATATAACAGAAAACACTGGTACGTTAACAAGAAAAACAGTTTTACCACAACATCATTTTCTCCTACACATGATATGAAACTACAAAATAAATTGTGGCAGGGTTTCCTTAGAAGGTGCAGCCACCAGTGACATGATGGTGTCTTTCAGTACTAGCCATGCATGATTAACTTGTCTTTTGTTCTGCTGGGCATAATTAAAGAACTTGATACTCTTTCAGAATCTGTGTGAAGGGTGATCCATAGCATTATGTGCCTATATCAATGTGAAAGGACATGGGGTTTGAACAGATCACTTCTGTTAGCCATTTCTCATCTCTGTTCTCCATCATTTATTCTGCAAATACCTCCCACTTGGAGATAGAACCTCCAGGGGTGATAAATTGGATTCTGAAACTGTGCACCTGACTCCATCTGAGCATATAAATTAGTCATGGGCTAGTAATAGGCAATCCTAAATGTTTGGAGTTTAACAAAGCAGCAGCCCTTGGGATAGGCAAGCAATGAATTATAAAAGTGTATTTGTTAGCAAGACTCCTGCTAATATTCACAGCTATATGACATTAACATGTATCTTATTATATTTCTATTTTTTATTTTCTTAAAATGTAGTCCTTCCTGGTAATTATTCTTGAGATAATATATGTTTATAACAAAAGTAGAAGATATATATTCTTGTGTGTGCACATTAGATACAATATAAAAATCAGATATGAATAAAGTGTGTTTACAAGCCATCAAGACATAACAATAGGGTTTTATTTTATAACATACCCTGGCTTATAGTTAAGCCAAATTTAAAATAAAATATTTAGGAAAATAAGAATTCAGAGATTACGAGGCTGGAAATAGTTCAGAGTAATAAATTACTGGCAATGTGCTTTTAAATATAATCAACTCCACATTATGCACTGGATCATAATTACTTTTTAGTGTATTTCAGACCGCTAGAGCGCATGCAGAAATAAGGGTGTTTAAATAATTTGACTAAAAGAACTATTAAATGGATGTCCAGGAAATGTAGAATGTCTTTTTTTTTTGTTGCACATTGTAAGAGGCTTTCAGTATAATTTTTTTACATTTTCTTGGTTTCATGTAAATATTAATAAGTGAATCTATGTTACTTCTGCTGTTGCACTAGCTGGACACAACCTTAATTATCATTGAAGTTATCACTCCTTATGGGTATGGAACGCTTGATACCTGTGACGGTGAAGATTTTCATTCATCCAGGTCATGGTATACAGTTGTGTTCATAAGTTTACATACCCTAGCAGAATTTATGATTTCTTAACCATTTTCAGAGAATATGAATGACAACACAAACACTTTTCTTTCACTCATGGTTAGTGGTTGGCTGAAGCCATTTAGTGTCAAAGCATTGTTTACTCTTTTTAAATCATAATCACTACATAAACTACCCAAATGACGCTGATCAAAAGTGTACATAAATGTCTATTTGTAAAGTGCATGCAATTTGACCAGTGGTTTTTAAATATTATCCTTAATTATGTAAAGTGACATCATGAAATATAACAGGTACTAAAAAGCTGCCTGGTGCACACAGGTGGTGGCTCGGTTACCCCAGAATACAAGCCAAACAAAAAATCTAGTGGCACACAGGACTGCAAAAACAGTACTGGAGTGCAATGTTTTGGGGCCAAAACCCCAAACCGTTGCACTGCATTCTGCTGAAATAAACACTTGATGTGTTTTTGCAGTCCTTTGTGCCACTGGATTTTTTGTTTGTCTTTCAGTACTAGCCATGCATGATTAACTTGCCTTTTGTTCTGATGGGCATAATTAATGAACTTGAGACTCTTTCAGAATCCTGTGGTTTTCCGGATAATGGATCTTTCCATAATGTGGATCTTCATACCTTTAGGGGCACATTTACTAAGGGTCGAATTTCGAGGGTTAAAAAACCCTCAAATTTTGGTCCAGTTAAAATTCCTTCAAATCTCGAATTCGAGGGGTTTTAATGCAATTCGATCGATTGAATCGAATAAAAAAAAATTGATCGAACGATGAAATCATTCGAATGGATTAATTCTAATGATTTTATGCAATCGAGCAAATTTTTTTTTATTCGATCAAAAAAAACTATGGGAGCTTCCCATAGGATACTATAGCAATTCGGTAGGTTCAATCCGCTGAATTTATAGGTCGAATTTTTCGGACAGTACTTCGAAAATCATATTAAAATTTTCAAATTTGATCAATTCGAATTTAGGGCTATTTGATAGTCGAATAAGTCCAAAATTAATTCAAATTTTTAAAATTCTAATTTAATTCGAATTTTCACTTCAACCTAATTCAACCCTTAGTAAATGTGCCCCTAAGTCTACTAGAAAATTATTTAATCAGTAAATAAACCCAATAGGATGGTTTTGCTTCCATGAAGCATTATATCTTAGTTTGGACAAGGTACTGATTGATTTTAAAAGACAAGTTAAGCACAAAAGAAGCCGACAAATTTTATTGGGAATTGACTTTTCATAAATAGAAACAATAGAAAAAATTCTTGAACTTGAGACAGTATACCTTTCCCCAGAAAGAAACAAAAACAGACAAAAGTCAGCAGAAAGCAGACACATAATTAACCATGGACTAATTGATTAACAAAATAATAAATAACCAAAAGTAACAATTCTATTTCACTTTTATAGCCCTCTAGCAGTGAATGTGCTCCTCCCTGAGGAATTGTTAATTATCTCTGAAGAGAGCATATTGTTCATAGGTTTATTATGTGCTGTTTTTTTTTTCCTTTGTGAAACTTTTCAAAGCATTTAATTAAGAATATTATTAAGCACAGTGTGTAAGCATGTGTTAATGCAGATGTGACATGTGACTATTCTTTGACAGATTAAAAATAACCTAGACTTTACAAGTGAACATCCAGATATCAGGTGCAAATAGATGAGGTAACAAATTATTACTGGGATCCATACAAAACTTAGGGGCAGATTTACAAAATTCACGAGAATAATTCGAAGTTCGATCGAATTCCGATCATATGATTTTATCGGATATTCGAATATGCAAATTTGGCCACTTCGATGATCGAATATGCAAAATTCGATTGCATCGAATAGATTGAATGATGGAAAATTCGATCATTCGACGATCAAAGTACTTCTTTAAAATTTTATTGGACAGATTGAACCTACCGAATAGCAATAGAAGCCTATGGGAATCCCACCATAGGCTTTTTTTTCTATTACCTGCTCGAATACCATTCGTACAATCAAACGCCACGATCGTTCGAATTGTACAAATTCTTCGAACGATCGAAGGAAATTTCACAATTTTTTTGTGAAATCGAATGATCGCTGTTCGTACGTTTTTTTCGAGAAATCGAATAGCGCTTAAACAATAGCCTAAAACTATTTGATTTCCATTCGACATGAATAATGATAAATTTGCCCTTTAGTGTTGTATATTGAGAAAGCAATCATGACAACAAGAATGCTGCCAATTATAATCACATAGGTTGGAAACACAAAAGGGTTCTTTCACACTGCTATTCTCATTTGTTTGATTTAGCAAGACCCAACAATTGATGAAAGAATACAATTTTAATCCATTTACTTTCATGCTTTGCCTAATGATTTATTTATTACAAGGTTTTATTTCTGTACTGCTGCAAGGTGTTATTCATTCTACTTTTACCTTGCTCTTGAGAAAGCAATTATTTAACTTTTTTGACTCTTGATCCTTATCTCCCCCCAACATTTTCCTCTTGACCTTAGATGGGTAATCCTCCCTTCATTTCGAGGCATAGGGGACAGGTTGAAGTCTACGAATACTGCAAATATTCAGGCCAGCTGTAAGTTAATAGCAGAGCAAAAATGAAAGATTCTGGGGATGTGCAATTACATGCAACACACCTATGTTTGCTCTTTGTCAAAATAGAGTCATAACATATATCTGTGTCTAAGGGCTGTGACACACAAGGCTATTTGGGGAGATTGAGTCACCTGGCGACTAATCGCCTCGATTTTGCGACCAATCCCCCCAAAAGCCTTTCCTGACTCTGCGCTGGCTTAAAATGAAAAATCGCCAGCGCTAATTACACGTTGCGATTCGTTTTCTGAAGTAGCCCGAAGGTTCCTTGCGAGGCAACTTCGGACGACTTCGGAAAAGTAATCGCCACGTGTAATTAGTGCTGACGATTTTTCTTTTTAAGCCAGCGCAGAGTGAGGGAAGGCTTTTCGGGAGTTTGGTCGCCACAAAATCGAGGCGATTAGTCGCCAGGCGACTCAATCTCCCCAAATAGCCTAGTGTGTCACAGCCCTAAAATGTATGTAATCCATTACTTTCCCTAACTGAACAAAACAACATTTTTCATATTGTCCTTTGAAAGGATATAAAATGGCTATATAATCCTACATTACATGTATAATTAAAGTATTGTAAAATCGTCTCTTCTTCGGGGCGACAATCTCCCCCCAAACTGCCTTATCCCTGCCCTTCGCCCGCTAAAATGAAAATCGCATGCGGCAATTCACACGCGGGCGTTCATTTTCAGAAGTCGCCCCAAGGTTCCTCGTGATGCAACTTCGGGCAACTTTGGAAAACAAAGTCATGTGGGTCAAATAGTGCTGGTATTCAGCCACATATCGAAAAACTGATCTTGTATTCAGTGCATGCCTATAAAAAGCACGTTTTTTGTTAGGTGTGCCAAGCTTTCTATAGCAAAATATTTAATTTGGAAAATGTGGCACAGGGGTTGTTCACCGCTGAGTTAACTTTTAGCATGATGGAAAGAGTGATATTCTGATACAACTGGTTTTCATTTTTTATTATTTGTGGGTTTTAAGTTTAGATTCTTATTTAGCAGCTCTCCAGTTTGCAATCTCAGGTGTCCAGGTTACTCTAGCAACCATACATTGATTTGCATAAGAGACTGGAATATGAATATGAGAGGAAAAGGAAAGGTGAGTAATTAAAAGTAGCAATAACAATACAATTCTAGCCTTACAGAGCATATGTTTTTAGTCAGTAATGCCCATTTAAAAAAACTGTAAAAAAAATAAATAAAGAATTGGCTGTTCTATAACATACTAAAAGTTAACTTTAAGGTGAGCAACCCCTTTAAAGAAAAATCAAAGTAATTAACCTCAATGTGCTAATTTTAATGACTCAAATGTATCTATCATTATAGACCAGCCAAGGAAATGATTTCTCAAATAGATATGTTATTACACATTTTCCAGCTCAACCGAGGCCAATATAGTAGACAAAAACACCATAAAAACTGATCTCCAAACACCAGTGAATTCAATGGCTGAATACCAAAGGAACAGTTCCAGGCTTTGTGGAAGCAAATCATACTGTTTACTGGGTTTACACTGCATAATAGCTCTTTCTATTTTCTTCAAATAAAACACCATTCCATAATTGCAGTACAGGTTCATAAGAGCCAACAAATTAAGTGTCTGCAAATGTTTCCAGATTATCCCCATAAGTAAAACCATGTAACAACAAGGGTGTATATAGTTGATTGAGCCATGTACTTAGGTGTGGACCTTTCTACTAGTTGGGAAAAGTAGAAATTACATTTTCCTTAGACTTCAGCCAAGTTTATTAAAAAAAAAAAGCAGATCGCTGCATGGAATGTACTCTTAAATGTTTTCTATTTTTTTAACTATTAAAATGGAGGATAGTTGATTTACCTTTATTTTATCATTCCCATTGCAGAGAAAAACTTTCAAATAATAGTTGATCAGTTTCCTGTTGGCTTCTCTACCATTGCTCTAATCTAGCAATGATGAGCTACAGCTCCCCAATTATACATCAGTTATAAAGTAGGGTGTTGATGCTATTGTTTGAGGTTGAGGAAGACAAATATTAATATGATAAAAATCCTTTGATTTTCTAGCAAAATTCCATTACAAGTGCAGTAATATGGCATGCTACCTGGTGTATCACAAAATAATGCTGATGTCCAACTTAAAACGTACAGCGACATAGTATAGACTAGAGTATGCAAACCTAAGGCTAACAAGGATACTTGCTCAATAACGGATGTTTGCTTACTAGATATCCTGGATGTCCATCCCCTGAACCTTAGGAAAACATATAATAAATGATGATGTTAGTTGGCTATGCTGCAAGCTAACAGCATTTCCTACAATCCATGTTTTACTGCCCTGACCAGTTCCATCCTCAAAACTTCAAGCTATGGCACTCCCTGATAAAACATCTCTTTCAAGAGCATGAGAAGAGTAAACAAGGCACTGACTGAAGCTATTCAGATTAAAAGTCTTCATTTTCATTGCAACAGGTGAACTTTTTTACTACTCACGTGTCTCCAGGCTGCATACTATGCAAATACATATGTTAGTACTTCTGACCTTTGTTGCTTGGTGTTCTGCTTTTATTCGGAACATTTGCTATTACAAACAGATGTCACCATTTCCAAAGGCTGCAAAAGGAATAGATGGTTATCTTTATGCTTTTTTTTATTGTTATTTTGCACTTTGATTTGTTTCTATGTTTTCTAGGGAAAATATACCCTTTTTATAAGTTTGGTTTGCAGTAATTTTTATACTCTATAAATGTTCAGTAAAATATTTTGGCACAGTTATTTTTAAGAGGAAGCTTTACTTATTACTGTATTTTGCTGAGGCTGTGATACCAATACTCATTACTGAAAGTGCCCTCAAGTGGTCAAATTGTCATTAAAAATTATGGAATGCTGCTTTGAAAAGCAATACGAGCATAATACTAAGCATAGGAGTGCACCCAAAATATTTATTATTGTTCACATCCATATTTGGACATTAAATTGCATGTTTAACATTATTGTCCCCAAGTGTTCAATTTGACATTCGTTTCAATCAATGTCATATGGTTGCTATTAATCACGTGGTGGCTCTCTGACTAAATAGATTAGTTACCCAACTCACCACTCCCCTCCCATACCTCTACATTAGTTGGATCAGCACTTGTACCTAAACACTAAGTATATACAGCAGCCTAACACCATAACTTATGGCATGAGCTATAAGTAAGCTATTTCTTTTCTTTCCTGTATATATTTTTTTCTAAATCATAAGAATATATTGTACACTGGAATCCTATGGGATCATATTTAGTGATGGGCGAATTCCCGCGATTCGCCGCTGGCGAATAAATAAAAAATTCGCTGAAAAAAATGAGTTGCGCGTTGTTTTTGACTAAAACGACATGTGTCAAAAACGTGCCGCGAATCGTTTGACGAATTTTTTCCAGAGAAATTCGCAAATTTTTTGGCGAAGCGAAACAGGGTTGATTCGCCCATCACTAATCATATTTAAAGGGGTAGTTCACCTTCAAGTTAACTTTTAGCATGTTACAGAATAGCTAATTCTGAGCAACCTTTCAATTGGTCTTTTTTAAATTATTTGCCTTCTTTCTTCTCTTTACAGCTTTCAAATGGGGGTCACTGACCCCCTCTAAAAACAAATGCTCTGTACGGCTACACATTTAATGTTGTTGCTACTTTTTATTGCTCATCTTTCTAATCAGGCCCTCTCCTATTCAGATTCCAAGTCCCTTATTCAAATCAATGCTTGGTTGCTAGGGGAATTTGGGCCATAGCAACCAGATTGCTGAAATTGCAGACTGGATATAGCTGCAAAATAAAAAGCAAAATAACCCAAAAAATTAAAAGTTGAAACCAATTGCAAATTGTCGCAGAATATCACCCTCTACATCATACTAAAAGTTAACTAAAAGGTGAACAAACCCTTTAAGGGCATAGAATGGGCACAAATGCCATTCTTCTCTTGGGTACAGTGCTGGCTGAAATGTAAATCCAGCATGGAGCAAATGATAATTACAGAACTTTCTTTGCTGTCTATAGAGAGTACACTTTGAGTACATCATTAGGCTAGTAACATTTTACTGGTATTAAATGTAATTAGTATATGGCAATAACAACCAGAACACATCAATTACCCCATAATCGCTTGCAATTATTTATGTATGACTGCAAGCATCAAATCTGTGTTGGTTTTACTGTCAGCAATTTCAGTTATTTCCAGTGGAGATGTATTTTTGTTGCTTGCAGTCATGCATAAATGATCGGAGGCAACAAATCTCCCAGTCGGTCACTGCCCTAAGGCTCTAAAGTCTACTTGATGTCATCAGAAATGCCATGGGTTAATATGGGTAATTTTTCAATCAAGATACAGGGAAATATATACATGTTTTAATTCAGTAGTGGGAGTATCCATGATTGCGCTAGCAAAGTAGCCTACTTCCTAGTGGCTTATTTCTAAGGATAAATATGTAATGCTTTTTCAGCTTTGTCAAGTAATAGCTTTAAGAGTTCCCTTGTTTCATTCATAAAGGATAACCCAAAAGCACCAGGCCTGGGGAAAATGGGGCGATAGTGGAATTGTTAACTATGAAAGATACTTCTGGATGTTATGAGTGTTGTTTGGGGTAAAGAGAGCAATTTCCGTTTAAGTGTTGTGACATCCAAGTAGAGATAGTGGACAGGCAGAGAGACCGAGACTCGAGTTAAGAGCTCTGGATTGAGATTAGGAAGAGGAGAGCTAGATCTGAGTATCGTCAGTATAAAGGTGGTATCGGACAGGGCTGCTTCGGCCATGAGGCAAGGGGAGAACCTTGCCTCAGGCAGCAAAGAGCAGTCGGTTACAAGGGGCAGCAAAAAGCCGCCTCTTGTAACTTTAAGAGCCGAATTTCCGGGTTTAACCCGGAAAATCGGCTCCGCTAGTGCAGAGAGTGCAATTGCTCTCAATGCACTAGCGATATCACCCCCTTTTGACCCGCCCCAGAATCGGCACTGGTATCGGAAACCATATGAGTTGCTTTGACTTGCTTTTTTCCATCAGGCTAAGAATGGTACAGAGGGGTCTATGAGTCATCAGCCAAACAGTCTGCAGTAGTGATGGGCGAATCTATCCCGTTTCGCCGCGAATTGGCGAAAAATTCGCGAAACAAGTCGCATCACGTTTTTGCTGCGCGTAGCATCGTTTTTGCAGCGTGTCGCAACATTTTTGCCATTACGTGTCGTGTCATTTTCGGCGTGTCGCGTAATTTTTGGCATCTTTTTTTCGAATTTTCGCTGGCGTTTTGCGAATTTATTTGCCTGCGAAATAAATTCACCCATCACTGGTCTGCAGTTAAAGTGATAATAACACAAAAAAATTACTTTTTAATATTATATAATTGTTAGTTGAAGTTCCTAAGCCTGACTCTCTGACAGTCTGACTTTGCCAACCTCGCTGTCACATCTCAGCCTGTTAGTTACAGTTTCTGATTCTAATGGACTCATGATGCACAAATATGGCAGCCCCCTCATACAGGAACATGGGGGATCATGCAAATACTTTATGGCAAAGTTAGAAGTAGCTTTCAAAGCCAATATTATAATAGATGTAAAAAAAAAAAGTTTAATTTCAGGCGTCAGAATCTCTTTAACCCTTTATTTGTCCATTAATCATAATTTTTGGCTCTCTTTTTACATTGCTAGATTGAGAATTGATGCAGCCATTTCACCATCAAGTAGAAAGGTTGTATCTATGGGTGTTTTCAGGCTTGTGTGCACAGTGAGACAGATCACACTCATTCCTGACAATATACACAGTACTGGTGCTTGCTATCTCTGCCTATGCTTTTATGCAGAGATCTCTAACCATTTTTTTTTACCGGTGAGCCACATTTAAATGTAAGAAAAGTTTGAGAGCAACAAGCATGCAAAAAGGTCCAAGAGGTGCAAAATATTGGATGTTTGGCAGTATAAACAAAACTCATCCCATAATAACATATATAACAGGACTGATACAAAAATCTGATGGGTAAACTACATTAAACTATCATCATCTGACACATACAACATGCCCGTTGGATGGGAACACAGCATGCTGTATCTGACAAGATAAAAACTGATGGCGTCGGAAAGATTTTTTTTTTCTCATTGAAATACATTGACTTTCAGTTGTAAACTCATGAACCAAAGACTCCATTTGACTTTATCTGATCTGACATCACATTAAAGCTGTGGGGGAGGAGATTTTGTAGCATCCTACAAATGTCCTGGTGTTGCATGGCAAATCTGACCCACAAAATCTGATTAAAATCTCCAATGGAGTTTAGCCCTAAAGCTTACCTTCAAGCCAGGTATTCAAAAATAATCAGCTACTTTGAAGCGACTGGAAGCAACATCCAAGGGGTCAGAGAGCAATATGTTACTCACAAGTCACTGGTTGGGCACCACTGAAATGTGTGCCATAGGCCTTATAAGAAGATCCATCATAGATACTTATATACCATTGATGCCAGTGAATTTTTCTTCACTATGATTTTGTAAAAATAACACTAAGGGGCAGATTTACTAAATTCACATGAATGATTCGAAATTTGATCGAATTTTCAAAAAGATTAGTATGTTTGAAGGCCGCTTCGACCATCGAATTTTGAAAATTCAATTGAATCGAATGAATTTAATAATTTGAATAAAATGATATTTGAATATTTGTCAGTCGAATTACTTGCACTTTAAATTTTCATTTGACTGCCTAGTTTGCCAGATTAAACCTACTGAATTGCTATTAAACCCTATTCTATATCTGAATTTGAAGGTTTTAAATTTGACCACAATTCGACTGGTCGAATTCAAGGGTAAATTCACACTCGAATTAGACCAATAGTAACTCTGCCCCTTGAAGTTAAACCTTATTTGGTATATAGCATTGACTATATATTGAACTCATGTAAACATTCATTATTTTATATAGTAACACCACACCATACTGAAATGCAAAATATGTTAACCATAAAATGCACATTAGCTTTACATAATACCGCAGTACAAATCCTTGTTTCCCCTAAATAACACCGTGAGCAAATGTATGGGTTATATCTTACAGACCTACTCTCTCCAGATTCCTCTGTCAATCTCTTACAGCAAAGGATTCATATTACTTAGCTTGTGGTATATCCTTGCAGCTAATAGGAAACACATTCATATTAAGGCCTTACATTGTGGCCGGATTCAAGCATTTCTACCCTAGTTCCCTTTGGTCCTTATCAGCCAGATAAAAGTATCTGATATGGAAAGGTTTATTGCTTTTGGAAATGTTTCAACATGAGCTGACATTAATGAAATGCTATAAAATGTGTTTTATCCTAAGTGCATGTGACTTTTGCATGGGCAGCAGGAATTAATTTTCTTAGAATAAGTCAAATTACTGTCTTTGTGTAACATTAAAACTTCAATGGAGGGGAGTCTCCCATCTGTTATGCACATATACAATATTATCTAAGTGCTGGGGTAAATGTGTTTTTTTGTTATGTTAACCTCTATATGGTGCCAACATTTATTTTATAAAGTGGTTATCTCAAGGATAAGGCTGTTTTGGTTCTACCGCTGTTATAGAATTATAACTCCCAGTTACCCTTCACTATTTGTGATTTGTACCTTGCTTTGCATTACCACTTCTTAGCAAATGTCAAAAAAGTATGTTTTTTGGTAAGGCACACATAAAATTTGATTTGTATTTAAAGGGGTGGTTCATCTTTAAGTTAACTTTTCGATTGTTATAGAATGGCCAATTCTGAGCAACTTTTCAACTGTATTTTTTTACTTTTTAATAGTTTTTAAATTATTTGCCTTTTTCTTCTGACTCTTTCAAGTTTTCAAATGGGGTACCATTATGAACATTGCTTAGTGTTGTCAACAATTATAATTGGCACTTAATTATATAATTTGTCACTGTGTGACTCACTGGAACATTTTACATATATGAGTTGGGGGTACAGTTTTCCTTTAAATGGTGCTAATTTATTAAAGGTTGAAATCATGATAATGGAATATACTAAATAAAGCACTTTTCTCCTGTTATCTCACCTCAACTTAGAGGTGCAGTTCTATTTAACAGCGCACACCAGAAATGTTTTTTTGTAAGGGCAGTGCCCCAGGGGACCGATTCTCGGCCAATGCGCTGACCACCCAGAGCAGATTTCTGCCTGAAAAGTATGGATTGTCACACTGAAAACCACTCCCTGTGTCTGCACCCAGGCCAATAAATTACTTATGAGTACAGACATATGAATGAGCAGAGGCTAGTGGACCGGATGCATTTATACACAAGCCGAGAATCAGTCCTATGTGGCACTACTGAGTTTACAGAGATCGTAAGTTGATTTTACAGAAACCTGTGGCAAATATTGCACTCTGTGTTTCAGGTGTTCATATTCGAGAAAATTGATGCACTGAATAATTTATGAGTGAAATTAAATAACTATTTTCTTGGGTTTTGATAAATCTGTTATCTCTCCAGCAAATGACTTCCACATGTATCTCTAAAACATCCATGGTTGAGCATTTGGTGAACAGTTATCAATGGGACATTGGGTCTATGGCTGACACACAACTTCCATGATCCATGAAAACATCCATGATCCTTTGCTGATGTTGTCCCATAATTCAGAAAGAACCCCTTTTTTCCAGCCAGGCTATAGGCCTGTTGCATCCATGGCATACTTTTGTAACCATTCACATATTTTTTGCATTTTCAAATTGGGTCAACGTTTGCCTGCACATGATTGCTCTTCAATTCTGGCCAGTTCATACAAGTTTAAAAAAAAGAGTATAAAAGGGACCTATCACTCACATAAAAAGTTGTGTTATAAAAGATATTTTCAAATGTAACCACATTTTTATTTTCAGTTAAAGCATCCAAACATGCTATACACACAGTTAAAAGTCTTAGCTGCAGATCATATAATGCCACTCCTCTATGCCTTGTGCAAAAAGTAAATCAGCAACACACTGTGTTAAATTGCAAAGTGCACAAAAAACTAATTTATTAAGCCCTCATACAAATAGGCAACATTTCAGGCCTACAAGGCCCTTTATCAAGCCATGTGCTACACCATACACCACCCTTTTAAAATGAAACAGAGGAGCGTGGGAGTACAGGCTCCACCCTCTCCTTGTGACATCACAGGAGTGTTATATACAATCAAATATAAAGTGTTACATCCATAGCCCAGTGAAATAATTAGTCCAACCATAAATCCATCATAATGTCCTTAGGCATGGGGCAGCTAAATACTTTCACTTTCCAATCTGCACTTTCTAGATGTCAGTGCACGTTTCACATTCTCCTTCCCTCCTCACCATCTAATTGTGCAGCCAGGGCATAGGCATCAGATGCAGCATTCTGGAGCATAAACAAAATTTTGGCATGATGTAAAATGGCGCCTGCCTGCTTGCTATGATTGTGAATTCAAAGACTAAAAAAGACCAGATTTAAATAATTTAAATAGTGAAAGTGAAGTTTATTTTGCTTGACTATCATTTGACATTTTATAACGGTGACCGGTCCCCCTTTAAGCTCTACATTTAGGAAAAGGATGGGCTAAGGCAAACTAAATTGTGACACAACTTCTTTCTCATAAAATGCCTTATAAAATTCTTACTCTGGTCACAGAGTGGTTCTATTGGTTTGGAGAAGTCCTAAGTAAAAACAATGGTTCCTGAAAAGGGAATTCTTTTTTTATTGCGTAGGATATTTGCACAAATATGCTTTTAATTCTACTTTTATAACATTAACAAACATGCCCTATTGTCCTTTTTATTTATATGAGCAGCTTGTAAAATGTATTTATACAATTTTTTAATAAAATCTGCTACATGGGTTAAATCTTTATACAATTTTAGCTTTCTCTTTATAGTCTGAAAATCCTAGTAAAAGAAGTGGTTAAGCTTCCCTTTAATAAAATCTACTACATAGGTTAATTCTTGAACAACACAATCTTACTATACGTTACACATTAAAAATTGGCTTTGACATTTAAAAAAAAAATGAAAATGAAACCCAGTATATTTCTAGAAAGTATATGTTGTTGATAATCATCCTGATTACGTATTAAACATCAATTTTACAGAGTTTCATAACTTTGATGCATGCATTAACAATACTTGGTGCTTAAAAAAGGTTAAAGTATGTGCAGAAGACACCTTTGACTGAAGCAAGATTATATGGGCAATGTAAAAAATAATAGCTGCAATAATTTGCTCTTAATGAAAGTAAGGCCTTAAGCACTAAGATATCCTTCAATTGACCTTTAGCTCTCAGCTGAACTCTTTTAGCAATGGTCTCTTTTGTTTGTTTATCGCTGATGCTCAAAAAGATCATTGCTGTATATTTGTCTGTGTTTATTATGTACCTTGGAACTGACATTTAAAATAATATAAAAATATATGTGTGCACGTATATAATGCAATATTCACATTCTACTCTATTTACAAGAAAACACATTTGAAACTAAACAGTATGAATTTCATTTATTAAAGGGGTTGTTTCCTTTTTTCAGTTCAGATAGCTTCAGATTGTTCACAAGAAATACTTTTTTCAGTTGATTTACATCTTTTACTTTTTACTGATTTTACAGAATTGAATCTAAAGCAAAAGGAAAGGCTGCAAATTAATTCTGCATCATACTATAGAGCCAACTCCCCTGTACATGATAGCTAACTTTCTTTTGTAAAATAATAACACTCTAGTCTCCCATAGTGCCCTCTTGAAGTTATTGTTAGTAGACCTCTGTGACGACAGCCATTTTAGCTACAGTGACGCAATCAACATGGCTGCTCTTAAACCTATACCCCCAAAATGAATACTTGAGCAAAAGATAGTTTATATCAAATTAAGAGGCATTTTAAAGAATCTTATTAAACTGGAATATATATTTAAGTAAATATTGCCCTTTTACATCTCTTGCCTTGAACCACCATTTTGTGATGGTCTGTGTGCTGCCTCAGAAATCACCTGACCAGAAATATTTCAACTCTAACTGTAACAGGAAGAAGTGTGGAAGCAAAAGACAAAACTAGGTCTGTTAATTGGCTCATGTGACCTAACTTTATAGTTTGTTTGGTGTGTTTGTGCGCACCGTTGAATTCTACGCTCCCAAGAAGGCGGTAATTTTTTAAAATGGCTCTTTTCTATTTATGATTACCCAATGGCACATGCTACTAAAAAAGTACAAAAATGGTTTATTTACATGAAGCAGGGTTTTACATAGGAGTTGTTTTATGCAATATCTTTTTTATAGAGACCTACATCGTCCGGGGGGGGGGGGGGTATAGTTTTCTTTAACAAAATGCACATGAGACAATCTTCCATAGTCCCCCTTGTCAGGAGCTGATCAGTGTGTTGTTGTTCCATGTGCATCCCATGTAACCAGGGCAACCTCCATTGGCTGCTGCAATTGGTGCCCCCTTAATGAAGGCAGGTTTTGCAGTGGTAAGTCCACATTCTCAGGAATCTCCCAAATATTATTTCTGCCCATGTTCAGCCTGCTCATTGACCATTCTACGTATGTTAGTCTTTGGTCTTGCCGAGAGACGGATGATGGGAATTTTTATACAGAAGTGTGCAGTTTTGACTACAATGTAATGTGATTGAAATGAAAAAGCTTAAAATGGAGCAGAATGGAAATGAAAGATGGCAACATTATAGGTATGGCTTTCAATAGAGTTTAACTCATTTCTGCCCTTTCCTTGTCCTGGTTCCTGTTACAATTTGCTAAATGAGTTTATACATTTCTCTGCAGAATTTGTGGAATATTAGCAACTATAGTATCAATTGTAACAGCTGTCTCTAATGAATTTCAGGGATTCTGCTTAGCATTGCCAGAGATAAGATATGTATAAACAAATGCATCAGTTTAGAACAGTTTGTAGAGTCTTTGACCGAACCCCCCCCCCCCCCCCCCAGCTGCTTTAGAAAGATATAAGAAGGTGAACAATTAAACTGTAAACTTCAATATTAGAAAACCAGTCACAAATAGAAAATAATTGGAAAGGTCTTTTTTTCTGGTGAACTATCTAAACTACTGAATTGAAAAAGCAGATAGCAACCACTCAGCAGGGTTGGACTGGGCCAGCTGGACACCAGGAAGAAACTCAATGGGTGCCAGCTTTCATAGGCCCCACTAACCCAGACCCACTCCACAAAACCCAGACCCACTCCCCAACTGACACTTTAGGTGTCCGAACCCCTCCTTACATTTTGATTGCGGCTGTGTGAGGGGTCCTAAGGTGACAGCCTCGTTGGGTGTTGGACCCCCCAGTCCGCCGCTTCCAATTAGGGATGGCGCGAACTGTTCGCCGGCGAACTTGTTCGCGCGAACATCGGGTGTTCGCGCTCGCCGGAAGTTCGTGAACGTCGCGCGACGTTCGCCAATTTGGGTTCGCCTTAGTTGGTGCTTTTTTTTTGCCATTTCTCCCCCAGACCAGCAGATACATGGCAGCCAATCAGTAAGCTCTCCCTCCTGGACCAGCCCCACACCCCCTGGACCACTCCCCTTCCCTATAAAAACCGAAGCCCTGCAGCGTTTTTTCCCTCTGCCTGTGTGTGCTGAAGAGATAGTGTAGGGAGAGAGCTGCCTGTTAGTGATTTCAGGGACAGTGGATAGTAAGTTTGCTGGCTAGTAATCTACTGTACTTCAAACAACTGCCATCTAGCTGTGTGAGCTTGTTCACATTCTGTCTAAATATCCATAATATTACAGTGTCCACAACCACCTGAGTGACTTTTTTCCCTTTACAGCACAAAACGCAGCGCTGTGTCAACAATGGATTTTTCAGATACATTTTTGCCCTTGATCCCCCTCTGGCATGCCACTGTCCAGGTCGTTGCACCCTTTAAACAACTTTAAAATCATTTTTCTGGCCAGAAATATCTTTTTTAGCTGTTAAAGTTCGCCTTCCCATTGAAGTCTATGGGGTTCGCGAACCGTTCGCGAACCGTTCGCAAATTTCCGGAAGTTCGCGAACATGTTCGCGAACTTTTTTTCGGCGCCATCACTACTTCCAATCAGCAATAAGTTCTTAGCAGTCTGTTGCAAGTCACATTTGTACATATAGTACAGATTGCTATACTAGTGCAACATTCCCACACGCCAGTAAATTATGTTCTTTGTTTTATTGGCTCTGAGTGAATTTAACTTTGAATTTGACAAGAAGTTGATCAATTTAAAGGGGTTGTTCACCTTCCAAACACTTTTCTGTTCAGTTGTTTTCAAATTGTTCCCCAGAAATAAAGACTTTTTTCAATTACTTTCCATTATTTATCTTTTACTGTTTTTCCAAAATCTAAGTGTAAAGTTGAATGTTGGTGTTTGAGTCTGGCAGCTCTGTAATTCAGGTGCAGACTCTAAACGGATGCAATTTTGCAACATTTAATTGATACATTTCACAGCAACATCTCTGGAGTATTAGCAACTATTGTATCAAGTCTAACAGCTGCCTGTAATGAAACCCAGAGATTCTGCTCAGCAGGGACAAAGATAAGAAATGTATCCATTAAATGTATCAGTTTAGAACAGTTCAGCGACCCCCCTCCCAGAGCTGCTTTAGAAGGTGAAAAATTACACTTTACACTTCAATATTAGAAAAACGGTTACAAATAGAAAATAGTTGTTATTTATGGTGATCTATCTGAAAACATCTAGTTGTTTGAAGGTGAACAACCCCTTTAAGCTGACCATATACAGTTCTGGCTGCTGTAAACAGTTTTAGAATGACTGACCAAACTGGGCAAAGATGGGTTCTTTTTTCAAACCTGGCAAGCATAAGTCTTTCATTACATCACAAATTAATCCATGGACTCAGGGGAGCTATTCTCACAAATGTCACCTATAGTTTTTTCAATAAATCATGAAAGTTTAAAAAGTGATCTTTTCATAAATTTATATATTATACAATTAGAATAGTGGCACCATTTTCTTTTGTTTAGTAGGTCTGTAAATTGGGAATTAAATGAGTAACCTTTAGTATGGGGAGGAGTAGACTGTGATATTTTGTACAATTTGTGAATAGAGCAACTCCTGATATAACTGAAGGGTCATGTCACATATGCTGATCTATATTGACAATAATATTTTCAACAAAACACCTCTTAAACATGTTCGAACCATAAAAGCAACCAGTAGACAGAAGATCCGTTTTAGAGAAGCCTTGAAAATGTGCACAAAGAAATCCTAAAGCAAATACCCGTTACCATAACAACAAACACATAACTCTGCATTCACACAAATTCTCACCACACATACACCAACATTTAAACGCCTACAAATACCAAACCCTCCATAAAATCAGACATCATCATCATTATTTCTATAGAAAGTTACACAGCGCTTTATAGGAGTTTATAAAAAAATAAGGATCTTACAATAATTTAACACACAAGGCTTAAAGAATAAAACCCCAGTGGGCCCTGGTCACAAAAGCTTACAATATGAAGGCATTATCTCATTGACTATTATTTATGTTTGTTGTGTTTCTGTATGTAAACTATATACACCCAGTTATTGTGCAGATCTGTGATTAGGGATGGCGCGAACGTCGGAAAAAAAGTTCGCTTACATATTCGCGAACTTGCGTCAAAAATGTGAACGGTTCGCGAACGTCGCGAACCACATAGACTTCAATGGGAAGGCGAACTTTAACAGCTAAAAAAGAAATTTCTGGCCAGAAAAATGATTTTAAAGTTGTTTAAAGGGTGCAACGACCTGGACAGTGGCATGCCAGAGGGGGATCAAGGGCAAAAATTTATTATAAATGGTTATTACAGCAGTCAGCACACAGATGAGAATGAGATCAGAAGAGATCAGTGTCCACAGCAGCTACATACAGAGCACTGCAGTAGAAGGTAGATTACTAGCCAGCAAAGCTACCTAACCTAAAATGTCCCTCAAATCCCTGCAGACTTGGCCAGTTCATGTATAAATATGCCTAGCGTTCGCAAAAGATGGCCAGTTCATGTATAAATACCTCAAAGTTCACACAAAGATGTTAAAGTGGCCAGTTCAGGTATAAATACCCCTAGAACTCATAGCAGAATGGCACAGTTATTTTCCCTGATTTACTACATTCACAGCTCCCTGGCTTTGACTGGAAAGTGGACCAGTAGCCAGCACATCATCCAGGCACAACTAAAATACAAAAGCAGAGCCACTGACCATGTGGGTGGGAGGGTGGTGAGCAGACTGCAGGCTGCAGTATTTGTGTTATAGCACCTCCTTCCTTTTTCTTTTTCCCTGTGCTGAAATCAGGGAACTGTCCATTGGAAGGGGAGTGGTCCAGGGGGTGTGGGGGTGGACCAGGAGGGAGAGCTTCCTGATTGGCTGCCATGTATCTGCTGGTCTGAGAGGTGAGAGGGCAAAAAAAAAAGCGCCAACTAACGCGAACCCAAAATGGCGAACGTCGCGCGACGTTCGCGAACTTCCGGCGAGCGCGAACAGCCGATGTTCGCGTGAACAAGTTCGCCGGCGAACAGTTCGCGCCATCCCTATCTGTGATATATGTTGGAACTTTATAAATACATGTTTATAGTAATATTAATACTCATACAGGCAAACAAACTGAGCTCAGTTAACAATTCATAACACCCTTCCCAAAACACACAATCCACCTACACAATACATGCACTCCCATATTAAATTAATCATATGTTGTTTGCTTTTTAAGAGATTTAATGCAATTTGTGAGAAAAAAAACCTGTAGGACCCTGGAAAGTTCAAAGCACAGGATTGTTTACGAAGGGCTTGGTCTAAGAGCAGGATAGTAAATAGATTGCATTTTTTTTTAGGTTGCTGTATTAAACATGGTGCCAAAACATTATTATCTTTAAAATAAAGTTCTATTTTAAATTATATGCCCCACTGAGCTATAAATGAATCCACATCAGTTCATGTTTGCACAGCATAATTGCATGACTGTAATGTATTTTTTTGTAAGACACTCATATTTTGCAGCAATTTGCAGATATTAAAGGGATACTGTCACGGGAATATTTTTTTTTTCAAAATGCATCAGTTAATAGTGCTGCTCCAGCAGAATTCTGCACTGAAATCCATTTCTCAAAAGAACATATTTTTTATATTTAATTTTGAAATCTGACATAGGGCTAGACATATTGTCAATTTCCCAGCTGCCCCAAGTCATGTGACTTGTGCTCAGATAAACTTCAATCATTCTTTACTGCTGTACTGCAAGTTGGAGTGATATCACCCCCTCCCCCCCCAACAGCCTAACAACAGAACAATGGGAAGGTAACCAGATAACAGCTCCCTAAAGGTCCCCATACACAAAGATCTTTCGCTGCTGAACGACCGATCTTAGGGAAGTCTGACCAATCTGTAATTTTTCGTCCAACATCGGTCTGAAGATTGATGGGCCAGGTAATAAAATATTTATCAGTCCCCATGCAATCTACCTATGTTTGCAGGGCCAAGCGGGCAGCGATCCTTCAGTTTTGCTGGCAATATCGCCTGAAATGGTCTTTTTAGTTGATGGACACATTGGACATTTAAACGATCGTTTATAGGATCCCTATAAACATTATTGAGTCCTTGCCCCATAGAGTTTACAATCTATGGTCTATCACTTCCACAGTGAGTGAAAAATGTTTTTTTTTTAAAAAATACGATTTTCACTGATATGCATTGGACTTTGATGGACTCAATGGGTTAATGGTATAATTGCACTAATGAAGATGTGACTTAGGTGAGATGGGAGGGGTCAAGGGTATAAATATACAGCACTGTGCACTTTGTGAATTTATCCTGAAGAAGGGAGGCTGTGTTCCCCCCGAAACGTTGATAATTGGTGGCATTAATAAAAGGGGCACAATCCCCAACTGCAATACTGGTGCGTGCGGACCGTTTTTCTTACTACAAAGCAGTTAAGGAGACCTGGCAAGGTCAACGGAGGACCAGCACCACCACGCAGATCAGTGGAAGGAAATTTTCATCTATCACTTCCAAAAACATTAGTAATGAGTCACAAAAATGGATCCCACACCCACCAAAAGCCCAAAGATCCTTACTTTTAACTTAACCCAAACTTGGCTGTGATGCGACTTAGGAGGTGAAACCTTCCACTGACCACAAAAAGGCCTCATTTGAAAGGAAGGTCCACAAACTGGATCCATCACTGGCATGAATCCACATTAACAATGTGCAGAATTTTCCACATCAGAAATATCTAGTTCAATTAACAAGGTTTATTTTCAGTTGCTAGAAATACTAGCTTAACTTACCACTCCATACTGTTGTTTACTGTTGTCTTGTCGAGCTTTCCTTGGCAGACTTATCACACACAAAATGTCTCGTCAAGCATCCCTTGATACAGCGAACTCTCAAAGACAGATCAATCGGGCAAGGTTCTTCACAACCAAAGTTCTACACAACACGTCTGCTAGTAGATGAAGTCCCGAAGCCCCCTTAACGGAGTTCCCTTTTTATACTAGTGTAACAAAATAATCCATCATAACTAGTGACTGGCGAATTTATTCGCCAGGGGCGAATTCCCGCGATTCGCTGGTGGTGAATAAATTCATAAAACGCCAGCGAAAATTGGCCTAGTGAAAATTCGCTGAAAAAAAAACGCGTTTTTTTTACACGACGTGACGAAACCGACGCAACGCTCGTTGAAGTTGACCTGACGCGTCAAAAACATGCAGCAATAAAAGATTTGAGGTCACACAGCACAGTCACTGTAGTGAGCCCTAGTAAAGCCTATTCCACACATAGATCTCCACAATAACCTTATAGTTGTTTGAAACCTTTTGCTGCATGCTGCTCCTGAGCACTAAAAAATTTTGCATTATGGGACAAATATTTAAAGTTTGACACAACCTTGGTAATTTACAGCAAGTAGCTCCATCTATTACAAGTTTTAGGATTAACTAAGAACATTGAGATTGTTCATCCTCCTTATTTTGAAGTGGTTCCTTGCTTGAAAATGGCATAATCTTTGCTTATGTATCTGTTTGTAAGGTTTATGTTTACTTGACCTTTTAACCTTCATTATATTCTTCCTGAAGAAACTGCTTTCCTGGTATACACTCTACAGCATTCCAACAGTGGCATAATTTTCATTATTTGCTCTACTAATATTTGTTTCTTACCTCCCAACATTTTGGAAGTAAATTTTTGTGGCCATATCCCCTAATTACCATGTTAATTTTACAAAATTTGGCAGGTTATGAAAGTCTGAAAATATTTCTTTTTATCTAAACTGTTACAATTACTTATTTTCTTATCTGAAAATTGTTACAAAGTATCTTATTTGCACCGGTTAGCTGTTCTGGGCTCTCTGCCAAAAGCCAATTAAGTTAGAAACTTTGTTTCTAAAAAGCCAATTAAGTTAGAAACTGTTTTTTTTTCTGGCTGTTCAGTGCCGAGAAAAGAGGGACTTTCCAGTACAAAGGAGGGACTGCAGGTTGAGCTGTCAAAAGAGGGACTGTCCCTCCGAAAAAGGGAAAATTGGGAGGTATGCTTAGTTCAACACAATATGAACAAATTATATGCGTAATTAATTACTTTGCCTTGGAGCTTATACTCTAAGGCAGGGTTGTCTAACTGGAGGCCAGATCTAGTCATCCAAAGGATTTTCAAACCTCTGGGACCTAAATAGTGGGTAGCAATATGGGTATTCATTCGAGTGGCTAAATATTATAAATGTCAGGTTGGCAAAAGTCAGGTTTAGAAACTTCAAGTAACAATTACTTACAAAAGCAGATATATCAGTGAAAAATAATCCACAGGACCTATAGGCAACTTTTAATGTACATTTATATTTTGAAGAATTGTTTTTTAGTTGCGGGTGCTCACTGAAACTTTACATGCACATAGGCAGGAATAGCCTCCCACTTGTGGGCACAACCCAGCACACAACTTGGTTAGTATTGTTGCCATAGAGGAAGCTGACCACCATTATATAATAATATCATGCTTCAGTTGGCACTGAGAGGTTAATGCATTTGCAGGATTTGTGCTAGATGTAACACTTTGCACTTGAATAGAATGTTATGTCACTTGATCGCAAATTAATAATATATGCTGTATAGCATTTAAGAATGATATGTAGGTTTTAAAATATAACCTGAATTACCTAAAATAAATAGGAGCACTGTCATAAAAGATGAGAGTCTTGTTGAGGTTTAAGCCAGAAAAATGACAGAGGGGTGCATTCATGGTTCTTAACTGTTTTATTTATTTACACACATATAAATATATATATACATATATATATATATTTAACATTTAATAATATACTTATCATATATACCAATCAGTGTATTAAACCTGTGGCTGAAGGGGGCCAGGAGGTACAGGGGACCCCACCTGATCTAACTAATGAGCTATTTCAATGCATATCAGAAAGACAAGACAACCTCTGCACATTTAGGTTTACTTATGCCAATGTTCTAATCTCGCCCATTATGTTAAAAAATTCCCATACGGGCTTCTCCCGTGATACAAGTGCGTCATTTGGACTAAAATGGCTAAAGTGTCTATTTGCCTGTCTTTGTTTACCATATTAAGGAATTGGAAACATTTTATATATGCTAGAGACTGACAATGGCAGATGGGCGATTCATGTTTAATTCTACCAGTGTTTGCCACAGGCAATGCATCTCCCATCATTTTCTATGGAAAATGCTCACAGGAAATTATGGGGGTTCTGAAGTATGTGGTTCTCCTGACACTACCAGAGCAGTCAAAATGCCATGTTTTCCCATAGCCATTTAGCATGACAAAACTACTTGGTAAAGGATACCATCATTTTATTACACTGTAATATAAAATTACATACCGTTTTGATGCACAAATGCAAACATTCTTTTTGATTATGTTTTTCTACTAAAAAATCCCGAGGATCAGGGAAGAACCATCAGCTAGTTAGTTCCCTATGATAAGGAGTACTTCTACTATCACTGTTTTCTCTATTGCACTATTCTGCTGATCACTCCCATCCTACTTACATCTAGTTCTGATCATTTGGGTCATGTTTACTGAACTCTAAGGAAGTGTATTGTGCATTAAATTGAAATGCAAATATAGTTTATACTGCAAATTCCTTCTCTACATACTTTCATTCATCCATATGCCATGTTGATTATGGCAAATATAAAAACTTTCCATAAATTAGAATAGCTCTGCTTTTTTCAACATTTCTTAAAGGGATACTGTCATGTTTTCAAAACGCACCAGTTAATAGTGCTTCTCCAGCAGACCTCTGCACTGAAATCTATTTCTCAAAAGTGCAGATTTTTTTTACATTCAATTTTGAAATCTGACATGGGGCAAGACATATTGTCAATTTCCCAGCTACCACAGTGACGAAACTTGTGCCTGCACTTTAGGATTGAACTACTTTCTGACAGGCTGTTATTTCTACTTTAAGCAAAACTATACCCCCAAAATTAATACTTGCGCATCAGGTAGTGTATAACATATTAAGTGGCATGTTAAAGAATCTTACCAAACTGGAATATATATTTAAGTAAATTTTGCCCTTTTAATTTTCTTTCCTTGAACCACCATTTTGTTATGGTCTGTGTGCTGCCTCCGAGATCACCTGACCAGAAATATTTCAACTCTAACTGTAATAGGAAGTGTTGAAGCAAAAGACAGAACTCTGTCTGTAAATTGGCTCATGTGACCTAACCTTATGTTTGGTATGTTTGTGTGCACCGTTGATTCATACGATCCCAGGAGGCTGTCCTAATTTTTTGAAATGCCTATTTTATATTTAGGATGAGCCAATGAAACATGCTACTAAAAAAGTATATTATTGTGAAAATGGTTTATTTACATGAAGCAGGGATTTACATACAAGTTGTTTTATGCAATATCTTGTTATATTACATTGTCCGGGGGGTATAGTTTTCCTTTTATGTAACTAAATCAGTCTCAGTGGGACTTGGCTTTTACTATTAAGTGTTGTTCTTAGCTCTACCAGGGAGCTGTTATCTTGTGTTAGGGAGCTGCTATCTGGTTACCTTCTCGTTGTTCTTTTGTTAGGCTGCGGGGGGGGAGGGGGTGGTTATCACTCCAACTTGCAGTACAGCAGTAAAGAGTGACTGAAGTTTATCTCAGCACAAGTCACATGACTGGGGACAGCTGGAAAACTGACAATATGTCTAGCCCAGTGTTAGATTTCAAAATTGAATATAAAAAAATCTGTTTGCTTTATTGAAAAATGGATTTCACTGCAGAATTCTGCTGGAGCAACACTATTAACTGATGCATTTTGGAAATAAACATGTTTTCCCATGACAGCATCCCTTTAAGAAAAACAGTTTTGTTCCCATTTCACATAGATCATATCTTAAATCACGTAGGTATATTACCTTTCTGAAAACATTCAGAATAAAGGTAAAACAAAAGTCAAGATAGAACAGTCAAGAAATATACATGTATACAGGTGCAAACGCACTGGCTGCCATTTGAAGGTCAAGACATGGCAAGACATTTGTTGTACAATCTGTCTAGAATTTCCTATTGCTTGTCGTAAAGGTAATCACGCTAACACCTGGCTGGTGAAGAGCATAGATGTCTGAATGTTAATTTACACAAGTGTATACTTAACAGCTTGTCTCACTCCACCTATAATCCTGCAAAACGTTTAGCTATTATGTTACAAGGCATTTCAAGGCAAGTGTTGCCCCTGGACAAGGAAATGTGATTTCACTTTAAAGTCATTATTTCTACAGGTGTTCACAACAAAAGAATTAATATTGTCTTACCAAATAGCAACTCATTTAGAATGAGGTGCAGTCTAGTCATAACGGACCCTAACAGGTTATACCTTGAACGTAATTGTGGATTAACTAAAGAATGCTATTCAGTAGATCAGTCATGGTTACTGGCACGCCTATACTAAATCTGGAATATGGCAAAACTGTTTTTTTTTGTTAAATAAAATAATAAAATTCAAGCCACAATTAGTGCCAAAAGGAAAAGCAGTGACACACTATGTACCATACCATACTTTGCTTGGTTTTTTTCCATGCTGAAAATATTATTAGTAGTTCCTAGCAATTACTTATTTCACTTTATGAACTACATTTTAAATATGCAACAACCTCCAAATTTGTTTTTTTATTTAAAGGTGCACTGTGTGTTTAAAATTGTGTTCTTTGAGATCACTGTTGCAAATTACAACTAAGAGTTTTACCTTCAAGGGATATTATCATCATCCTCACATTTCCCTTTTTAATCCCAGCCAATCATCCACTTAAAGTACTACATTTATTTAAAAAATATTTTAGGAATTTTTTCTTTGATTTCCTAACCTTTGTTAGCTTCCTTATAAGAGTCATTCATAATCCCATTGGTTTAAAATCCTTCCATATAGTAAAAAGTATGTTTTATTGTAGATGCTAACTGCTGTCATGTGATGCTCTTTTATAATCACTCTTATTTAGTAATATTACATTATATATTGTTTTTAGGCCTTAGTTGTCATGGGATGTAGCAGGAATCAATGCTGTCCAACTCTTTCTATGACCCAAAGATTAAGCATTGGAGTAAATGCATGTAATAAAAAATTTCTTAAACATTTCCTACCAAATATCAATGGCAGTGATCTAAAGAGAGGAACATGGACCCCTGTGTGGACTCCATTACATTTCTTTAATCCCACAACCCCAAGTATGTGTGGCTGTACTTTGGCCTAGTTTTTTCTTGTTTAGGGAAAATAATTATTCTTCTTTGCCCATAAGAACTCTCTGACTTCTTTTGGTCCTGGTATAGTTGGTATACTGAAGGAAGGCCCAAATTACCATTGTGTCCTCCTGCCTCCAACCACTATGGTAATAACCTCTTTTAGCCTAGAGCTTCCAATCACAGCAAGAAAGGAGCCATATGTTGATGACGAAGATTACACCTTTCCTCGCCCCTCAATATAATTTTTTTATCGGAGCCCTATGAATCTGCCTAAAGGAGAACTAAAACCTAAAATGAATATGGCTAAAAATGTCATTTTAAATACTGCTTATTGCACCATACTAAAGGTTCAGCTTCTCAATAGCAGCAATGATCCAGGACTTCAAACTTGTCACAGGGGGGTCACCATCTTGGAAAGTGTTTGGGACACTCACATGCTCAGTGGTATCTGAGCAGCTGTTGAGAAGCTAAGCTTAGGGGTTGTCGCAAATTATCAAGCAGAAAATGAGGTTGTCCTGTAATATAAGCTGATGCTACAGGGCTGATTATTAAATTCTGATGCTAATTTCACTGATATTTGTGCTGCCTTGTAGTAATCAGTAATTACTTAGCCTTATATTGTGACATTTCTATTCTATGTATACTATATATATTGTGAGTTGGCGTCTAAGCTCAAGTGACAGCAGCACAGAGCATGTGCAGTGAATCAGTAGAAAAAAAGATGGAGAACTACTGAGGCATATTTGGAGGAACAGATCTTTCCTGCTAAAGGGCTGTGGTTGCCTTGGGTTGGTACAGAAGCCCAAAACATAATTTACAACATTTCTAGCTTACTTCTTTAGGTAAGCTTTAGTTCTACTCTAATTCCTTAGACTTATAGGGGTGGTCCATGCTGAAATCAGGGAGGGGTGTGCAGGTATTCTATCCCTCCACTTATTTCTGTAAAATAGCATCCCCTCAGGGGGGATGGAAGAGCTTTTAATTTTGATACTGGAGCTTTATTTTTATCCTCCCAAATACTGCATTCAAATAAAATGAACAGGGCCACTCCTGCCATGAGGCAAGGCGAGAAACTTGCTTCAGGTGGCATGGATCTGCCAATTACCAGGGGCAGCAAAAAGCCACCTCTGGTTACTATAAGAGATATATTTATGTTTTTTTACATGGAAATTCAGCTCTGCTAGAGCAGCAATGAGGCCCCTCCTATACCTGCTCCAATGCTAAAAGTTGAAAGCATGGAGCATTGGGGCTGCTGTGGCCTGAGGCACTGCTAAAAATCGAGATGTTGAAAAGCACAAGTTAAAAAATAATATAGAAGATAAAAAGAGAAAAGAATGCTGGGAGAGAACTAGAGAAGAGCTGGAGAAGTGTGAAGTGTTAAGCTGGAAGCATTAGAGGGTTTCATGACTCCCATAGAAAAAAAGATACAAGAAAATAGCAGATTGAGGAATGGTGAGAGAATGATATACTGTATATGGTAAATGTGGAGTAATATAGAATAGGCAGGGTGCTGTGTTTGGGGTCCCTACTAACCACGTATGTGTATACTGGGCATCAAGCTGTTGGATGGAGACAGGAAAATGTAAATTGAAAAATGGCTTTGCTTTAAAGTGGGTGAAATTCAAACGATTTTGTGTAAAATCCTTCAAATCGAACGATTTTTATTCGCTGGAAAATTGACCTGTTCGGTTGAAATAGGTCCATTTTTGTTTGAAAAAGCCCTTTGAAAAAAACTGAGAATCGAATGTCGCAGTTTTTTTTGCTTGTAAAATTCAGCCCTTCGTAAATCTGCCCCTTATTGTGGGAGGGGCTTGTTTTGAGCCCTGCGCTACAATATACACATATAGCATCCATCCTTTTACATTTTGCAGTCTCCAGATACAGCCATTTTAATGTTAAAGGGATACTGCCATGGGAAAACTCCAGCAGACTAGTGCACTGAAATCCATTTCTCAAAAGAGTAAATAGATTTTTTCATATTCAATTTTGAAATTTACATTTTGCTAATTTCCCAGTTGCCCCTTGTCATGTGACTCTGGCAGGCTGTTTTTCTTTCTCAATGTAACTGAAGGAGTCACAGTGGGACATGGGTTT
>CM044433.1:73110072-73225975 GCA_024363595.1 Xenopus borealis | reverse complement strand
ATATAAATCTGTTAGCTGGAACAGCACTATTGACTGATGCATTTTGAAAAAAAACTTTTTTCCCATGACAGTATCCCTTTAAATCTTACAGATAGGGACTCAATCCATCTGTGTTATTTATCAAAGGATGAGTTTGTGAGGTTTTTTTCTACCTCAAATAAACTCAAACTTCAAATGTTCGCTTATTTTGGAAAAACTTGAATGTAAAAAACTTGAATGAACGCAACCGAGGGGAAAAACTAAAATACTCAGACAGTTATCTGTGGTTGAATTGATCAAATCAAAAGGCTAAAAACATTAAAATGGTTCAAGGAAGCTCTGCCATTGACTTTTACATTGACATGTTTTAGCTGGAGTATTTTCGGATTTGAGCTTTTTTGCAGCTTTGAGGCATAATAAAGCTTGAAGCATTGTTTTTATTTTGAAAAATTTGAGTTTTTACTGAATCTCAATTTAATCTTGATAATTATTGATTAATTACCCCCCTTGTCCCCTGATTTAATATAATTATTAGCGGGAACTTTTTTCCCCACTCTTTACTAAATAATGCTGCAATTTAATATAGGTTTCCCTCACCTACAAAGTTGGATATTAAGTAATACAATGATGTCATTGCATGTGCTAAAGAGATATTTCCAAACTTATGTCAGATAAAACATCTATATTATGAGATTTATGAGTTCATAGGGAATACATGTGCTGATGCCACACTTTGGTCTAATGTTGGAAAAAGCCTGCAAATGTTTTTTTTATCTTATAAGTGGTGGTATATTTACTACATTGAATTTGCCTAAATGTGAAAAACGTGTTCACATACTGACTGATAAAGATAAATGTTGAATTTCCCTGATGTTTTTCATTTCCACTTATTGTGTAGAGGCAACAGATCCTGCGTTATGTATTATACTTTTAGGGAGCAAAAAGGGAAGCACATGCATGTTAATTATGGGGCTTATTTACTAAAACCTTAATTTATCTAATTTTATTTTTTTTTGGAAAACAAAGCTGACCAAACTTCCTTCCACTAATTGATCCTAATGTTTCTCAAAAGAATTGTAGCAAAATAATGTTGCAACAAAATTGAGTGTCAATTTATATTGTACAATTGACACTCCAAAATTTACAGTTAGGGCCCTTACACACGGGCGTTTTTACCTGCGCTACCCTGCGTTCCGTTTTGCTGCGTTCAGCCTCAGGGGAGCGCAGGTATAGACGCACTCAATTATTTTCAATGGGGCTGTACTCACATAAACGCATGTAGGCGCCAAACGCAGGAAAAATGCAGCATGTTGCGTCTGAACCTGCATTCGGCGCTTACACGCGTCTCGTGAGTACAGGCCCATTGAAAAGAATGAGGTGCGTCTATACCTGTGCTCCCCTGCGGCTGAACTCAGCCAAACGCAACGTAGGGGAGCGCAGGTCCAAAACGCCCGTGTGTAAGGGCCCTTACACTGCAAAAACTTTACTTTTTCTAATTATCGGACGAAAACCGTCTTTTCCAGATTATAGCAGATCACAATATCAAGAAACAACTTCAGGACATCTGCCTTTGACATGACCTCAACAGGTTTGAGATGGTGTATTTTCAGATTAGGATTTTTAGCTTCTTTGGGGAATTGTTAATCTCTAAAAAAAAAAATTGAGGTTTAATAAATGGGCCCTTTAGTATTCCTTCATCCTTTGGCAATATAAAATATGTTAATACAGTATGTTACCATTTAAAAACAAAAGCTCATTTGTTGTTAAAGTAAAGGTATCCCATTTATTGGTATGGTTTATTAGTTAAGCAGAAATCCATTGTTTCCCTACCTGATTTTCAGTTTACTTTCTGCTACCAGTTTCAAGAACCATTTTTTTGGCTTTATTACCCATTTCCAGAATTAGTGCATAAACCTACATGACCACCACTAACATATTAATTATAATCTTGGACAAGTGTGCTTAGACTGCTTTGAGGACCATTTGCTAGGTATGAACTGGCTGAGTGATATAAGAAATACCTCCTCACACCAAAATAGACTAAGTAAATAAATCCACACCTAATTTTGCTAATATACCATTAATTTAGATATATATCATGTGTGGCTGCCTATAAAAATGCATGCTCTAAATTAACTACTAACTAGCCATGCAAGATGTGGTGATGGGTAGCATATACTACTTGCTGTTTGTTTTGCATCTCTGGCCTATGTAAGTAAACAAAAGTAAAGGGCTGCATTTTTCTTCTTTTTTAAATTGAGGCAGTTTTTATTGAGAACAGCATATTAATTACATTTACATATACAATGCTTATTGTAGCATAAATTCCCAGAGATCTCTCAATACGTGTTATCAGATAGTTAACAATATGTATACATGAGTAGTTTACATGGTTCAGCATATCAATCATAACAATTATATAACGGACATTGCCAATTAGGTAACCCACTCCAGCCATAGGTCATTGAGTCCAATTCCAGACAGACATACCCTTGTGGTTCTTGGGAGTTGTGCCCCTAGAATTGTATCCAGGTTGTTAAGAACTTATGACCAATATTATGTTAGAGCTCTGCGTGCATTCCCAAACCATACGAGTAAGAGAGGCTTGTTGGATATGACTCCTGGGACACTCTGAGGAGGATGTGGGGAATAAGCGATGCAGCTTAGCTGGTATATAGTATGCCCAGTGTATGAAAGAGTTGTATCATTTGGTCTCTGTAGTTAAAGGGCAAGGAAGGTCAAAGAAATAAAATCCCATTTTAACTTACTTTAATGAAAAAGAAATCTATCTCCAATATACTTTAATTAAAAAATGTGTATCATTTTTATCAGAAATCTGACTGTATGCAGTGAAATTCTCCCTTCATTTAGTGCTGTGGATAGGAATTGTCAGATGGTCCCTAACTTCTGGCAGGGAAACAATCAAACTTGTGAACAGCAGGTGGAGACCCTGCCTTACTTACCAGCCATGCAGAACTCAAGCAGCTTTGTTTTTTGATAATTTATGACGATCCCTAAGAAGCCCAGACCACACTGAGCATGTGTATGTAGTCTAGTCTTGCAAATATGTATAACAAAGTTACAAAATTACAGCCCCCTGTGGCCAGGCCCGGACTGGCAATCTGTGGGTTAGGGCAAATTACAGATGGGCTGCTATAAGTTGCCATAGAAAGTCAGTATTTAGTGGGCTGGTGGGGGCTGTTTGGGCCTCTATGTGGGCTGATTGGGCCTCTATGTGGGCTAATTGGGCCTCTGTGTACCTGAAATGCCAGGGCCTATTTTGATTCTCAGTCCAGTCCTGCCTGTGGCCAACTTTGAATGCATAAATCATTTGTTTGATTAGGCTTGTGGTGCAGTAAGTTCATGTTTATGTTTAGTATACAAAATACAGCATTTCTAGCCTTATTCTATTTTACACTTTCCTTGCCCTTTAAGAGAAACCGAAGTGTGGCATACTTGGAGACTAGGCTGCTCATGCAAATAATGCTACATATCACATATACAGGCTGAAGTGATTGTTCTGAGCATGGATCCTCCTGTTTCCAACATACCTATCATAAGTAAAAGGGATAGGGTATATAGCAAGCAACTCTAATATTACTAACTGAAGTTGGTCAGAATTCCTGGTCCCTCCCACTAACAAACGCAGGCATCAGCTTAAGCTCCCCATAGATGCAACGATATTTCCCTGCCAAACGACCGATCTTAGGGAAATCCGACCAATCTGTCAAATTATCGTGCAGTTAGTGGGATACAAACGATCGTTCATCTTCCGATTTTTTGTCTGACATTGGTCTGATGATTGATCGGGTTAGAAGGTTAGAAAATCTTTATCGGTCCCCATGCAATCTACCTATGTTTGCAGGGCCAAGCAGGCTGCGATCCTTCAGTTTTGCTGGCAATATTGCCTGAAATGGTCTTTTTAGTTGATGGACACATCAGGCATTTAAACGATCGTTTTGAGACAATCGTGGTCTCACGATAACAATTGGATCTTTCAAAAATCTTTACGTCTATGGCCAGCTTTAACTGTGGCTGGCTATCATGGACAGCTCATTTACACTTCTAATGCACATGCATGCACTAGGAATGGTGTGCGCAGGCGCGTGCTCGGTATGGTGCATGCAGGCACATGATCGGAACTGAGCACATGTGCGAGTGCGCACCTGGGGCACAGCAAGGAAGAGAAACTAGTGGGAAGGGCATGGGAGGGCGTGACGGAGGGAGGGGTACGTGCTGGAGGGGAGGAGAGAGGAGGGCGAGAGCGAGCAGCAGCAGGGGAGCAAGCAGTCTGGACTAGCGGGTAGGCAGAAAATGTTTGACTAGGCACCTGCCCAGAGCCCCCACATCTTTGCGCCCTAGGCAGGTGCCTCTTCTGCCTACCCCTAGTTCCGGCCCTGCCCATCGGGCATTAGCCCGAACCCACAGATTGTCAGTCTGGGCCTGGTCTAGATGTCTCATGTCTCCCTCCCATTTCCCTCTTAGTACTTCAAGCTGTTTACCAAACAGCTTTGTGTGGAGGGCAAAGTATAACTTATAGACCAGGCCTTTTGTTGACTTTTGTATTAAATGGTCCGTTACACAATATTGGGCTAGTTGGATAGCTTGTTTAGTATTTTGTGCATTCAAGCACCTTCTTACTTTGGTATATCATAGCCTCCGATGTGCGGGTCAGTTCTGTTTTAATGTCTCAAATGTAACCAGTGTGTCTCCTTGCCATAGATCCCCAAGTGTTAAAATCCCGCACAGATCCTATATGGGATTGTTGCCTTGTCTGACTAAGCCAGGAAGAGGGATGTATTTTTCAGTCATTGCTGCATACAAGATTATAATTGGCTACACTTTTATGCATGTCTAATCGTCACTGACCTAAGCTTGAGACACATAAAAAGTAAACATATTAGGAAACCATATTTAACATTACTGAAAGGAAAAGTCCAGAATCCCTTACTGCAAAATAAACAATTGTGTTATGCATAGAACATTTGTTTTTTTGGCACATTTGTATCTAGTAATGAGTTTGGCTCACGTGAGCCTGAAAATAGCATTAGGATCAGTTTGTTTTAAGCTGTTTTTCCACAACAACTAGATAATTACAGTTACTTTACTGAATGAAAGAGAGGAAATTATGTTCTAATATGGAATTGTTTATGCCGATTTCTTTGCAATATATTCTTAAGTGCAACTCCAGATTTTCTAGAGTTTCAGAGTGCCTACAAATATAATAGAAAGAAACAAGAATTACTGTTCTCCTTCCAAACCAATTTCACATCACATACATTTATAAACCTGTTGTAATATACAATATACAGAACAAGGAAAGCTTGTATTTAAAGACAGTAAACACTGTGTTTCCTAAACTAGTTTATTCACCTTAAAATGGATTCATTGTGCTAACAAGCAGTTTACTTTCAGCAGCATTACTTATCATGGGTCATGGTTCTTTTATATACTGGGATTTGTTTTATATTCAATACTGTAATTCATCATAATTTATTTTCAAAAAGCCATGTACATTTTTTTGCCTCCTCTTCATTTTTAAGCATTTGAAAGCATGGCACACTAGTGTTACTGTTTTAGTCTCTAAACTAGCTTATTTATTTAATCCCCCTTTCTGTTCTAATATTATTGGAAGTACTATGTAACATGCAAGTGCAATAACGAATGGTAATGATGCTCCATAACCAGCACTATTTTAAAGGGGTTGTTCACCTTCAAACAACTAGTTGTTTTCAGATAGGTCACCAGAAATAAGGTCTTTTTCCAATTACTATTTATCTATTTATATTTATCCAATTTTTCTATTTATAACAGTTTTTCTAATATTGAAGTGTAGAGTGTCATTTTTCACCTTCTAAAGCAGCTCTGAGAGGGGGGGGTTGCCGACCCTGTAAACTGTTCTAAACTGATACATTTAATGGATACATTTCTTATCTTTGTCCCTGCTAAGCAGCATCTCTGTGTTTCATTACAGGCAGCTGTTAGAATTGATACAATAGTTGCTAATACTCCAGAGATGTTGCTGTGAAATTTATCAATTAAATGTTGCAAAACTGTAACAGTTTGAGTCTGTTCAGTAATTCAGGTGCAGACCAGAGACACCAACATTCAACTTTAAACTTAGATTTTGGAAAAACAGTAAAAGATAAATAATGGAAAGTAATTGAAAAAAGTCTTTATTTCTGGGGAACAATTTAAAAACAACTGAACATAAAAAAGTGTTTGGAAGGTGAACAACCCCTTTAATGTATAGTTGAGGGATTGTGCAACAGTTGCAACTAAGATAGAATTTCCTCAACCCGGACTCAGAGCAACTACTGTTCTCATAAAGGAAAATGATCAGGTGCAGACTTGAAAAAACACAACTGCCAGTGTATCAAATGATCCACCAAAAGCACTGCATGCTAGTGGAACTGTGAATCCCATCATCACCTTCTTCTATTTTGTAACATAAGCTTGCACAACACCTATATATATATTATTAATATTTGCATTATTTTGCATTTTTTTTGATTATTAAGAAATAAACCCAGGTTATTTCCAGGGTTTCTTGGCAATGTAGTGACAATACTACAGGTGTTGTACTGCAAATACACTGGCACACAACGGCTGGTTCAAGCAGGGTATTACCGTTGCGTGTTTATTGACAAAACATGCAACATTTCCTCCTACTTTCATTCCCCTCTTGTAGGGTAAGATACATACAAATGAATGAGTTCTCTTTGGCTACAGCCATAGAGTTACTTTGTTGCTTATGCAGTTAACCACGGACTGATTCAGTATGTAAGTAACATTGTTTGATACTTTGTAACCAGTCTCTGTAATATTGGTTAGAGGAGAGTTTATGATTCATAAAAATTACATAGGCAATAGCAAAATGTATTTTGTGATAAGTTTTTAGCACACTAGGTTTTATATCGGCTTTGATCTTTAATGGTTAAAACTATATTTCACTTTTAAAACTTTCCCTTTTAATGTTTTACACTTTTTTATAATGTATTGGAAATTGTATACACTTAGTTATGTGCGCTTCAGCTTTTATGCACACTTGATCATTGGATTTTCCATGAACGCTTTCCATTATTTGAGAACACCTAGTAACAATTATGCAAATTTGTTAATTAACCAACCAGTGCGAAGGTTGGGTTCTAAATTGTATTCACTTGTTTGCTTTTTTCATACTTAAAGGGGGGCACAAGCCCCGAAACGTTGCATGTTTTGTCAATAAACACGTAAGGGTAATACCCTGCTTGAACCAGCCGTGTGTGCCAGTGTAGTTGCAGTACCATTGTTCTTGGAGGGCGCCGATCCCTCTAACACTGTGCACCTGGTGAATATCTATTCAAAGGCCAGGGTGTGCGGGCATCCTTTAGTATCCAAAACTACAGGGGTTGCAATGGTTGTGACTACAGACAGCTCAGGTACCTGAGTGCCCATGCCTCCAAAACTTTCCATCTTTCTCAACAGAAGCTAATAATAAAAATCACTATGAATGGGCCACACAATCTTGATTACATTGCATAGATGGCACTGTATTAAGACACTGATGCTGATTGATTTGGTCAGGGCATGATTATTCTGGGCCACAATGCCCCAAGTTAAAATATTCACAAATCTCTAGCCACAGGAGATACTGTAATATGGATGAAGTGAAAACATGGACCAGTGGCGGAACTACCGGGGGGGGGGGGAGCAGGGGGTGCGATTGGAACAGGGTACGCACCCCCTCAGGGCCACCAGGCAGCTCACGCACTCCTATTCTAGCAAGAAGATCACATAAGGTGGGGGTCCTGCACCCGGGCTTGCCCCCTGCAAGTTACGTTACTGACATGAACCATTGTATGACACGTCCAAAAGTGTTCTATTAGATCGCATTTGTCTCAGAGATGCAGTATTTCAAATTGAGCTAATGTAGAACAGACAAAATTGAACAAAAAATCACCCACCAATGAGACAATATATATCTATATATCTATAATACACGCCCACACATGGAATCATTCACACACATTGCATGGAAGTCTCAGTTATTTCTCAGATGGGCAAAGCCAGAAAAGCATTATGAAATATATAGAAAAAAGTATGCTTCACCAATAGCAGTGAATCACATGGCTTAGATCAGCAATTTCACACATGTGGAATGTCTTTAGCCACAAAATAGAACTACAAAATGTGGCTATTACTGCAAATGTACATAACACTCCTAGATAGATGATGCAGCTTTAAAGAATCCATCCACATTTGCACAGATGTATGCTACTAAACCTCAGTTTATTGTCTTCTGTTTGTATTTATCCAAATTAAAAAAACACAAGGTGAATAAATTATTAGTTTCTTATTGATTTTCTCTTTTAGCATCTGAGTTATGAAGGTGCTACTAGTTTAGCTTGTAGTTTTAACCTTGCATAGACTCTCATTGTATCCTTGAATCCCCTTATGACTGGGAATAGACACTGTCAGAGAAGCTCTTGTGAACATGCAATTCTGCATTTTGATTGCCTTTGTACTCACCGATATCACCATATTGGTCAAAACTCCACTAGCAATAAACCTCAGGTGAGCTGTTCCCTTCCCTAAGGGTGGTGGCACATGAGGAGATTAGACAACTAGTAACAAATCTGCTCTACTGTGGGTGACTAATGTCCCTGAAATGCCTTCCCTCGGGCAAGAATATGAATCTGCAGGATGGCATACGAATCGTTTTGGTTTTCCGAAGTCACTCGAAGTTTTCTTGTGAGGAAAACAAAGCAATACATATGCCATCCCACTGGTGATTTGCATTCTTGCCAGTGAGAAGGCATTTGGGAAGATTAGTCACCTGCAGTAGAGAAAATTTGTCGCTGGCCCACTAATTAAAAAATTCTAAATATAAAAAATGTGATTCAATCAAATCGTGAAAAGAAATTAGAATGCCTTGAATTTGTACTCATCATTTTCAATGGGTCAAAATATTTTAAAAATTACCATTAAATAAGTTTAAAATTTGCCATAGACAGCTCCCCTTGACATCTACTTGAACTCAGCAGCTTTTAGATGCCAAATTTTACATTCAAGTTTTCTAAATACCATACACACCTTCAGGAGTTTTAACGCAAAGAAAATATCAGTTCAAAGGTTGATAAATCACTCCCATAGATCTGTAAACATCCTTATTTATAAATGCTTTTGCATTTTGAATTGTGTTTTGGTCATCTTCTTTAGACAACTAGATTGGTGCAGTTGAACATTTTTTAGATGGCATTTTATTATAAGATAGGAAACAGAGTGGGAGGAATTCTTATAGTAAATGAAAGACTATTTAGATTTAATGGGGTGGTTTCCCTTAACTTTTAGTATATTATAGAATGGCCAATTCTAAGAAACTTTTCAATTTGTGTTTCCAGCTTTTAAATGGGGGTCACTGACCCCATCTAGGAAAGAAATGCTCAGAAAATTTACTAGGCATGCACCAAATTCACTATTTTGGATTTAGTCGAATCCCCCAAATCATTTGCGAAAGATTTGGCTGAACACTGAATCTGAATTCTAATTTGCATATGCAAATTAGGTGTGGGAAGGGGGAAAACTTTTTACTTCCTTGTTTTTGACAAAAAGTCACCATTTACCTCCCCACCCCTAATTTGCCGAATCCGAATCCTGCTGAAGAAGGCCGAATGCTGGCCGAATCCCCAACCGAATCCTGGAATCCCTAAAAGCTACAAATCTATTATTGATATTTTTTATTACTCATCTTTCTATTCAGGCCCTTTCATATTCAATCAAAAGAGAAGTGGTCCAATTACCTTGTGTATTCACTCATCAACAGGCTGCAATCCCAGTGTAATGGATGCCACAATTCCAAGTCAAATTCAACAAATGCCCGGAGAGTTTGTAGTATGCTTTCAAATCATTCTTTGTAGTTTATTGCAAGAAACATGCACTCACGCCCCTTTCATATTCATATTGCAGTCTCTTATTCAAATCAATGCATAGTTGCTAGGGTAATTTAGACCCTAGCTTCTGGATTGCTGAAACGGCAAACTGGTGAGTTGCTGAATAAAAAGCTAAATAACTCAAAAGCCACAAATAATAAAACATGGAAACCATTTGCAAATTGTCTCAGAATATCACTCTCTACATCATACTAAACTTTAACTTAGAGGTGAACAACTCATTTAATGAACAGAACTTGATAAAACAAAACTATAACCGACAGACTCCAGTTAGTGTTTCTGTTGGTTTTTATTCAAGACTAAAAAATGTGTTGCTCACAATGAATCATGTATCTTATGTCCAAATAATTACTGATGTCTGGCAGAAGTACACCATAAAAATGCAATGCTATTTTATACACATCCTTTACCATATGCTATTTGCTCTACCACTAAGGTTTTAGTACACATTCTATCATCCCTTATTTTCTAAAGCAATGATGTTTCATAGACAGTGGAAAAAAGTGTAGTGAAAATATGAAATAAAGTGCATTCTTTTCCGTTTCCTTATCTTAACTATAACATTAAAGGCCAGAATTGCAAATTTGAATATATAAAATTTTTGTATGATCAAAACTTTCCTGTACTGGCCCTTTAAAAAATCCAAAGTCGGCTATTTGCTGCCAAAAGCCTGCCGAGTTCATGTATAAGTCAATGGGAGAAGACCAGGGATCAATTTGGACATTACTAGCCTTCATGACATTCAAGTTTTTTCAGAGAAAAAAATTGAATCGATTTTAATTGAATTTGATTCTAATTCGATTCGAGTTTTAGAGTCGGTTAAATTTGTGTGAGTTTTAGGTAGTTGATTCATTTATTATTTAACCACCGCAATAGAATTTATTAGCGTTAAAGTAACAGTAACACCAAAAAATTTAAGTGTTTTAAAGTAAAGAAAATATGATGTAGTGTTTCCCTGCGCTGTTAAAACTGATCTGTTTGCTTCAGAAACACTACTATAGTTCATATAAACAAGCTGCTAAGTAGCAATGGCGGAAATTGAAAAACCGCCATATGGCACAGGATGATTAATGGATAACAGATAACTATGTTCTACATTGCTTATCTGCAATCTGCTGTGTAAATTGAGCCTTTTCTCCTTTGAATGGCTGCCCCCATGGCTACACAACAGCTTATTCATAAAACAGTAGTAGTGTTCCTGAAGCAAACACTGCAGTTTTATCAGTGCAGGGCAACACTGTATTATATTTGTATTACTTTAAAAAAAAAATTGTTTTTTGATGTTACTGGTCCTTTAAAAATAAAACTAACATGAATTTGATTTTCGACCTTAGGTAAATTGCCTCTGAGGGTCACTGCACAGATTTTTATTGATTTGTTCTGGGGCAGATTATTGTTCACTGCTTTGTGCTCAGCTGTGTGGTGTTATTTTTAAAATGTGTTAAAAGGATCCACACAATAATTTGACTAGAGCATCTCCTACTGCATTGCCCATGTAAAGGTCCCCATACAGAGGCACATATAAGCAACCTATTGCCCAGGTTGCCAAACAAGCTGATCTCTACATGTATGGCCACCTTTAGGGTGAACTATCAGTGAGTAAGGAACCTGCTTGTCTTGAGGAGGGGCCTGGGTGCAGAATGTACCCAGAAGAGGGTAGTTAAATTACTGTGAAATATAGTGGGAGCACATTCTGTGACTGTTGGGGACTTAGTGGGACACTATTTGATCAACAGTTTCATGAAAAATGCCTTGTTCACAAATTGTAGGGGGGATCACAAACGAGAAAGTCCATGGCTTTCTCTGACTGATACCGACACCAGAAATGATGCCTTTTTTACATCCATCATAATATTGGCTTTGAATGCTGCTTATAATTTTGCCCTGAAGTATTTGCCCATTTACATTACCTATCTGACTCCCTGTGTTCATCTGTGAGGGGCTGCCATATTTGTGCAGCAGGAGTCCGTTAGTTTTAGAACCTTTAACCGAGAGGTTGAGATGGGACAGTCAGGTTGGCAAAACAGTAAGGTTAACTAACAATTACTTACAAAAACAAACCTTTCAGCAAAAAACAATCAGCGTGATCTATACGTAACTTCATATTTTAAAAAGTCGTTTTTAAGCGTCAGTATCACTTTAACCCTCTGACTGTAAACAGAATAAATGCAGCACTTTACAGCTATATATAGCGGTACTGGAACTTTTTTATTTATTTCATTTTGATTTCTGTAAAATTGTTTATTTACCTTGAGCCAGCTGCATCATGAGCAATAATCAAAAAGAAAAAATACATTTAATTATAAAAACTGGGGACAAAAAATAGAAATATTGTGTTTGGGTTTGGCCCCAAGTATTGCTGAAATCATTAGTGGAAAATTGGAGTATTAAAATCACATGACACATGGTAGACTCATGGGTTCTAAGTACATCTCAGTTGAGACGGTAATTTTGTGAGGAATAATCCACCCAAAAAAAAGTTTTAGTACCTTGATAGGCTCAGGGTACTTACTGCTTTCTACTATGTTGCAAGCAAATCTTTACACGAAAGATGAACATATAATAATCTGCTGATCACTCTCTGATTATAGTGTAAATAATAAACAGCAGACTTCTAAACCAGAAATCAGGTTACAGAAGTCACAAAGCTTATACCAGGGCTGCGGGCAAGCTGACAGCAGCCAATAAGATCCTTGTTTTTAAACAAGTGACCTTTATTAGCTACCTTTTGATTGGCTGTGTTGGGTTCTAAGACTTGGGTTTGCCCAATATCTGTTCACATAAAGACAGTTATTGGTCAGAAAGGACCTTTAGCCCTCCCCACTAATGTCTGAAGGGACCAAATTCAGCAGTTTTTTTTAGGGCATATGGATGGCAATTTTAACAGGCTGAATAGGGAGCAGAAAATTACAACCTTAAAATGTAAGGCTGCTTCTTATGTGGTCCATACCAACTGCCACAAGCACATTTTGTTTTCCAAGGCAAAATATTTTAAATACCTATTAAAGCTTTGCCTACATCTGTGGATTGGGACGTATAGATTATTCTTTATTTACATAGTGACAACATCAGCATTGCTTTGCAAAGATTATACATTATTAACATCAGATGCTACCCCCAAGGTCCATATCATATTCACACATGCTAGGATTATTTTTAACAGGAACCAGTTAACCTTTCTGTATGTGCTGGAAGTAAATCGGAGTACCCGGAGGAAAACCATGCAAACATGTGAAAAACATACAGCTGGCAATGAACCTAGGACCTCAGCGCTGCAAATGAGCAATCAGCAATGCTAACCATTGCAACACAGACAGCAGTGATTCTATGTCAGAAGTCGTCTGAGGCGGTTCCTGCAAAGCCACCCCCAAGAAAATACCTTTCCTGTGCTGGAACCCATAGACATAGGTCATTTTCTTTTGGTAATACAAAGACCAAAATGCTTCTTACGACATCTAAACAGAGTCAGGAGAAGTGTAAGATAAGAAATTCACTGGTGACCTCTGCTAGGAAGATTTCTCCAATGTCATTCTCTCATCAAAGCTCTGGGAAGATGGGCCACTGGGAAAATATAGAGCTCACTATCTGCATTGCCTTCCTAGCTCATAATTACAGATAGCTAGCAAGAGATTGGAGGAATGTGACTTATTTGCTGTGAAAAAAAATGTTCTGTCTAAAGTAAAATTTATGGTTCACCCACCTGCTAACACACAGTTGTCTAAATACTGATAGGTTGTAGTTTGCACCTAAAATAAAGCAAGATTTAGTTGAATGAGCCACATTTTTATAGGCTTGGAATCTAAAAGAATTGTGCACTCACCCATCTCACAACTGACCCTATGTTTTACCATCACTTTGTTCTAATGGATACATATTTTCCCTGAGGTTCCAGTTATACTCCTCTGGTTCAAGGGATCTGGTATTGTTCATAGTATGGTTGACCGTAAGATGGGTAGAAACACTTTGGCTTATTTTAGCAGCTACTAGGTGCACTGGTGCAAATTCATAAATTCTCCCATTGTGTATTATTATGTGTTGAAAAGTGCCAATTAGGGTGCTGCTTAAATTAATACAATGACTGAATGCCTTATATATACATTCTTCCTTTCCCTTGCCCTTTCTATTTTTCTAGAAAGCTAAGCAAATACTGTATTAATAAAGTGGAACTCACTCTCCTTGTTACTGATGAGTTAAATTGTGTAATTTAAAGTATTCTGGCTATGGGGGGGGGGGGGGGGGGGGGTTGTTTAAACAACACAATCATCTGTTTAACTAAGCTAAACAAAGACTGCTCCAGGGACAAGTGGGAAGTAAGATAACAGACAGACTCAGCTGGGAAGATAAGATGGGAAATGGATCAGTTAAGATTCATTTATAACCTTCCATTTAAGTTTAATAGTATTAACACATTTATAATTACCAATATATTCCACAGCTTGTGTCCGTTTTCATCATTGTCTAATGCAAAACATATTAGTATTTCACAATATTATGAGTAGTAACAGCACTATGTAGCACTGATTTTATCTATACGATCCCCTTGGATTTGGCTGGGTTGCACTGATTGAAAATTGATCACATTGAAAAAAAAAAAAACGAGTGTAGCTCTTCTAGTTGGATTCTGTAAAAGTGTCCTCTATTTTTCACATGGTAAATTGAACCCTACATATACTGTACAGTCAAATGTTACGAATTGTACAGGCTAGGAATAGTTGTGGCTCTCGCACACCCTCTGTGTCCGGCTAATTAGAGACGCCTGGTGCTCAATGGTGGAGATCCGGCAACCTCCCAACAAACCAGCATCCAAAAGAATCCAAAGGCACACAGGACTTATCAAACACAAAAGTGTTTATTGCAAATAGCGGTGCAACGTTTCGAGGTTACCCCCTTTGTCAAGCACACTTTTGTGTTTGATAAGTCCTGTGTGCCTTTGGATTCTTTTGGATACTAATTGTACAGGAACAGGGGGTTGTTTTGTCATCTATGGGAAATAGTGTTTCCTTGTGGTCGACAAAGCACCTGAAAATACCTTTGCAAATTAATGAAGGTAAATTATTGCATGTAAAACAGTTAATTTGCATAAAATGCTTGCACAAATATCTTTTTACATTTTATGTGACTATGATAATTAAAAGACATGTATAATAGGAAAGGTTTCCCCCACTAGAGGTGCAGGCTAATAGAGCCTACACTTTAATTGGGGGAAACAAAACTATTTTGCACAAAAAATGCTTGTAGTGAGAACTATGCTACCTGCACCAGGAGGGAACCACGTGTGGGCAGTTGATAGACTCGCTTGTGTGTCACCAGACATTGTCACTCGTACCGCTACAAGAATTTTTAAGGCCCTATTTTTTTTGGCCTATTTTTTTTGCCCTATTTGGCCAACCAATCATGGGACCAAATGACATCATGGGGGTGGGTTGGTGTCATTGCGGGCGGGGTAGTGATGTAGCAGAGCTATGATGTGGTGACTGGTGATTGGCTGATCGTGAATCTGAGGGAATCCTGGCCCTTTTTCCAAATTAGGAAAACTGGGCATGCAGTTTTGACTTCGACAGCCCTCCTGAAAACTGGGCTGTCTGGACAGGTGGCAGGTGAATGCAATGATTGTGGGTGGGTTGTAATAGCATGGGCTGGACTGTGATTTTTTCGGACAGCGCAATGAGGGCTGAGGTTACTGCACCACTTGGGTGTAATTGGGTGGATACCTGCCCGGCTTTCAGCATGTTGAAATCTAGGCTGTCTGCTTCAGAACTAACTAGTGATAGGCTTATTTACTTGCCAGGTATGGATTTGCGGTGAATTTCTGCATTTCATGAATTTTTCACTAAACTGCATCAAAAAAAATGGATCAAATTCACCCATCACTATTCAAAACCAGACAGGTGGCAACCATATTTTTTTGTGATTGCAGAATACTTTGAACAAAATTATCTGTGTACCATTAGCTTTACAGAACTAGAGGCTAGACATTATTTGTGAGTCTTAATACTAGACATTGACATTTATGCATAACTGTGGGGTTAATTTATCAATACTGGGCGCATTTGTCAGAGCAGTGACCCATGTCAAGCAATCATACGTTGCTCTCATTGCTCCACACTCCCAGTGGCTTAAAAAAAGTTATTGGTTACTGCCCAGTGTTTAAAAATGAGCCCCACTTACTTAATTTTATTCCTCGTGAATTTTCTTCCTCCTGACCCAGAGGTCTTTTTTTTAGAAAAATCACTGCATAACCCTATAAAAAATGACCAGGTCCAGGTCTGGACTGGGAGTCAAAATAGGTCCAGGCATTTGAAGTACAGACAGGCCCGGATTTGTGGAGAGGCCACCAAGGCCCGGGCCTATGGCAGCAGTATTTTAGGGGGTGGCATGCTGCCCAACCACACCCACATTGGTCCAGAAAGACTGGGGACGCAAAGAAGATATGATAGATTTTTAAAGTTCCTGTGCACCAATCCCCATTGCTCCTGTCCGATGCAGAAAACTGAGCAAATAAAAGGGAGGCAATAGGGGCAATGAACAACAGCGGGCCTAGGGGCGCCTGCAATGTAAATCCGGTCCTGAGTACAGAGAGGCCCAAACAGCTCCCCACCAGCGCACTAAATACATCTTACATCTTACTAGGGTTGCCACCTTTTCTGGAGAAAAATACCGGCCTTCCTATATATTTATCTTTTTCCCCTATTAATAACATTGGGATCAACCATCAAAAATACCGGCCAGTTGGAAACCCTACATCTTACTGCAGCCCCTCTGGAATTTGCTAGAACCCACCCAGCCGGGGCCTGAGCAGGTCCCAAACAATGTGTTAAAAAAAAAAAACCAAAAACATTATTTAACAAGAATTGCCTTTCCCTGACAATTGCCCTTGTATGGAATAAACGAACTGTGACTAGACTAGTCTTATAAACAGGATTGTTATTGACAAATGGCAGAATATGGGCGCGTCGGCAGTTAGTGTCAGAAACCAGTTCCAAACTGGGCGCACATTCCTAACCAAGTCAAAAAAGCTAGTTTCAGACAACAGTTAGTTAATCCTATTAGTTTTATAAGCTCCGCCCACCCGCTCGCTGATTGGTCGATCCGCTTCCCGGTGCTCGGCTCTCAGCGCTCTCTCACACAGGCTGAACAGAGCTTTGCAATGCACAGGAGGCGGACACGACGGCCGCTCCCTGGTTCTCACTACTTCTCATAGGCTGAGAGGGGGGAAATCTCTGTGTGAAGTTAATGCAGTTTCTGGAAGAGAGGAAACCCCACTGTACGACTGTGGGATCCGCCGGCACAAGAGTGGATGGTATTGCGCTCTTCTTCTAAAAGTTGCTCAGTACTGCAGAACAGTTTGTCATTTAGCTAGCTGTATGGATTATGGGATACTAATCATGACTCAGGTAAGATGCATGTGCTTGTGACACTTCTGTGCAGGACTGAACATGTGCAATGAGTCCTGTTGCTTCTGCCACTGACGCACTGTCATGTGCTTCTGTATTACTAAAGAGAGCAAGTTATGCGCTGGGCACAACTTTCACCCCCCCATAAGAAATCAGTCAATGACTTGCTTTGTTGGGGGATTTAATGAGCTCTTTGGATAGGGACAGGAAGCCATTGTCTGATCACTCAGATTATGCAAATCGCTCTTTGTCATTGACAATGCATGGCGACTTTCCAACTGTCCTCGGTTCCATGGACTGTCTATTTGGATTTAATATATCTCTGCGAATGCCCATACCCTGGCTAATGTATTCTGTATCAGTGTTGCACACACACACAAACTTTCATATTATTATATACCAGATAAAGTCATCTGGCAGGCTTGAAAGTCTGGAATAGGTAACTACTAAGTCAGTTATTTCCATGTTTAGAAAACTTGACAATTAGACAAAAAAAAAAAAAGAAAACCACAAGAATGCTATTGCTAGTGTCTATAACCTGCAGATACCCAGCCTTTGGTCATTGCCTTCACTATAGTAAGTTACAGCACTCCCATGTATCAATAAAACCGCCTTTATTACAGCATTATATATGACAAAGCAATGTTTCGGACCTCCTGGTCCTTTCTCAAGCTGACAATGTTGCTGTGCCATATAGAATGCTGTAATAAAGGCAGTTTTATTACTACATGGGATTGCTGCAATTTACTATGAATTTCATCTAAAAGATGTGAAGGTGAACACATTGTTTAGCGTGCACCCCTGAAAAGTAATTTAATGTGCTGGATGACTGATTGTTGCCTTCACTGACAGCTGAAGGTAGGGTGCTATTTCTCAATAACAACTGGAGGGCTGCAGACCCTTCTGTAAGATATTATTATGAAATGGAGAGCTATATGGTAATAGGAATGAATGTGGGGGGGGGGGGGTGATCATGTGCATGGGGCTTTCTCTGAGCAAGTCTCATATGGTGCACTGACCCAGCAGCAAAGTGTCATTGGGCATTTGTTTCAGATGTTGGCAGCTGTGTGCATGGAAAATGACTGTGACGTGCAGAATCAAAGCATCATTCCCCCAGGCACTGCAAGCTGGGTTATATGTTATACTAGAAAGTCTCCTGCATGGCATAAAGGTTTACTTGTAAAGAAAGAAAAGGGTAGCAGGCTGGGCATCTCTCAATGATTTCTAGCATCCACTGATATCCCATGGGCCACATATTTGAGCATCACTTCTGAGAATGTTTCTTTTAGGCCCAGCAAGTGATTTATGGAGTATTTGCCTTTTATTGTATTCTGGGAGTTGTAGTTCAGCAGTAGTGCCACAAAGCAAGACAGTGGTACTTCCTCTCTGTCACTTTTGCGAATGTGAAAATGGAATTGTGCACTGTTCATTTTAAACCTCACTTGGAAAACTTTAGAAGAATGCAGGCTTTAAAATTCTCAGAGCTCTTTCCCAGCAGGGCAGAAAAAAAAATAATGTGGATTTTCTTCATAGTGTGTTACTGATTAGATATAATTTGCAGCACACCACCCCTGTGGCATGAGAATTTAATGTAAAAAGCTAAATGTGGGCAAATGTTCCACAAGTAAAATGTATATTAGTTAATTAGTGGCTGGGCATTTACCCAGTAGGGAGCCTGGCATGCTGATTGTATTCACTGTGTGCTCGCTTTGATCGCTTAGGTGGTTAATAGACAAGCGGGGTAACTATGGGAACCTCTGCTGTAGGTTAGTGGGAACAGAGGAGATGCAGTCAGTGGAGACAAAGGCTAGTTTGTTAATTTAGCATGTATAGGGAATCAAACAGGAGATTTTGTAAAGTTAGCAATGATTAATTTGCTTGCTGCTCTAGCAGTATAACAAAAAGGGGGTGGGTTGTAAAAAGTGTCTTCAAAATTAAATATATGATAGCTTTTAACCAAGTGCCGCAGTTGTGCTTTGTCTTTTGTTATCAGGCGAACAAAGCAAGACAAAATCCATTTGTTTGAATTTGAGAAGTAAATATTTGAATATGCATGAGACTGTGAGTGAGTCGGATATAATTGTTTGTGCACTGGATGTAGTATTTCCTTTGGTGTATTCATTGTTGGCTTTTCCGGTTGTTATCCTTCATTTAGATCGGACTTTCTCACAATGGCAATAAAAGGTGTCACTGGAAGCTGTTACAGTTGACACTTGCCATTTTCACAAGATCACTATAGAACCCAGCCCCCCTACCTGCAACGTCACTTAGAAATCAACCAGAAATTATAGGCCTTGTGATTTGTATATCTGTTTTAATAGTGATTACAGCTATCTGGTTTCGATATATATGGGCGGTTGTTATTGAATCATGTCATAACCCATTGATTAGATTAATACAGTTTCGATATATATGGGCGGTTGTTATTGAATCATGTCATAACCCATTGATTAGATTAATACAGTTGGTGCAGGTATTTCTTCAAATAATGGAGCTGGTTCTTTTAAACAAAATTATAAGATACTTCATCTAACAACCTTTGAAGTTTCCGTTCAGTATTATATGCTACTGGCAGGAAAATGACTTGTATGTGGTATGTGACAATTGTACTTGTGCACAGAGGTCAGTATTTATGTGACCTATGGCCTTATGCTGGTCACTGCTGTTGCATTGAAGTGGGATTAGGCCTTGTGCAAGGTGACCTTGAGTTAAGCCTTTCTTTTTCCACCAAAGCACAACAATCAGATCCTCACATTGGGCTGCATCAATATTGTTCTTAAGAAGTACACAACCTATTCACAATGTATTATTGAAGAATAGTTACCCTTGCCTGCCAGTAGGGGTCAGGCTTAAAGCTCTATTTGGGATTTTCTTTAAAAAAAAAGGCAAGTTAAGAAAAGAAACTGAGTGACTTCAACGCCAGTATTATTTGATCTTGTGTTTTTTTTTTTTTTATCCGATTCTGTTTTGTATTGTTTCGGTTTAACAAAGAAAACTTTGTTAAAATGTGTGCCTTTGTGCAGCTTATAGTAGTCAATGGGAAGCAAAAAAATAAAGCTAGGAAAAGCTAAAAATTGTTGTTGTAACCAATTATTGCCTAAAGGATATGCTAGATAGTACCAGAGATCCAGTAACAGTAGCTTTTTGGATGCCAACTATATACCTTCTGCTTCATGGTGATAAAAGAAAACTCTAGAGGTTATAAGTTCTTTATAAGACAAAATTTTCCAAGAATGGCTATTCACTTGGCCTCATGCTTCCTTTCTCTGCCTGGCACTGGCAGAGCACCAATGAGGCATTTATAGTTCTTATGGGTTTTGCTAATGTAATAAAAAAAAAAACGATTCTGTGATTAAAGGGCAAGTCAACACCAACTTAAAAAAATGCCTAATAAAAAAAAACAATTCTAAGCAACTTTCCAATGTACATTTATTGAAAACATTATCAGTGCTTGGGAAGTCATTTGAAAAAACAATTGCTATTGAAAGCTGCTTTTACTTTACTCCTGGTTATTACTTTTTAAACAATATTGCAAAAGTCTTAGTTCCCCAGCCAAGACAGGTCTGTTAATCATCTGCCTTGTCTTACATTGTATTAACAGTCTCAGCGATCAAGGGAAGAGAATACGAAGGGACAGACAAATGCTTCTATCATTATCAATTCATTTACAAATAAAAACATTTTGAAAATGTGTAATGAATGTATATTGCAAAGTTGCATAGAACAGCTTCCATTTACGTCCAAAAATTTTCCCTTTTGTTACCAATATACAGGTCTTTGCACGTTATTCAGTCTTAAAGGGGTGGCTTACCTTTAAAGGACCAGTAACATCAAAAAATGAAATTGTTTTAAAGTAATGAAAATATAATGCAGTGTTGCCATGCACTGATAAAACTGCAGTGTTTGCTTCAGAAGCTCTACTATTTTTTATATAAACAAGATGTGTAGCAATGGGGGCAGCCATTCAAAGTAGAAAAGGCTCAAGTTACACAGCAGATAGCAGATAAGCTCTGTAGAACATAATGTTATCTGTTATCCATTACTTATCCTGTGCCATATAGCCATTTTTTCAATTTCCGCCATTGCTACTTAGCAGCTTGTTTATATGAACTATAGTAGTGTTTCTGAAGCAAACATCAGTTTTAACAGCGCAGGGTAACACTACATGATATATTCTTTACTTTAAAACACTATTTTTTTGGAGTTACTGTCCCTTTAAGTTAACTTTTAGCATGACCCCATCCAGAAATGCTACAAATTTATTTTATTGCTACTTTTTATTACTCATCGTTCTACATAGGCCCTTTCCTATTCGTATTCCAGCCTCATTCAACTCAGTGCATGATTGCTAGAGTAACGTGGACCCGAGCAACCATTTTAAACTGGAGAGCTAATGAATAAAAAGCTAAATAACTCAAAAATTACAAATAAACAAAACAACTTGCAGATTGTCTCAGAATATCACACTCTACATCAGTGATCCCCAACCAGTAGCTCGCGAGCAACATGTTGCTCTCCAACTCCTTGGATGTTGCTCCCAGTGGCCTCAAAGCAGGTGCTTATTTTTGAATTACTGGTTTAGAGGCAAGTTTTGGTTGTATAAAAAACAGATGTCCTGCAAACATTCTCTCCTGTATGTATGTATATTTTTATTTATATAGCGCTCCTTGAGGGCAAAGCACTGTACAGCAACAATAATTTAGTAGTAACAAACAAGGGATCACTGCATTAATCAGTAACAATAAGTGCATTATTATAAATACAGTTTGCATAAATATAAAATATAATTACACATTGTTGAGGAGACAAGATGATGGAGGACCCTACCCCTTGGGGCTTACAGTCTAAATGGGAGGGTAACTTACAGACACAATTTGGAGGGGTAATAAAGTGCTTTTTACAGTGGGTGAAACTGTCGTACAAGTGCCAGTTCAGGTGTTATCCAGGTGCTCCCAGAGGTAGTCTCTGAGTTTTGTTTTAAAAACATTGAGGGAGGATTCTCTCCGGAGAGATGCAGGAATGGCATTCCAAATATAAGGAGCTGCAAGAGAGAAGGGTTTGACACGGGAAACAGCAGTAGAAGTGGGGGGTACAACCAAGCGGTTAGTCTGAGAGGAGCGGAGGTTTCGGCCAGGAACATATAGAGAAACAAGAGATGAGATGTAGTTAGGTGTAAAGGAATGAAGGGCTTTGAAGGCTACGAGGAGAAGTTTATAAGTTATTCTCTGTTTTATAGGAAGCCATGATAATGACTTTAACAGGGGAGGGGCCTGTATCCTCTTGGATGAGAGAAGGACAATTCTGGCAGCAGAATTTAATACAGACTGTAGAGGGGAGAGATGGGAGTTAGGCAGGCCTGTTAGTAGAAGGTTACAGTAATCTAGTCGGGATAGGATAAGAGCATGCAGGCTGCAAGTCCATATAGGGGTTACCAAAAAGCTAATCAGAGCTCTTATTTGACATCCACATTGACTTTTTCATGCTTGTGTTGCTCTCCAACTCTTTTTTAAATTTAAATGTGGCTCACGAGCAAAAGGGGTTGGGGACCCCTGCTCTAGATCATACAAATGATGTACGTACATCCCCTTTAATGAACCACTTGTTGGAACTGAATCAGGGAAAGCAAAAACCAATTGTAGATATGATGGTGCTTAGCTTTCAAGCAAATTGTGTTTGTTTTCAGGGAGAGCAGTGGCTTTTGAATGGTGAACTGATGCATCATGGCACATTGCAATGCTGAGGAGAGCTATAACGTTCAAGCCACTATGCACATATATCCTTTACTTATAACTTTCAAGTGCTTGAGTTATGTTCTTTCATGGAAGTGCAATGCCAGAGAAAAGCAATTTGCAGGCTTGTGGGGAATGCAGAGGGAAAAATCTCCTTAGTATCAATAATCATGGAAAATAACTGATAAAACCTGAACTGTTATAGAAAATGCGGAAACTAACTTCCTATAGATCATACCTCCCAACATTTTGGAAATAAAAAGAGGGACAAAAAAATTGAGGCGCTCAGCGCAGCAGAATTTGTGACATGCCCATTCTTGTGGCCACACCCCCTAATTACCATGTTAATTCTACAAAATTTGGCAGGTTATGAAAGTTTGAACATATTTCTGTGTTTTTTTCCCCCCAATTATTACAGTTTTGCTAATAAAGGTGAATTGCCGTTTAAGCGGAATCTATACATTTCCCAAGGGACCTGTTATCTTATATTGTTACAATTACTTATTTGCTTATCTACAAATTATTGTAATAATTATAAAAGTATCAATCTTCTGCTGTGGCTGTTCTGGGCTCTCTGCCAAAAGCCCGTTACGTTAGAAACCGTTTCTTTTTCTGGCTGCTCAGTGCAGAGAAAAACGGGACTTTCCAATACAAATGAGGGACTGCAGGTTGAGCTTTCAAAACAGGGACTGTCCCTCTAAAAACAGGACAGTTGGGAGGTATGTATAGTTTGCCAAATTATTGTGGATACATAAGAATCAGTGTAAGGATGTTCTAAGGCAATATTGCTGCTAATGTAACCTAAATGAGGGCTCATTTTACATGTCTGGGAATAACATCTCACTTTAGAGCTCTAATATTAAATAATTTACTGTGAGCTTTAGAACAAATGGCACTTTCATGCTGAAGGAAAGTGTCAGATTTTACACAATCATAAAGCTTAGTGCTTCCTGGCTTTGAACAATAAACCCTGACACCTTATTACTGACACTGATCAGACTGTTTTTATTATAGGCGGGAATCGGCAGATAATTCTATTCATTTTCCTCAGTAACATTGAAGGCTGGGGTTTGACATTTTTAATTAAAGGCAAATTAAACTCAAGAGTGTGCTGTGTTTAAAAAAATATCTGTCAAACATCCTCTTTTCCTTATAGGCAAAACATTTAAAATAAATACTGGAGAAGCCTTAGAACCAGATATGGTTTATTTTTTCAACATGGCCTTAAAGTGAAGCCGCTTCTACATGAAAGTTCTATTCTGAATGAAATTATTTTAACACCATCAGATATATATATGCAAATATTTCAGTCCTGTCAGAAAAAGGGAGGAAAAATAATCACGATGTCCTTCAGAAAATCAGCTTAGAATTTTACACAATTTAAGTCCTTTTTTTGCATTTTACGAATTGCTATGCATAAAGGTGTTGATGCATTTTCTCAGTGTTGGCATTCAGGAAGCCATGTTGACAGCAACTAAGAAAGACGTTTGTTTTTAGCCTCAGGGCATGTGCTTTGCAAAATGTGATTATTTCTTGTTTGTCATGGAAAATAGACAGATAATTCCTTTTGATGTTATATTATTAACATTTATTTATTTCCATAGAGCCAACTTATTTCTTAGCGCATAAGCACATAGAAGTATTAATGTTCACTACTTTGGCACATAGTATTAGATTCCATAAGTGCTGGAAATCTCAATTTGAAAGGCTAATGCCATATGTGATATATCACAAGAGGTAGTGGGGTTTTCTCCAAAGGCTCTTTCGCCCCCTCATAGAAAACACCACGTGACACAGGCTTAAAGCTTATAATTGTTTCCACCAAGGTTATTGTAGATTAGTATTTACAATAAAGTTTTAATGGTAAAGTGTTTTTGAAATCCCATATTTTAGGTTAAACTTTAAGGCTTTAGCTAAAACTATCAATGGCTATTAAAATGTTGCTTTCTTAGCCTCTTATTTGGCATAAAATAATTTCTTTCAAGTTGTGGAACTTCTCTGGAAGTAGGACAAAATGTGAAGTGTCACAGCTTTTTTCATTTTGATTATTTTCTCATCATTGGGGGGCAATAGGGAACATTGTGTTTTATCTTTAATTATTTTTTGTTAATCCGTTTTATATTTATTGCTCACTTAAAGGGGTTGTTCACCTTATAATCAACTTTTAGTAGATATTGAAATTCTGAGACAATTTGCAACTAGGTCTTCATTTTTTTTATTGTGGTTTTTGAATTTAGTTTTTTGTTCAGCAGCTCTCCAGGCATTTTGGCATTTCATGATGTATATGGTTGCTATGGGCCATATTTCCCTAGCAACCAGCCAGTGCAGCTTTAGAGAGCTTGGCTGCTGTTGTCAGTTACCCTAATTGAAAGCTGAAAAATGTCAAAAGAAGAGGCCATATCATTAAAAACTAAAAAAAAAGTGAAAAGTTGCTAAGAATTGGCCATCCAACAAAACTTAACTACCCCTTTAAGGATTATGAGAAAGCCACAATTATTATTGTTATAATTTGAAGAAAGTCTTACAGTGCTTTTTAGTCTTGTTTTATGGATGGAGATGAGATTCATGACACCTCTATAGTTGTACCTGTTTTGAATTGGAATTAATAATTTGCATACATTATAAACTCAAAAATGTTCTGGCAGCTATTTCCACCATGCAAATGCAATTGCAAAATAGCAGCATAATTTGTACAGAGTGGTTAAATATGCATTCATAATCATTCTTAGTTGTTATTGTTTTAATGTGTCAGATTGTCGGTGGTTCATAGAGAGAACACTGTTAGTGGGCGCTTGTGAGCACAGGCAGTGAGCATTGTAAAAACAGCTTATTAGATAGGTCAGTGGGATTTGACCTAGTTTTGTTAGCAGCCTGAGCATGATGTCAGTGGAAGTCATGTCACAGATGTGGATGAAGCATGCTACATCGGCTTAGCATTCTTTTTTTCTGTAGCTGCTGCTTCAACATCTTTTCCTTCTTTCCTTCTCCATAAATGACAGGCAGGTTAACATAATCCTTCTATTGGCAGTTTAAAATGAAGGCAGAAATAGGCTTTTAAAGTAGAATTGTATGTCATTTTCTGTGCCATTAGGGATAATATAATAGATCTCTAAATTTCTAGCATTCTATTTTATCATGTGTACTTAATGCAAAGGAATCTTCAGGTTAGTCCACACCACACGATTCTGGGACTCCATATACGAACCAATAAGATGTCGGCATCTTTTATCGACCTGTGTACTGGCTAGTGCTGGGGGGGGGGGCGGAAAAAGGGGCAGGAGTGATGTAAAAGGGGCGGGGAGCGCCATAAAGGGGGTGGGGCCATGGCGCTTAAGGGGGCAGAGCCACCTTAGCATCGGGGAACAAATACTTTTAAAGTGAAGGGTGGAGGCCTTTTTGTAAGGGTATTATAAATTACCGGCAACTACAACAAATTTGTAATACCGGCCCTTGCAGGTATTTTACCGGCTAGGCCAGTAAAATACCGGCTGGGTGGCAACCCTAGTCGCAAGGCGACTAATCTCCCAGTATCGCCTGGTGTGGATTAACCCTTAAGGTGACCATACCTGGGCCGATAAAATCTGTCTTCAGACTGAGTCGGCATCTTATTGGCCCGTGTATGGTGTCCTCTGACAGGCTTCCCTGATTGATATCTGGCCAGATGTCAATCAGACGGGACGAAAAATCCCATTGGCTTGCGGGCGCATCTGTTTGTTGATGCGGTCCTGAGATGCGACTGCTTGTTTACCTACGTTCTGATCCGATCATTGGGCCCTAGGGCCCACGATCAGATCAGCGTGATATCACCCACCTCAAGGTGGGCATGTCGGGGGGGGGGGGGGGGGGGGGGGGGGAATCCACTTGTTTGGCAACATCGCTAAACAAACAGATCTCTCCGTGTATGGTGTGTACAATGCACAGGAAGCCTCACTTTTTCAGTTGGTGTATTGTCCATTGTCCACACCCGTGGAGGACTCTGCTGATGGCATATCAGAGTTTTTCAGCCATCAGCATGGATTAGTATTTTTTGCTGACATTTTATGAAGTAATAATTAATATCTCTTTAATGGAGAAGTAGTTTGTGTCTGAGCACTCAGCCAATGCTTATAATCACATACATCAGACCCTGGTCCATCTTATTGGTGCTGTAAGTTCATAGAAAATATAATGATCACTTGTGTGCTGTTATTGTTCCATGGAGTGTAGTCCATGTTGTAACATTCCCCATTTTCTCTTTTACATACCATGGCCTGGTATTTCTTCACATAGTTTTAGTCTCAGCATACACATTTTCATTTTACCATTTACCATACTAGACTTGTCACAAATACAACAAAAGACTATAATTCTGTCTGTGTAGCAACAGGATCCTTAAGAGTTAGGGGAACCCACATTCCTAAGGAATTACTTTCATGCTGCTATATTTTATATACTTCACAATCACATCTGTAAGCTGTAAATACTGGTATGGGTCAGGTGGGCAAAACTGCGAAACGTACAAGGATAAAGATTACCATATGACTTATAGAAAGACTAAAGATTACACAATGCACATTCAGGATGTATTTAAAGGGATACGGTCATGGGAAACATATCTTTTTCAAAATGCATAAGTTAATAGTGCTGCTCCAGCAGAATTCTGCATTGAAATCCATTTCTCAAAAGAGCAAACATTTTTTTACATTTCATTTTGAAATCGGACATGGGGCTAGACCTATTGTCGATTTCCCAGTTGCCTAGAATCATGTGACTTGTGCTCTGATAAACTTCAATCATTCTTTAATGCTGTACTGCAAGCTGGAGTGATATCAACCCCTCCCTTTTTCCCCCCAACAGCCTTACAACAGAACAATGGGAAGTTAACCAGATGACAGCTCCCTAAGACAAGATAACAGCTGCCTGGTAGATCTAAGAACAGCACTCAATAGTAAAAACCCATGTCCCACTGCGTTCCATTCAGTTACAGGGAGAAGGAAAAACAACAGCCTGCCAGAAAGCAGTTCCCTCTTAAAGTGCTGGCACAAGTCACATGACCAGGGGCAGCTGGGAAATTGATAAAGTATCTAGCCCTGTTTTTTTAAACTGAATATTAAAAAATCTGTTTTCTCTTTTGAGAAATGGATATCAGTGCAATAGTCTACTCGATCAGCACTATAAACATGTTTTCCCTTGTGGCGGGATCCCTTATCGTAATCACTATTGTTAGGCAATGCCTACACACGCCTTTTGCACTAAACTGTGGTGACCCTACTTATCAATTTATTATTTTTTCCAGGCATGATGCATCATACAGGGTGACCCACAGCAGCAGTTTCCAATTTAAAGCTGGCCACAGACGTTAGATTTTATTCCTAGAACCACAACGTTTGGATATTGATTGTATGTTTCAATGCCAAAATCTTAAATTTAGAATCAGTATCTAGAATTAAGTAGGAATAATACCAAATCGGACAATGTTCTCACCATTACTTGACAGACAGCAATTGTACAAAAGTTATGTCCGGGATAGTAGTGACAATGGATATCATCAGAAAGGCAATACATGCAAAGATAGTATCGTTAGCCGACATTAATTTTGTAACCTGTCCGATCGACTAAACTACCTCTCGCCACGGTACGAAAAATATCAGGAATCCAAAAATATAATATAAAACTCTCTCTTTACATCAGCTTTAGTCAATAGTGGGCATTTTAAACTGCTGCTAGAACAAATCATCTCTCATTAATGTAAAAATACAATATAAACACAATATAAAATACAATATATTGACAAGCTGTGAATTTTGAAACCAGTAAATATTCTGGAGATACAATGAACAGGGCTGTCACATTGGAGCAGCGCAAATAAAATTGGAGCAAAATTGCAAATATACATTACCGTATTGGCCCTTTTTTTCCCCAATAGCCGTCTATGGCCTGTCCTTTTTAAATACAGTAGTTTACTTTTATTGCATATTTTAGAAAAGGTTATATCAAATGTATATATATATATATATATCTTATTATCAATTATTACCTATGGATATGTTTACTTGTACCTTATAAGAGCAAACAATGTGTTAGAAACACACACACACATCTTCCATTGAGTTGAGTGGGATAAGCCTCAAACCAGTAGTACCCTGAGTGCCATTAGCATCCAACTGTATTTGGATTGGGGTCTACTGTTAAACTTTGTCTGGTGCAGCTATATAGTTTTCTACCAAATTAAAAACAGCTGTCTGACATAGGCCTTATTGTTGAGAGGGATGAGGCTATCAACATTATCATTATAGTCTGCTGTGACTTACCCAATGTACGGTAGGTATAAAAAACAATTCTGACCCCAGACCATATTGGTGCTAAAAAGACAGGCTCCTCTTGGGTTGTGGGGTGAATAGACCAGAACCTTAGGTACTGAGGACCCATCGAGTGCGACTCTGATACATTCACAACCACTGCTTGTCCTGAACATGTGCCGCAAAGAGCAAATGTTAACCGAGACTAATTACTTTAGCTGGCAACGAGAAACAAATGTTGTTTTAAAGTCTCACATCAAGGGGTTAGAAATATCAGCATGGTCAAAAGCATTCCTTCTACCTAGGGGACAAGAATGTTCAGCCTATACCATTCCTCCTAATGCTTTCAACAATGCTTTACAGCTGTAAAAGTGGGCAGAGAGACTGGAACTATGAAAATATAGCAGTGCTGAAAGAAGATGATATTTATGTTCCTACAAGTGGGAAATTCTTTCTGCCAGTCTTATGTTTGTTATAGAACTTAACCTAACCGTCAGTTTTAAAATGAATTATCTTATAAATATTACAAATGTCTCACAGCCAAGCTTCAGTATATTATAAAAGGATGTTAACCATGCAGTGTGAAACAAGTGTTAATTATTCAAAATGTACATTGTAAAGTGTGACAGCATAGATAATGCACGCATCAGCCATTCCTTATTTGTACATTTGTATTTATAACTCACTTGGAGATACATGTAGATACAGTGCTACTTGCGTGTCACTATTACTATTACAACATGAGTGCTGCTGTTATTATTGCCTGCGATTGTTATTTGTGCCAAAATACAGAATACCTGGAGTTTCTCTAGGTAATCCAGACCCACAATTTGGTAACCACTGTGTTAAGGGTACAGTAACATTAAAAAAATAAGAGTTAAAAAGTTATTCAAGTATAATGCAGTCGCCCTGCTCTAGTAAAACTGCTGTGTTTGCTTCAGAAACACTATTGTTTATATAAGTAAGTTGCTGTGTAGCAATGGAGGCAGCTATTCAAAGGAGAAGATGCTCAGGTCACATAGCAGATAAGCGCTGTTGAACATAACGTTATCTATCTAACCTGTAGAAATAGAAAACAATGGCACTCAAGGCAAGAAAATAGCAGGGATCCCCTTGCTGTTTATTTGTGTTAACATGCAACGTTTCGGGGCGAGCCAATTTCTCAAGCATGATGCCAGTATTTTCTGTTTCTACTAGGGATGCACCAAATCCACTATTTTGGATTCAGCCGAACCCCCGAATCCTTCCCAAAAGAGACGGCTGAATACCGAACCAAATCCGAATCCTAATTTGCATATGCAAATTATGGTTGGGAAGGGGAAAACATTTTTTACTTGTTTTGTGCCAAAAAGTCACGTGATTTCCCTCCCTGGCCCTAATTTGCATATATGCAAATTAGGATTTGGATCTGGTTAGGCCAGGCAGAAGGGTTCGGCCAAATCCAAATCCTGCTGTAAAAGGCCAAATCCCGAACGGAATCCGGGATTCGATGCATCCCTAGTTTCTACTGTAATATTGGAGGTGGCCGTATCTTCCTACATTGGGCACCAGGCTACATAGCGGAGGGAGTGTTAAGGGTGTGTGCGACTTCATCTAGTTCATGAGTGAAACCATGAGTGAAAAACGTTTTTTTGTGTTATTTATATTCTCTGAAAAATGGTTAAGAAATCATAAATTCTGACAGGGTATGTAAACTTATGAGCACACCTGTATATTCTAGGCGTATGTATTCTTTAAGCCGTTTAACTCTGAATCATTAAGTAAGACTCGTCACGGAAAGTTAATGTAGATTTTTGGGAAATTTGCTAAGATTACAATTTACTCCTCAAATCAAGTCATGTCAGGGGCATTTTGCTTTGTGCATTGTCAGAAAAAAATAGTTTTCCTATCCTTTTTAGGACCGTGCTCAGAAATATCAGACTATGCGTCTTCGGGAATTGTTTGTCCATTATTTAAATTGAGTAAAAAATGCTGTAATAAAATTTAATTGGTAAAATTAAACATATAAAAGAAAGTACAATATCTCATAGTCTCACTGAGTGACATGGCAATGTTTTATGTTCTCATTGAGCCACATGACTGCTCCATTGCAATCAACAGGGCTTCCTCAGTAAGGGCTGTGACACACTAGGCTATTTGAGGAGATTGAGTCGCCTGGCGATTAATCGCCTCGATTTTGCTGCGACCAATCACCCCAAATGCCTTTCAGTTTCACTTCGGGTGACTTCGGAAAACGAATCGCCGCGTGTGATTAGCGCTGGCGATTTTTCATTTAAACCAGCGCAGAGTGAGGGAAGGCATTTGGGGAGATTGGTCGCTGTAAAGTCGAGGCGATTAGTCACCAGGCGACTCAGTCTCCCCAAATAGCCTAGTGTGTCACAGCCCTAAAGCCAGACCAACCAGGCAAAGGTGTGCATGCCTCAATTCTTCCAGCAGCGTCTAAAATAACTGCTTCATGTGCCAAAAAGACAATTGTTGATTATTAAAAAAAAAACATCTACACACACACCCCATTTTGACCCCTTAACAACTAATGATCAGTGAGACTCATCCTGGTTCTGTGATTCAGCACTTAAGGCAGGTACATCAAACGCAAACATAGCATGGGGGCCAAAATCAGTAGGTAATAATCAGTAAAGGCCACATCAATTCTGTAAGGCCTCACATATGGTTAGAAAGAAATTTCACAATAGCTTTTAATCCGGTGATATAGAACAGTTTTTATAGTTTGAATTACTTGCAGCAAACAGATAGAAAAATACCGCTCCATGGTCCCCTTTATTCAAGGCAGCTCCTAAACACCAGGTGCTCAGTCCACAGTGTTCCCACTGTAACCATATACACAATTCATACAACTGGACGGAATTCTGGTTAAAAACGGATTTATTGCCAGGCTGCGGATGTAATACACCTGATGTTTCATAGTTTGAAGCCAAAAATTTGATGAAAGGGACCACTCGTGGCCCCCAAAAGACCTCTGACGTGTCTTAAGGCGCTGATTGTATCAAGATGTTTTTTTCTACATGTATAGATAAATTAATTATACCCATTGTATTTTTCGAACAGAAGCAACAATGCTTTTAATTTCCCTCCAGGCTAAATATTCGTGTGATCTTAACGGAAAATAGAGAAAAAAATACAAGTGACAGACCCATCTCATTACAGTGGTGGTGTGTTCTTGGCAGTGTTAGCTATGCGCTGTGAAATGTGCTTCCTGGAATTTCCAATGGTGAAATGCTGACAGAATCCGTCATTTTAATCCAGTCTGTTCTCTCTCACCTGATGTGTTTTGCTGAATGTAACTTTATTCTTTTCTACTCCTTTGGGTGCAAATGAGTTCGAGAGGTTTATTTTTTGCACACAGGTTCATTTAATGCATTTTTAGAAATATGCAAAAACCTGATGCGAATGATAAAATAAAAGAGCCATGGTAAGCACCAGGTATAGTAACCCAGAACAGCCAAACCTGGTTCCTGAAGCAAATGCTGTATCTGTTATTGCATTACCCTTGTTGTGTCTATGCTCACTGAAGCTCTGTTTGTCAAAACTCCATGTAGTATTTTTATTTGGTCAATGGTTTTGGTTGTTTTGCGATTTAGGCTTCATAATTTTAAATAGAAGCTTTGGATGTTTGAATACATAAGTTGCAGTGTGAAGAATTAATTCCCTAGAAGCAGTTAGCCTGTTAGGAAATGCTGTATGTTGCTATTATATGCTTTTTCTAGCCTTGCATTTATATGTAGAGGCCCTGTTATCCAGAATGCTTGGGACCTGGGTTTTTTTCTGCGTAACAGATCTTTCCGTAATTTGGATCTTCATACCTTAAGTCTATTAGACAATCATGGAAACATTAAATCAACCCAATAGACTGGTTTTGCTTTGAGTAAGGATTAACAATATCTTAGTTTGGATCAAGTACAAGATACTGTTTAATTATAAAAGAGAAAAAGGAAATCATCTTTAAAAATGTGGATTATTTGAATAAATTGAAGTCTATGGGAGATTGCCTTTTTGTAATTTGGAGCTTTCTGGATAACTGGTCTCCAGAAACCTGAATGTAACTATACATACCATACCAGACACCATGTGTTGTATACCTCCCAACATTTTGGAAGTAAAAAGAGGGACAAACATTTTTTTTGCATGTAGCATGGCAATTTGTTTGACCAAACCCATTTTGTGGTCACACCCCCTAATTACCATGTTCATTTTACAAAATTTGGCAGGTTATGAAAGTTTGAAAACATTTCTCCCCGAGTCTAAACTGTTACAAATGAGAGACTGCAGGTTGAGCTGTCAATAGAGGGACTTTCCCTCTGCTGTGATTTTATAACAGAATTTTAAAAATTTTGGCTCAAAGCATCCTTTGTGGATTGCATTTTAACAATAAAACAGCAACAGGTTGAAGATTATTTGATCATAACTACCAGGGCTGCTGACTTTGGGCAATACAGGAGATCAGGGGATCAGCCCAACACCACATGCCATGTTAGTTTGTGATAAACCCTGTGCTTACCCTTATGGCAAAAGAGAGACCTCAGCTCAGTTGAACTTTTCTTCATACAGACCCCCTGTCACACCTACATTTGCTTCAGGCATGGGGCTTCCCATAGATTATCATGATTGCAGTGGTGATCATATCACCCCTTCTGGCATTAGCCTTATTGTTTAAAACATGATTTTAAAACAGAAATACTTAAACACATTATTGACAAATTATAGAGATGTTTCATTTTTAAGTTGTCCGTGCATATTTTGAGCCATTGCTAAAACCCTGGCTTGGGCTGGCTACTCCTTGGATGGCATTACCTGTGGCTTGGATGCAGAGTTCCCATGAAACGTTTTTTTGTTTTGTCTGAAAGCCATTTGTCTGCCTATCAACTTTCTCATTTATGTTTGTATGTGAATGTAACATTCCTGAGACTAAAGCAACTGGCAGTGCAAGTGAGGTTGAACCATTCTTGGCTGAGAACCAAGACATTTCATGCTTGCCTGAACATGCCTGAAATGCCGATGTGCCTTAGATGAATGTGTACCTGTTTGGACCATATGTTTTCAATGGAGTTCTGTGAGTGAAATGCAGGTGAATATTTAAAGTGCAGCTTATTTCACAGTGAAAAAAGCAGCCTTGTGTTCTACAATTTTATATAATTTAAAATGTAGGTTTTTTTTTATTGCCTGCAGATTAATGTTAACAGGTCATATGATAAAACTCTGTTGCTGCTGTTCTTGATTATCTCTTATTACCATACATTTATTGGTCTACTCCTATTAAAGTGAACATGTCAAATATAACTTCTCTAGAGGTTCTTAGGGAGAATTAAGGCTATAATCTTTTGAAGTCAACTTGGCTAGACTACTATTTAGCTAATTTTCTGCAAAACAGAGGCGTATTCTTGTATTACAGTTACCACCTTTTCTAGGAAATATACCAGCTTTCCTGTATTTTTATCTTCCATCCCTATTAAACATTGGTATCAAGTATTATTTTTACCAGTAAGGCTGGTAAAATACAACCAGGTGGCAACCTTATTCTCCATGCATATGTGGTTGCTCTTCCAAAACTTTTGTTTTCAGCATGCTATGGAACGGTTTCCTATATAGGTGTGGGATCTCTTATCAGGAAACCAGTTATACAGAAAGCTCCAAATTATGAAAAAGCGTCTCCCATTATATCCAAATCCATATTGATTTCCTTTTTCTCTGTAATAATAAAACAGTACTTTGTACTTGATCCAAACTAAGATATAATTAATTCGTACAGGAAGTAAAAGTTTACATGCTTTACTGGTCGATTTAAGGTTTGAGGAATTACGGAAAGATCAGTAATCCGGAAAACCCCTGGTCCCAAGCATTATGAATAACTTTAACCAGGATTTCTATTTTTTAATTCAGTTGATATTATTATTTCTTTATGGCTCACTCACAACTGCAAGACCTCTTCGGTTTTACAGTACATTGCTGCACTGTGTATTCTACTTTCATATGGGATTCACAGAGAAACAGGTCTAAAATGCCTCTAGTACAGATGTAATTTCCAGTTATTTCTCTTCCACTAGCTCAAGGCATGTGGATGATTTAAAGGAGAACTAAACCCTTCATTAAAAAAAACCCTACCCCCATAGACCCGCTCCCCCCCCCCCCCCCCCCCCCCCCAGTGTAACTCTTACCCTGGGCAAGTGCCCTTAACTTTTTTACTCACTCCTCGCGGCAGTTTCAGGCATCGGAGTTCACGGTAGCCATCTTCTTCTCGTCGGTAATCTTCGTCTATTGAACAGGGTTTCGGCGCATGCCCAATTGGAGCAATTTCCCTGTTCCAGACAACTGCGCATGCTCAGAAACTTACGGACATTGGCGAAAACCCAGAAGACACGAAGATTACCTAAGATGACTGGCTTGAACAGTGCCTGATAATTCTGCGAGGGGTGAGTAAAAAGTTAGAGGCATTTGCCCAGGGTAAGAGCTACACTGGGGGGAGTGAGGTCTATGGGGGTAGGGTTTTTAATGAAGGGTGTAGTTCTTCTTTACGTTTTTGTACCTCTTTCTGTTTTTCAAATGTGAGGCATGGAAAATATAGGAGCATAGTAGAAGTAGCTAAGTACTGCTGAGCTTCACCCCTTGAGCACCACAGCAGTGAAATAAATTACAAAGGGCACCGTATTTGAGATATAAACCCATCAAGTATAGATCAGACTTTCATTGATACAGACATGTTATCTTAAACTAGGTTAGTATAGGTGTGTGCATATATTTTTATGCATCTATGTTTAAATGTCTTGATAGATTTGTATATATTTATGGATGTACAGATACGTATACAGACTGGCAGTCATTCGGAAGGGGGTTGAACTTGATCAACTATTGTCTGTTTTTAACAAAATTTAACTATGTAACTATAGCTATACCTGGGTATTAATTTTACTGTGACACTTTTTAATCAGCTTTTGCAATTCACGGGACTATATTATTTTGACTCATGACAGCAAAGTTTGAAAAGGTTTGCAAATTGAGTCTGGATCATAGATTGTGAAAACTTCAATTCTAAAATAGCTTTATACTTATAATAACAGATATCACTATATTCAGATTAAATCTAGTTCAGGAGCAAATTGAGACAAGGCTCTTACCTGGGAAGCGTCCTTCAGTGTACCCAAATCTTCTGCCAACTGACAGTGATGTCACGTCTGGTCCTACAGTTTCTTGAAATGCAAAACCAAAGAATTTAGGACTATAGATCTGCACAAATACTCAGTTTTGAGGTGATTTATAGTTTAATAAAACCCATTGGCTGTGCCAGTTGGCAAAATGGCAGTGACTGACTATGAGATGGATGGAGGCCTGGTCTTCCTCTGCATAGTTATACTTCAAGCACTGGCTGTAGATTTTTCAGTATGGTTTAATTCACAATCCGTAAAATGTGCAATTGTATATAACAAAATCTAAAAAAAAAATCAAATACGTGCCTCTTAGCAGTAGATTTAACTACTCATTTTTCAGAGGTACATGACATCACATTGCCAGACAGAATTCTAGTTATGAGACTAGATGGAATTTGCAGTTGTGAATAATGGTGGCCATACACGGGCCGATAAAAGCTGCCGACAGCAGTTTAACAGCCCGTGAGTGGGGCCCTCCGACGGGCTTCCCCGATCGATATCTGGCAGACAGTCGGCCAGATGTGGATCGGCCAGGATTACAAATCCTGTCGGATCGCTGCCGCATCTGTGCGTTAATGCGGTCCTGCGATCCGACCAATCATATGCGCGTCATTCTGACCCGATATCACCCGCCTCAAGGTGGGCATATCGGAGAGAGCTAAACAGGCGGATCTCTCAGTGTATGGCCACCTTAAAGTGGACCCGTCACCCAAAAAAAATATTCAAAATCATATTTTATCACATTAGTCAAGCAAAATGAACATTAATTACACTATATAAATTATTTTAATCTTGTTTCCTTCAGTCTGGGAATTTATAATTATAGCAAGCAGGCAGGAGCCATTTTGTGGACACTGTTATTAAGGGAAGCTTTGCATCATCTCAGAATCTTGTTTGTGCACCAGAATGGGGGATCCGATGTCTTTCCCCATGTCCTGGTTACACAATTAAATGTTTAAGAGAACTGGGGGAATGTATGGGGAGCAGTGGCATCTAGGAAGTGCTGAATGGAAAGTGAAAGTAATTATCTGCCCCGCTTCTATGCCTAAAGCATAGAGGAGTGGCAGACTATTTGATTGACAGCTGAAAATTTTAAATTATTTGCCTTCTGACACTTTTCAGCTTTCAAATGGGTGTCACTGGCCCCATCTAAAACACATGCTCTGTAAAGCTACTTCTGTTTATGCCCTCTCCTATTCATATTCCAGTTTTGTATTCAAATCATTGCATGGTAACTAGGGTCATTTGGACCCTAGCAGCCAGATTACTGAAAATGCAAACTGGAGAGCTTGTGAATAAAAAGCTACATAATTAAAAAAACACGAATATAAAATTCAAACCAATTGCAAATTGCCTCAGAATATCGTTCTCTGCAGCATACTAAAACTTATTTGAAGGTTAACAATCCCTTTAAATTGTAGAGTTTCTGAATAAAACACAGGGTAGGAGTACATTATCTTAAACTGTATACAAAACCCTTTCATCTTTCAAATGTGACGTATCCCACATAGCAGGTACTGAAGAAGGTTTGTCCAGTTTATAATGCTTCTGTGGTGTCAATGCAAAAGCCATACTCAAACTTTCCTATCTCCCATTACACTTTCATTTTAATAATTTTTCTCGAGCTTCAAGCAAACTACTTCAGTTTGGAGTGCCAATGGGTTTTATAGCTCTCAGAGGATTTATACTGCCAGTTGTGCACTCCAGCACTACTTTCTCAAGTATACACTACACTTCAGTCATGTCTGTGCTCCTGTCTTCTTGTCATTTCTGAACTAGTATTCCTATCCTTGTTATGGGTTACTGGATTAGTAATTCAGCATCAGCTAAAGGTCTGTCACTGAATTACAAGATATGCACAATATTCTTATTTGTAACTAGACATTAAGCCCGTTAAACATTTATAAAAACAGACTTGTTCCAGTCCAAAAAAAAGTGGACAACCATGGTGGACACCTAGAGTGCTTCTCAGTAGTTTTAAAAATACTATTGCTTCCTAAAGAGTTTGTTTATGGTATAGATCACACCAGTGTTTTTTTTCCACAAAAAAAGTTTGTCCTACAGAATTTCTGAGGCGGCTCTGCCTCAATGTTACTTTTAGAAAAAGAGCCGCCTGACTTTGTCAGCTCAGCATCCCTGTTGCCGTAGCAACATCAGGGACATGCGCTGAGTCAGCGGGTCTCGCTTCTAACAACACGAGATTAAAGATAGGAACAGTTAGCACCGCCCCCGCCTCTTGATCATTCGCTCTTCACGTGCGCATGCCCATTTTCCGCCAATCATATTTTTTTCTTGGCGTCCTGTAGGCGGAGTTGAGTGAGTCAGAGAGCGGGAGGTACTTTCACAGCTATGGGAGGCCAGACAGTAGCTGCTCCTCTGTCACCCGCCGGCCAGCAATGCTCTATCCCTCTGCCATTGGGCAGCACAACAAAGAGGGGCGGGGCAGCACACTGGGATTGGCTGCAGCTCTCTCGTGAGGGCGGGGCTTTTAGGCAATAAATAAAGAGGCAAGACGCTCTGTGAGGAGCTGGTGGAAGTCTCTCTACCCCGACCCCCCATTTACCTTTACTGACTGCGCCGCGGACTCCCCGGGTCACACATCCCACAGCTCGAGCTGCTCCTCTGTCACATGGTGCTTGGGCATGTGTACAGCTGGCGGTGTAGTGGTGAGCAGAGGAGCGGCACACCGTTATGTAGCGCCGGTCTTTCCATAGATTGAAGGCAGCAGATTATAAACCACTAACGGAAGTCTCTGCGCTCCAAGTGGGACATTCACTAAGATCCGAAAAATCGCGAACGTTCCCCTCACTTCGCCAGGCGAATTTTCGCCTGCGCTACGCAAATTCACTAAAGTGCTAATTTACGCTCTGGTTGGCGAACGGTAACGTATTTACTCTAGTGTTACTTCGCTAGGCATAGCGCAATTTCGCTAGCGAATCCTATATAATAAAGTTCAAGTGTCTCTGCGTCCAGTCCCTGTGTCTGTGGGATTGCGCTACTGCGCATGTGCCCCACGGACAGCCAGTGCGAAGCGTCTAACGCTAGCGCAAATTCGCCAGCGTGACCTCAAATCATAATCGCAAATTCATGAACACCGACTCTGGCGAATTTACGCTAGCGGAGTAGATAGACTTGCGCAACTTCGCACCCTTACGCCAGGCGAAGTTGCGCACGGGCGAAGGATCGTAATTACGCAAATTCACTAAGATCAACTTTTTGCTGTTCGTTAGCACTTACGCTAGAGCAATACAATAGATAGGAGGTTGAAAACAAAAATTTAAAATTTTTCTATGTCCCAAAAAACGCTGTGGCGTGTGGTTGATAGTCTGAAAAAGAAGTGTATGTTCAATAGATAGGAGGTTGAAAAAAAAAAATTGAAAAAGTCCCACCGACTCTGGGGAATTTACTCTAGCGAAGTAGATAGAATACAATAGATAGGAGGAGCCCACAGCGTTTTTTGGGAATTTTTGTTTTCCAACCTCCTATCTATTGAACATACACTTCTTTTTCAGACTATCACCAACAGCGTTTTTTGGGACTTAGAAAAATGTTCAATTTTTTTTTCCAACCTCCTATCTATTGTATTCTATCTACTTCGCCAGCGTAAATTCGCCAGAGTCGATGTTGGCGAACACTATCCGTGGGACACATGCGCAGTAGCGCAATTCCACGGACACAGGGACTGGACGCAGAGACACTTGAACTTTATTATATAGGATACTGAACATAGTTCTCCATCCTAGAGAAAAGTTTTTTAAAAAAGATTTCTGTATCTAGCTATGTAAAAATGATTGGTACGGTTTTACAGATTATTTACAGTGCTTTGGTTATTATGAAAATGAAACATGCCGATAGACACAGCATTGCTGATATGAAAGGTATTCCGGCAGCTCCAGGTCAGTTTCCTGTTACAGTCCTGGGAACTGGTGAGTTTCATTCATCCCTGGATTAATTACATAGAAAGCCGAGCTTATCCTAGTTTTCAGTAACATGCTTCTACTTCTCCAGTACCAGATTTGGCTCACAAGCAGGACACTCAGGGTTTATAGTCTGCCCTGCCTTTGCTGTAGCATTTCAGTTTGCAGGCATAGGGAATAAGTGGATGCCTATGTATAGCTCCAATGACGAAAGCAGCATGAATGCAACGGGAACTTTTGATTCTTGAAACTTCAGCGGAGGTGATTGGGTGGAGCTGGCTTTCCTGGAATTGTATCCCAGATTTTCCTGTTGTGATTCAATGTCAGTTGCCTCACGTTAGTGACCCCAGCTCAGCTAAGGATTTCTGGTCTCTCAGTAGCAGTTGCCATCTGCACCCCTGACCTCTCGGCGATTGCTTCTTTCCCGGTTTTGTGAGGTTTTATCACAATGCTTCATCTAGGACAAGCGTGGCGAAATCCATCGGTAGGTATTGGTGCTAGAGATTTATATTATTTTATCCTGATTACATCTTGGGAACTAGAATTCTCCTCATCACTATGGATACATTTTTAGATGATCATTTGTTTGAAATGTCATATTTACTTTATTGAATTACAGTATTTCAAATATTTGCTACTGATCAGATTGAAGGGGGTCTGTTAAAATAACATGGAACCAATAGCAAGGTTTTTACAAAAATTTACACTGCTGCTAGGCAGCTAAGAGGTTAAGTGATTGAAAGCCTATCTCTGGTGTGCTTTGTTCTGTCGCCGATGTCCTAAAACATAGATTTGGGAACTGCATCATTGTTAAGTCTGCTGTTTTGATGTTGTTTTTGTGCCGTTTGAAGGCATTTGTTGAAAGTTTTTACTAGCAAAATAACATTTTCAAAACTGGGTACATTTGTAGGCTGCCCCCTGCCAGTGCATTTTGTATGGACAGGGCTCATAAATGGTAGTAAAGCAACTGAAAAAGATTGGATGTTTTAATAGTACCATACCTTGTAGAAACAAAGGGTTACAGATAAATACACTTACAGGTATGGGATCCATTAGCCAGAATGCCTGGGACCTGGGTTAACTGGATTTGGGATCTTTCTGTGATATGCCCTAAGGTTACTAAACAGGATTGAAAAAATAAAAACAAAACAATACTATTGTTTTGCTATCATCAAAGATGTATACTATCTTAGTTCTTACCAATTACAATCACAGTCTTTTTACTGCAGGGAAAATGTAAATTAGTAAATAAATAAGGTGTGTTCTCATATGTACAGTATGATTCAATACTGTTAGCATTTGGAAAGATATTCAAAACAGTTGTCAGCTGCTCCTCAATAGAAATCTCATGTCAGGGTAGATAAGCCTTGGAGTGTATCTTTGAGCAAACATGGAAAATGTCGAGAGAAATGGCACAGCAGTGAAATAAAACACACAGAAAAATCAGATTCCCTCTTATCTGTGCTTTGTGTCAACTCTGTATTGCCCAACTTATTTGTGGTTGGTGTTTTTTTTTGTTTTTTTTTAAATGGTTTATTATATCCCCACAAAATATATAATGGAGCCGTCAAAATGTTTGGTGTAATAAGAATTAAAATATCTCGTTTTATGTGGTATTTTCTTAAAAAATACCACATGAAAATAGTAATATAGCAAAAACATGCAATGGCAGTTCCCTCACACATATAGTAGTAAGTAAATGCTATGTCAGGTTTATGCACTCAAGTCCTATTGCAAAAAAGAAATCTTGTTCACGTTACTGTGGTTGATTTTCCTACCCAAATTAGCCTTAGGGTGTGGTACAATTAAAATATTTTCCAGACACTGGAAAGCCTTTACTAATTACACTAATGACAAAGTTTAATATATTAGTTTTAAAACAATTAGGTTAATGGATGTAGTACAGCTATGGGACCTTTTATCCAGAATACTTGGGACCTGGGGTTTTCCAGATAAGGGATCACCATACCTTAAGTCTACTAAAACATCACTTAAAGGAAAAGTAAATGTTTTTCTTTTTCTTTCTGTAAATTTGCTCTAAACAGCCCCCCAGATTAATGTACGCTAGTCCCTGCTGCAAGTCTGCTCTGGTTTCTGTGTTATCAGCAGCTTCTTTCCCTTCTTCCTGGTGCAGAGTGAAGCCCAGCCCCTTAGTTTACTGAGCAGTCCATTTGCTGCATTTCCACAATAGAGAGGAAGAGGGAGCCAGTGTTTCATTAGTAAGCTAGTTTCCCCAAGCAAAAGCTGCTACACACACTGGTCTCTGCTATGTCACATTATGCAAATGATCTCCTGGGCTAGTCTGAGAGATAAGGTCAGCTCAGAAAGCTAAGGGGCGGGGCTTCACTCTGCACCAGGAAGAAGGTGAAACAAGCTGCTGATAACACAGAAACCAGAGCAGACTTGCAGCAGGGACTAAGGTACATTAATTTGAGGGGCTGTTTAGAGCAAATTTAGAGATAGAAAAAAAAAACGTTTACTTGTTCTTTAACTATTAAATAACCCAAATAGTAAGTAGAAAGTACTGTTTTATTATTACAGAGAAAAGAGAAACCAAATGTAAAAGTTGGATAATGAATTTCCGCATACCGCATAGCTTTCTGGATAAATGGTTTCCAGATAACGGATCCCATACCTTGGTTATATTTGACCTTACTTGATTTGCAACAATATTGCAGTGATCAAATATAGAGGTCATTTACTGGGGTGCCTGGATCAAGTGCAAGAGCACTAGGGGGTGCAAAAATCCAGTGCAAGGTGCAGCAGGGTACTCCCTAACTTCCATGTTTTAATGATACACATCTTTAGAGAACAGGTAGGGTGGGAAGGAGGACACCTAGTGAATCAAGGTTCTTGAGCAGAGTGTCTCCTTCATCCAGGTCAAGGTATATCTGTAGTAAGTCAAATCAACTGGAATTGCTGTATTTTCGAAAAATGCAATGAGAAGGGCCACATGGCTGAATAACCCTGATCTAGCCTGGTGCTGCCCAACTTTTTCATGTAGTGGACTGATTATCTGGTACCCAGCATGTTGGGAGACACATTGTAATAAAATGATTTGATAAAAGGAAACCTATTTAGTCCAGTAACAAACCATAGGGTGATTTTGTATCATCTAACTTTGTCATTCATTATTATAAAAGAAATGATTCAATACGTGAACTTTCCGCTTACTCAAAAATATCAAAATACTATATATACATTATTTTTGATTTGTTAATAGATTGTGCAAGCATTGTCTTTCTTTTCCATTTTATGTAATGTATAAAAAATTAGAGCTCTGGAAATAATCTTCCTTTACAATTGCACATACACAGCCACAGAAGAAACAACATGCCACTATCCAGACTGTCTTTGAAGCAAGTTACACACTTGCAACATGCAAACTGAGTGGGTATGAGCTGTAGCTACATGTGTTGTTACATATACAGAGTGGCACACCTAAAGCATGACCTTCTGTATAGCAATTTGCTATTTAAGATGTAGGCAACAGCTGCATATTCTGTGAGGCGGAAGAATGACATAAATCCCATCTATACTGATGATTCCAATATACTGATGCTTCAGAAGTATTGAAGCATTAGGAAAAAAATCCTCTCTGATCCCTATCCCACCCAAGTAATTAGATTGTTCGCTGGGTCAATCATCGTGTGATTATTTGTAATCTGGTATAACCTTGAAAACCTTCAGGTTTCTTAACTTAAATGTCTGTATTATAAAAAAATGGCAAATGATTGCTTGTGGTCCACCAATGTTTATTTACTAGGGTTGTTTTACTGTCATTGTGATTGTAAGCTCTATGGGGCAGGGCCTCTTTCTTCCTATACCTTTCTGCAAGCAGCACTTAATCTTTATATTGTTTTAGTCATTCATTGCAATGCTCGTCTTTATTTCAATGATTGTTTTACAGGTATGGGAATAGTTATTCAGAAAGCTCCTAATTACACAAAGGCCATCTCTCACTTCATTTTAATAATATAACTCACATTTTTAGAAATGATTACAGGTCCCATACCTCTATTACAAAAATGTATAGTTCTCTACATGCAAGTAGCACAGTATATATATATATTTTTCGAGTGACTCAGGAAAGCAGAAGGGATGCGTATGTTTTCCTATTGGCTAATCACTTTACTGCCTGGTACTTACTTTTTTCTTAGAAGAAAAACACAAATTTGCTGATTAATTTCCTTATCATAAAAGTGCTGTGATATGATTTAAAGGGGTTGTTCACCTTTGAGTTAACCTTTAGTATAATGTAGAGAGCGATATTATGAGACAATTTGCAATTGGTTTTCATTTTTTATTGTTTGTGGTTTTATAGTTATTTAGCTTTTTATTCAGCAGCTCTCTAATTTGCAGTGTCAGCAATTTGGTTTCTAGGGTACAAATTACCATAGTAACCCTGCATTGATTTGAATAAGAGACTGGAATATGAAAAGGAGAGGGACTGCATAGAATGATAAGTAATAAAAAGTGTCAATAACAATACATTTGTAGCCTTACAGAGCATTTGTTTTTAGATGGTGTCAGTGACCCCCATTTGAAAGCTGCAAAGAAACAGAAGAAAATTGCAAATCATTAAAAAACTATGAAAAATAAATAATGAAGACCAATTGAAAAGTTACTTAGAATTGGCCCTTCTACAATATACTAAAAATTAACTTGAAGGTGAACCACCCCTTTAATGTTAATTCACATTAAGTACCAGTGGCGTAAGTACCAGTGGCGTAACTACCAGGGGTGCAGAGGGTGCAATTGCACCAGGGCCCCCACCCCCTTGGGGCCCATCGGAGCCACGAAAATGGTTATGGCAGGCGGTTCTCCCGGGGGGAGATTTTACAGCACACATACTATCAACACTCCAGCATCTAATTCATAGAGGGCCCGACAGGGGGGCCCAGGTGCCCATTCTGTACTGGGGCCCACCAGGGAGTAGTTACACCACTGTTAAGTACATTGCTGGTAATTTTTTTAAGACTGGCCTTGACCTCGGCTAGGTTGGTAAAATACACTAGGCCTTTGTAGCTTTATAAAAGCATGGTGACCGGGAATTGTAAAAGGCTCATTATTGTGCCATTCCGAATATGGCCTACTCAGATCTGCAAATTATCCAAAAAATGTAACCAATTTGAGAGTGATGATAAAGCACTAAAAAAAAAAATTACTGAAAATCACAGCAAATGTAAACAGCTATTTCAGCATTTTATATGTAGTGAGAAATGAGGGGGGGGAGCCTGATTTCTCATTTTAAAGGAGCCATTCTCCATAAAAACCAGTTCAGCTAAAGGGTATGTAGGGGTAGGGTATGCAACGCCTAAGGTTCCCCATTGTGTTTGCCAGATGGTGGGATTTAATGAGTGTAAACTGATAGATGTTTTTTTCTTAATCCACTTAGTACACATAATTTGATTTTTGTTAATGAGTTCTTACAGCCAACATGGAATTACTGTTAAATTACTGTTAGTGGTTCAAAAGAATGTCCTGATTTTCGAAGTTCATGACAAGCAGACCAAGTGTGATTTCCAGTTGATCATTTTGTGTTGAAATGCTTTAATCCCTAAAGGTTATATACCCATGGGAACCTTTTTCTGTTTCTCTAATAATGTATTAATTGATTTACTGAGAAACCATTATTTGGATGGCATTGAATTGCCAAGCTCTTGCTAATGAGAGAAAATCTTAATGAACCATTGTTATATGGTGTTTGGATTTTGTTTAGTTTTCTCTATATATTTGAGGGTAGTGAGGTATGGAGAAGACAAGAGGCCATACAAACGGAATAACTTTGTAGTCGTGCTATCTGGTGAGCTTGTTGCATAAAATTTATGTATATTGCTCTTTGGCGAGGTACATGTCTGAGAGTGTGAAGCACCACTGTTGATTCTGCCTCACTGACCTGTCTGCTCGAGGCAAAAATTTGCCTTTGATGGGAGCAGAGTCAGGGAGAGCTGCGTAGGGCGATTCATTGCCAAGCAATTCCTTTCTCCCAGATGGAAAAGTGAAGCAGGAAATAAAGCTTCATTTGTTCTTTGCTACGCCGGAGAAACCTAATCATAACAAGTTAAGAGCTCATCTCTGTGCATGATGCAGGTGTGAGCCAAATTTAGTGTCCGGGTCATTTTTACTTCATTAACATGAAAACTCAACCATATCATTGTAGATGTAGTCTGGTATTTCAACCAGGATTTACATATGCGAAAACAATGTCAGGTCTCTAGATATTTAGTATAATAATTATAAAATCAAGTTTCCTCTCAATCTAATCCAGATTTAAAGTAGTCATTTTACACTTCAGTTCAGCCATACAAGAAATTAAGGGAAAATACATTTGAAATGAAACAATCTGTATTTTTTTTTTTATCTGTATTTGTATGGGATCTATTATCTAAAAGAATTGTGACCTGGGGTTTTCAGGATCAGTTTTACCCCCATTATTTGGATCACCACACAAGTCTACTAAAACTTTTAGCAGTAAATACACCTAACAGAATTGTTTTTCTACTGATATGGATTTATGTTAGTTTAGTTATGTCAAGCACAAGGTATCCCTCTGTTATAGGGATGCACCGAATCCAGGATTCGGTTCGGGATTCGGCCAGGATTCTGCCTTTTTCAGCAGGATTCAGCCGAATCCTTCTGCCTGGCCGAACCGAAGCCAGGGAGGGAAATCACGTGACTTTTTGGCACAAAACAAGGACGTAAAAAATAATTTCCCCTTCCCACCGATAATTTGCATATGCAAATTAGGGTTCAGATTCAGTTCGGAATTCGGCCAAATCTTTCAGGAAGGATTATGGGGTTCGGCTGAATCCAAAATATTGGATTCGGTGCATTCCTACTCTATTAATATTGTTATTAATACAGAGAAAAGGTAAATTAGGGGACTAAAATCTAAATATTTTTTTAAATTTAAGAGATGCCCATGTAATTTAGAGATTTTGGATATCTGGGTTTCAGGATACGTTATCTCATGCCAGTACTTAGTGTTAGATTAGGATACCTAGGGCCCACTGGAAAACCCGAGCCAACAGCCGACAACCCTGGCCACCTCCGCCACACCACCTGCCCAATATATATATATAAATTAATGAATTAAAAGATGGTTCACCTTTAAGTTAACTCTTAGTAAGTTATAGACTTCAGTTGGTCTTGATTTAAATTTTTTTCTTAATTTCCTGTATTAATTTGATTCTCAAGCTTTCAAATGGGGGTCACTAACCCCAACTACAAAATCATTTTTACAAAAATGAATTATTGCTACTTCTACAATTCATAGTACTCAGTACTCAGTACAATGCACATCAAATCAGTGCATTATTGCTACGGTAATTTGGAGCCAAGCAGGCAGAATGTTGAAATTGCAAACTGGAGAGCTGCTGAGTAAAAACCTAAAGAACTCAAAAATCACAAATAATAAAAAATGCTAATCAATTGCAAATTGTCTCACAATATCACTCTCTACACCAAACTCAATATAAATATATATATGCATATATGACTATTAGAAGTAGCACTTGCTCCTTCAGGTCTGATTATTTTTCAAGAATTGCAGTTGTTATGACATTTGAAATTACACAAATGTTGAAATCTTAGAGGTAAATGTGTGCCTATCCTAGAAAGGAATTATGAGGTGCTTAATTGATCCTAGAAAGGAATTGAGACGCTTAATTGATCCTAGAAAGACCACTCATAGAAAATGTTTATCATTGTGCATTGAAGGATACAAAGTTGACATCCCCCCATGGCTGACCCCTCACGCTCTCTCGTCTAATCAGATTTTATATTGTGTTTTCCAGATAGCTGATCAGCATCCCTGGATTTCGCTTACTACTCAGGAAAGCTTTGCCTGAAGATGGAAACACTGGAGTCGGAACTGACCTGCCCTATCTGTCTGGAGCTGTTTGAAGATCCACTGTTGCTGCCTTGCGCTCACAGCCTGTGTTTTAACTGTGCGCATCGTATCCTGGTCTCCCACTGTGCCAACAACGAATCCGTAGAATCTATTAACGCCTTCCAGTGCCCCACCTGCCGTTATGTCATCACACTCAGCAAGCGTGGCTTAGAGGGGCTAAAGAGGAACGTGACTTTGCAGAACATCATTGATAGATTTCAGAAAGCCTCAGTGAGCGGGCCCAATTCTCCTAGTGAAACGCGTCGAGAACGTGCTTACGATACCACTAACAACATGACATCAAGCGAGAAAGTACTCTGCCAGTTCTGTGATCAGGACCAGGCAAGGGAGGCTGTGAAAACATGTGTAACCTGTGAAGTTTCTTATTGTGAGGACTGTTTAAAAGCTACACACCCAAACAAGAAACCATTCACTGGTCACCGTCTAATTGAGCCCATCCCAGATTCTCACATAAGAGGGTTAATGTGCCTGGAACATGAGGATGAAAAAGTTAATATGTACTGTGTGACAGATGATCAGCTAATCTGTGCCTTGTGTAAATTGGTTGGAAGGCATCGAGACCATCAAGTGGCTGCCCTTGGTGACAGATATGACAAACTAAAGGTAAGAGACTGGCAGTTTGATTCAATAAGAATGTATTTACCTGTTTATAACCGTTTATGACAGTGAAACTTAATTAATTTAAAGTAACTTTTCTGTCTATTGGCATTTATTTTGTAGATGAGAAGGACCCTATAAAAGCATTTTTAAGGAATTTGGTTTATAAAGATAGCTTGGCCATAGTATTCTAGTCAGCATTTCCCTGTAATTGCTGTATAAAATGCATGTTGTTTATGAATAAACAGTTGAAGCTATCTCCAGAGCACAACGTTCCCAAATTACACACTGCTACAAGTTATTGCAAAAGCCTGGTTTACTCCACATTTGTTTCTTCCTGGGGTTAAGGCAAGACTATATACAGTATAACCAGTATATTACTTAACAAGCAAAAGCAATTCTCAAAGTTTTGGGACCCGTGGTTTCTGCATTACTAGTCAAGTGGATTTGATTGTTCCACCTTGATGTATTAATAGGTCTAAAACAGGGTTGATCCTCAATTTTTTTTTTACTTTGCACTATGTAGCATACCCAAGTTTGTTTGGTCCAGCATTTTGGCAGCTTATTCCCCATCCATCCTTTTTACTTCTCTTCTTTATTTTCCCGTCTTTCCTTATTTCCTTTTTTTAGGTTTTCTTTTATATCCCAATAGCCCCACTGATGTATCTACATGCTTCCTGGAGCTCAATTTCTTTTACATTTGCTGCAGTTCACATTAAGACTTACAGAATATAGTAGAATTACTGAGCACAATTTGTCTCATTAACAGAAAACTATACAGCTCCTCAATAAAAGAGTTGATAAGTTGTTTTTCTTATGAAGGAATATGAAGCCGGAACTATTACTGCTCTTATTAAAAAGTAAAAGTAATCTGGAAGTTGTAGTTTGCTTACAGCTGGAGAACATCAAGTTGGACATCCCTTGGTGCTTGTCTTTTGAGAAAATAGCTGACTGAATGGCTTGTTAGGGCGACCCTCTCATGAGGACTGGAATTGGACCAAGTGATTTGAGACTAGAATCAGGTTTTAGTCAGCCTAATAACTTTACTCAACCTAGTAACTGTAGGCCATGCAAACTTTTGACATGAGTAATTAAAAGTAAAATTTTATAAGTTAGCAATGCAGCAAGGCTTAATTATAAGCAATTTGGATGCAAAGCAGCATGGTTTTAACAGTCCACCTTTTTCTCCCTAGTCATCCAGTGTCTACTAAATAGTATCTAGCACAGGTTGCTTGTAATACACTATTATGAGTACGATTTAGAAATAACATAAATTCATGCAAAATTTTGCATCCATTTTGCAATTTTGTTTATAAATGAGCCCCGATATGTCAAATTCTCTGTAGGCTGACATCACACAGATAAATGAATAGGTGCTGTGTGCAGCTTGCTGGAAAAGCTTTTGGTTATTTTTTTGGAGACATTTCTACTTGTCCAGTTATAACAAAGAAACCTGATGTCAGTTGTAGCCGATACTTTCTGTGTAAATAAGCCATACATTTTGAGAATCATCCACAATGGAACAGATTCAGTTGAAAACAGAGATGGAATCTCTGGAACCCATTATTTGATTGCTCCTCCAAATTTAAACTTGTGGCTACCTGCCAACAGGTATTTATTATAATTTTGATGACCGTAAGTTTCTGTAAACCATAAAATAACATTTTCTCATTGGTTTGAATCTGTCCCAGTATTTGTGAGTTGGGCATTTACTGTACTTTTAAGGATTTTTTGACAAATATATAATAAATATATAAAATACTATGAACATACGCTTATTAACAGTGCTTAGTGATGTTATCAGTTATAATTGGTGCTTAGTAATGTAATTTGTGTCATTAGAAAACATATCCTCTTACATATCGAGACTATGGATGAAACACACAATCCTCCAGGATCCAGATAAAAACTATTTGCCTTCTTTATTTTATATATAAATACAATTATAAAAATAATGTACCCTGTTAAAAAATGAGGATATTTAAGGGCAGATTTATCAAGGATTGAAGTGAAAATTTCAAGTTTTTTTTATGGCTAATAATTGTCAAATTCTACTTGTTAATTGTTAAAATTCGATTCAAGTTTTTTTAAGAAAATTCTATTTTCAGTTTTCAAGATCTATTATACACTGTCCCTTTAAGAAATAAAATTAGACTAACTCCACCTGCCCAATTGCTGTTTTAGCTTATGGAAGATGTCCTGGGATCAATTTGGAGTTGTTTTCAGCCTTCCTGACATTCAAGTTTTTGTGTAGAAAAAACTGGAATTGAGTTTGAAAAACGAATTGACTTTGATTCCAGTTTTCAGGTCCATAGTATTCGACAGACTTAGAAAAATTCTATTTTTTTAATAAATTTCAATTGGTCGAATTTTAAAAAACTCACATCAACTCAAAATTTTACCCTTGATAAAACTGCCTCTTAAAGAACAAGTAAACGTTTTTTTTTTCTATCTCTAAATTTGCTCTAAACAGCCCCTCAAATTAATGTACCTTAGTCCCTGCTGCAAGTCTGCTCTGGTTTCTGTGTTATCAGTAGCTTGTTTCACCTTCTTCCTGGTGCAGAGTGAAGCCCCGCCCCTTAGCTTTCTGAGCTGACCTTCTATCTTGGACTAGTCCAGAAGATCATTTGCATACTATGACATAGCAGAGAGCAGTGTGTTTAGCACCTTTTGCTTGGGGAAACTAGCTTACTAATGAAACACTGGCTCCCTCTTCCTCTCTATTGTGGAACAGCAGCAAATGGACAGCTCAGTAAACTAAGGGGCGGGGCTTCACTCTGCACCAGGAAGAAGGTGAAACAAGCTGCTGATAACACAGAAACCAGAGCAGACTTGCAGCAGGGACTAAGGTACATTAATCTGGGGGGCTGTTTAGAGCAAATTTACAGAAAGAAAAAGAAAAACATTTACTTTTCCTTTAAAGTCACTCAGAAGTTCATTGACCTGTATAAACATACTTGACATTCAGGCTTGTTCATTGTTCATGTAACTTCTTGGTGACATCCTTATAGGTTATAATAGGGGGTACATTATTCCCTATTAAATAATAATTATGGGCCCTTGCACTGTGTACTTTGCCTTGCTCCCCACAAAAGATTGCACCAAATAGCATAAGTTAATATCCAACACCAGATGCTGTTCTTTTACTCTTCTTTTTCTTTCTAAATACAGAAAATAGTATACAATTTGCCATGTCAGAGAGTGTTTCATAAAGTAGATGATTTAAATTAAAGTTGTATTTTTTAGAATAGCCATCATGTGAAATTACAGAAACACATTTGTGACAGAGGTAATTGTTGGGTTCTTCAATGTATTCCTGGGTGTCAGACTCTTAATTACTTACACTCTGGTAGTGTTGCCAATTATCTTAATAATAGATCATCCTTCATTAGACAGAGGACAAAGGCTGCCAGTGTAATCTCACCGAATTCTGCACATGAAAGATCTGAGCAGAGCCGTCCTGTTAATGAATCATGTTACAAGAAGAAACAACAACAAAATGATATTCCTAATACTGATGATCTTGACTTGTTCTGGCATTTAGTAGTTAAGTCACGTTCTGTACTAAAAAGGAAAAATGAATTTATCATTGAACATAAAAAGGGCCATTTACAATATTGCTCCAATGGCTGGTTTGTGTACCTATGGCAGGGGTGTCCAAAAGGTAGATTGGGATCTACCAGTAGACCTTAGCTGGTGATCAGTAGATCTCAAGAAACTGTCAAACAGCTTGTCTTAATCACTGTCCTATTTCATGCTTTTCATTCAGATATTAATTATGTTAAGGTCACACAAGAAATAGTGGTTTGTCAATACAGTTTCCTGCCAATCAATGTTTAAGTAATATTTTCCATGGACCAGAATGCTAACAATGTTTTTATGGAAGTAGATCCTAATGGGACAACATCACTAGAAGTAGACCTCACATTAGAACATTATGGACCTAATACTTATGGCGCCTGCTGAAAGTTCACTGGGTGGAGAAAAAGGCATCTAGAAACATTTACTTTATTAAACGTTGCCTGCTCATTAGCTCTTGTATTCATTTTCAGAGTGGAGCCCACTGCCATGGCACAAACACCACTGGCTTGTCAGAATATTATGGCACATAAGAATGAAGCATGCTCTGTTTGAATAAATGCAAGTATTAAAGGGGTGGCTCCTCTTTAAGTTAACTTTTAGGAAGATACAGATTGGCCAATTCTAAGCAATTTTCCTGTTTTTTCTTCATCTTTCTAACAGAGGTCACTGACCCCATCTGAAAAACAAACGCTCTGTAAGCCTACAGAGGTATTGTTATTGCACCTTTTTATTGCTCCTTTTTATTACACGTTTCTATTCGGACCCTCTCCTATTCCAGTCTCATTCAAAACAGTGCATGGTTGATAGGGTAATTTGGACCCTAGCAACAAGATAGCTGAGAGATCTGCTGAATAAAAAGCTAACTTAAAAACAGTAAATATTAAAAAAGGAAAACTAAATGCAAAGTGTTTCAGAATATCACAATCTACACCATACTAAAAGTTAACCCAAATATGAGTAACCCATTTAAATGATTGTGGGTGCAACCAGGCATAATAAAATGAAATGAGTTACCCCAAGTGTTTAGGTGCACTCATTCCTGTCAAACATATGAAAAAGTCAGGGTTTTGTACTTATTTTTAATAGAACGTGCCAAAGGTAACCCTGAATATCAGCTTTTTGAAGCTATTATTGGGGCCATTCTTTCGTGATTTATAAACATTTCTGTCAATTGTTAGTCTGTCCCTGTCTGTGACCTATGACCGTTATTCGGTTTCCTGAAGCCTTCCTTCCTGTTTGCAATAGGCAGTAATGATATCAGCATTTGAAACAAAGTATATGATAAATACATATGCAGTCATTTATTGGATTCGAACCCTTCTGAGGGTGGTTTTATTGCCACAAATTTGGGAAAAATGGAACAGAATGCATGCAAATGGCTCCTCACTGTTAAAGATACTTGACGTGCGATTATACTTCAATAGAGAGACCGATTACATTTTTAGGCGATCAAGTTGCAGTGCAACTATGGCAGTACCATTTGACTGCAATATGAAATGATCTGTGACCATTCCCAGGGTTTTGTTTCCGGGGTTTAGCCTGAGAAAATCTGCAGTAATAAAATGCTTTGTGTGACACTAGCCTAAAGGTAAGCTCTTGTAATTCTCGAATCCCATGTGAATGTAAAGGAAATCAGTCATTTCTTTGATTGTATTTTAAAAGAGTAATAAAGCAATTAGACTGTTTAATGATCTTATTGCTTTGCTGGACTGCATACTAGTATTCAGTATGGTAAAAAAAGGAAGTTTTTCCAAGTTTACTATATGATAAATCTGCTTGCAGGGAGAATATAAACATATAACACAGCTAATAAAACTCATAGAAAAAGCAAAATATGGTGCTGGCCTAATTTTATTGTATTTATTTGCACAGGTTATGAGAAAATATTGTCATCCTTGCTAAAACATTATCTATCTACATTAAACTATGTTCCTATTTAGGGAATATATACCTCCTTTTAACAATTCAGCTTTTGTAGAAAATATTTATATAAACTTATTAACTAAAAATAATTTTTATTATGATCTCTGAATGCACAGAATATTATGCTTCAATCTGTGGAATCAGGTACAGGTATGGGACGGATTATCCAGAATGCTCAGTGTGGTGTTTATACAAATGGCCTGTAGAGGTCACTGTGCACAGTTATGCTGTGTATACACAGTACTGTCTATACTGTTTAAGAAGGATAGATTTTATGTTACTGTTGTGTGATGGCTACATGAACATGCTAATAAACCACAACAAATTGACGATGAGATTCTCTTCTACCTCTGCAGCAGCCTGCACCTTTTCTCCTAAACCCTGGTGAGCCTACCATACATTATGTTAAGGTTAATTTACTGCTTGGATCCGTATGTTTGATAATTACATTATTGCTGCTGACCAAGGGAAGATTTCTGCTGCTAGAAAGCATGCTTTACTTATTCACTGCCTGGGAGCAGAGGGACAGCCTATATTCTATACATTACCATCACCATCACCTGATGAAACATATGAAACTGCTCTTACTGCTATAAAGAACTTTTTCGTGCCAAGAGTAAATGTGGTTGCTGAAAGCAATACTGCTTCTGCTGACAAGGGACACTCCATTAACCTGATGCTTGATAACAGGTTCAGCTGTTTCATTACTACCAAAGGATATTTTCTTGAAATACTTTGCAAAAGATAAGCTTGTTGCACCTGCCCTGAGACTGATTAGTTACTTAAAGAATCCAATACCTATGCTTGGTTGCTTGCCAGTGACTGTACAATTTGAATCAAATACTACAAAATGTGACTTTTACATAGTGAATAAGGGTTCTACTATACTTGTAAGGGACCTCTGCGTTAAAACTACAATTAGTTTATGGTCTCATTATTACGGCACCAGTGCCTGCCACCCAGCCAGTGTCTAAAATTTCACCACAAATCAACACTTCACTGGGCTGTGCAAAGAACTGTGCACAAAGTTCAACTAAATACTGTTCCTACAAATTGATCTACTGCAGACATTGTCAAACATCAACAAGGCAAATGCAAGGCTTATACTGACAAAAAATGTGGTGCAAGAGAAGTGCACTTTCAGTATGGATTTTTAGTCAGAATTAAGAAACCAGGACTACTGAAACATGGACAATCTAAATTTACTACACCACTTGAAGTGAGATGCCAGAGTGGACCAAACATATGAACGGTCTGATGAACGCATATGGAGTGCAAGTCGTCTTGCTCCTACTAGATATGAAGCTCCATTTGATGAAGGACATTTTCCTACGCCTGATGCCATCTGCAATAGGCCTGAAGAAAGTGAATCTATAAAGGCATACTGGGAGAATCGGAAAACTACCTGCATAGACCAAGGACTATGATTTGAAGAATGCATAATATTGCTTACTGTTTGCATACCGTTTATTTGTTGCTGTTTGTTCTGTTTGTCCAAATGCTTTTCTACTACAGGGGGAATATGTGGTGTTTATACAAATGGCCTGTAGAGGTCACTGTGCACATGAGTTATGCTGTGTATACACAGTCTATACTGTTTAAGAAGGATAGAGTTTGTTACCGTTACGTAATGGCTGCATGAACCTGCTAATAAAGCCCTGTTATACCCTGCTCATCCTCGGCTACCAAAACACAACGCCTGGAGCATTCCAGATAACATATGTCCATAAGTCTTTTAGAAAATAATTTTGAGGTAATTTTAGAGGGGAAAAAAAACTTTTTTCTAGATTTATTATATCCCAATGCTGCAAAAAGCCTGAATCTGAAAATCTACCATCTCAGACCTGTCGTAGTCCTGTATAAGTCAGTGGGAGGCACCTATACCAATTTGAAGTTATTGTGGTTTGCTTTAGATTTAGCCCGAAAATACGAAAAAAAACGAGTGATTCAGGAAAAAACCCAAAACATTTGTACGATTCGAGTTTTCACTATTCACTAAGTTTTTTCACAATCTGATTAAGCTTTATTCTTCTAATATATAAACTAAAATTGAGTATCGGAGTTTAGTTGAACTTTTTTTTTTTTATAATATTATGAGATAAATTCAGATTTTAGTAAAAAAACAACCCAACAAGTTTACTTAAAGCTGAACCACCCCATTAAATACACCACATACAAGGCATTTTATCATTGCCTAAGCTAAAAAAAATAAACCAATATTTTCAATATAGTTAGTTAGGCAAAAATGTAATGTATAAAGGCTGGAGTGACTGTAAGTCTAACCTAACGGAACAGAACACTACTTCTTGCTTTTCAGCTCTCTTTTGTTTACACTGACTGGTTACCCTGGTTACCAGGCAGTAACCAATCAGTGACATGAGGGAGGGCCACATGGGTCATAACTGTTGCTTTTGAATCTGAGCTGAATGCCGAGGATCAATTGCAAACTCACTGAATAGATATGTCCCATGTGGCCCCCCTTCAACTCGCTGACTAACTCGGATTTAGAGAGCTGAAAAGCAGGAAGCTGGATTCTGGCTATATATTAGACATCCAGTCACTCCAGCCTTTATACATTACATTTTTGGCTAACTAACTATATTAGAAACATTTTTTTATTTTGCACTGCCTATCTATTTACACAGTTTTATTTTTACCCTGAATTGTTCCTTTAAATACAATCCAAAATTAACATAAGTATTGTTCTTGGAAACAGAATTGCTTCTGTCATATCCTCCTTCATAGAAGCTCCTAAATCTGATTTTGATTTCAGAACTAAAGAACTAAGGAGAACTAAAGCCTAAAAATGAATATGGCTGGAAATGTCATTTTACATACTGAACTAATTGTACCAGACTAAAGTTTCAGCATCTCAATAGCAGCAATGATCCAGGACTACAAACTTGTCTCAGGGGGGGTCACCATCTTGGAAAGTGTCTGCAACACTCACATGCTCAGTGGGCTTTGAGAAGCTGTTGAGAAGCTAAGCTAAGGAGGTTGTTGCAGTTTATCAAGCAGAAAATGAGGTTGGCCTGTATATAAGTTGATGCTACAGGGCTGATTATTATATTCTGGTGCTAATTGCACTGGTTTCTGAGCAGACGTGTAGTAATTATCTGTATTAAGTACTAATCAGCTTTATATTGTGACATTTCTGTTCTGTATATACAGTCAGCGCCGTTCCTGAAGACATTGGCGTCTGAGGCGGCTGCCCCCCCAAGCCCGATTACTTTTCCGGGGAGGCAGCAACGCCAATGCAGAGAGCGCAATAGCACTCTCTCGCACAAGTAAAAAACGGAAATTCTGCTCTTAAAGGCACCAGGAGCGGCTTTTTTCCACCCTTGGAGACCTAGCTTGCGCTGCCGCCTCAGCTCGCCTCATTGGTGGAGCGCCACTGTATACAGTATATTGTGAATGGTCCCTAAGCTGATGGCAGCACAGCACATGTGCAGTGAATCAGCAGAAAAGAAGATGGGGAGCTACTGGGGCTTCTTTGGAGGTACAGATCTTCCCTGCTTACAGGCTGTGGTTGCTTTGGGCTGGTATAGGAGCCCAAAATATAATGTACTATATTTCTAGACTACTTCTTTAGTTAGGGTTTAGTTCTCCTTTAAAGTTAGTAGGAGTAGTCCTTACGTTTTTTGGCAACTCCAGATACCTAAAATTTCTTCAGACTCCACAGCTATTATTTTTTGTTCATGCTGTCACTTAAAAAAATTGATGAGGAAACATTAATTGCCTTCAAATATTACTGGCTTTTCTCTGGTTTTCACTTTCATTTGTGGTTTGCTAACCAGAATGTGTTTTTAAGACCTTTGATTATTCCATTTCCCAAGATTTCTCTTTTTCACTCTTGACAGAAAACCTAGGACAGACAGCTGGGTGCCTTATGCCCCATAAATCAGCAATGTTAATGTAGACCAGAACTGACTGTACATGCAGCAAGTGAGCAAGTGCATTTCGCTTTCTGGCAGGCTAGCCAAGTGCATATCCATGTAACCTCTCACTGGGTAGCCGTCAGATGCATGGTATAGCACCCTTGCCATATAGAAAACCAGAGACAGGATTTTAGGCATATATATTAGCTCAATGAAAGGCCATGAGAGTGAATCGATGACACCAGAAAATGGAAATGCAGATCTTATTCGTTCATTTTTTTTTTTCAAACAGTGATTGAAAATGCTCAATGTGACCTTCAATATTTAATTCAGTTTTGTTAAGGTGATCTGTTTAACTGTGGCTACTGAAATGAAATATTAAATTACAGTTACATTTCATAGTGATATAAAGCCACGCTATCTCAGGGATAATTGTCTCTATATGCTTCATCACAGGATGATTACAAATTTTAATTAATAATCTAGAATCATGGCCTCACATTACCTTTTAACTAATGTCTAGTGACTGTGTGATGGATGTGAGGAGTAGTGTACTGTAGTCAATACAACCTAAAAGCCTAAAGAATTCTATGGTCCTAGTTGCGCTTTAATGGTGTTGAGGGTTACTATACATTTTCACACCTACTTACAACTTGGGGGTTATCAAAATGTATCTGAGTTTATGAAATATACTATGACCAAATCCACACTGGTCATTTCCCCTTATTATCAATACATTTTCATGAAAAATAGTGAAAATCGTAGGTAATTTTTTGGATATTTACGGGACTTCTCTCATACTTATATACAACCTTGGCAGGTCTGAGACGCTGGATTTTTGGATTTAGAACTTTTCCATCACTGGGGCATAATAAAAAAAAGTGTTTTTTTTTCCACTAAAAAATCAGATTTTACAGTAAAAATACCTCAAATTGACATTTTTTGGCATTCATACTTTAATAAATAATCACATTAAAGTTTCCTGATGTCAAGGTGTTGAGTACATGTTGGCAATGTCTACCTTAATAAAAGTATATATGTTTGTCCAAATGTCTGAGAATTCTGGGAGTTGTAGTCCAGCAGCTGCACATCTGTTGGAATCAACAGCTATTGTTTGGCCTGTGTCTAGTGTTAGAGGTCTAGAGATGATGATCTTAGGGGGGAAAGTAATAAATGCCCTTAATGGAAAAAATGTGTGTAGTGGGGAAAATTTCAGCAGCAGCGTGAATACATGACAACAAAGGGTCCTGCAGTACCACAAACAAAGTGTTGGCACCATCATTTTGAACAGGAAAAATGATCATACATTATTGCGTGCTTCAAATGTGTTATTCTTGGGCTTATTACGAACAAATATCTATCTGTTCCTGCATATTTCCCTGTTAGTGTTTGGTTTCCTTCCTGAGATACCTCTATGGGTCAGATGAGCATCAGAGTTATGATTCCCTGTGCTGAGCGTGTCGATAAGAGGGTCTGAGAGACAATCTAGGCTGTGTGTTTATTGGCTGCCCTGATTATTCTAATCAACAGAAGTCTTAAGGTCATTTACCCAGAAATTAAAATGCTGCCATATTTCCTTTTTTCTTTAAAATTGTGTTTATCACGTTTCCATGTCTCATTTTAACATGTCACATCTATACTTGATAAACATTTATCCAGAGCTCTAGATATATTTTATTTGGCAAATCCATTGGCTCACAGGAAGGGCAGTGTCTGGATTGAGCCACAGTAGTCTAAGTGAGACAGAGTTTAGTTTTACAGTTTATGTATACTGCTGCAATTTCTTTAACAGTATTAAATGCCTTACATTCACTTTTCTTAATTCAGGCAAGCATTGTTTTTACTCTAAAGGACTGGATTGCCTAAATGTTATACACATACAGGTATGTGATCCAGAATACCCAGGGACCTGGGTTTTTCTGGATAATGGATCTTTCTGTAATTTGGATCTTCCTACCTTAAGTCTACTGGTAAATCATGTAAATGTTAAATCCAATAATGATGCTTCTGATAAGGATTAATGATATCTTAGATCAAGTACAAGGTACTGTTTTATTACAGAGAAAAAGGAAATCATTTTTAGAAATTTGGTTATAATGGAGTGTATTGGAGGCAGCCTTTTCTGTAATTTGGAACTTTCTGGATAGCGGGTTGCTGGATAACTGATCCCATAACTGTACTGTAAACAACATTTGGTTTGCTATTGTGCAGGATAAAACAGATTTGCACCTCTGTTCATCTTCTTGAGTCAAATGAATATGGTTTGTGTACAAAGTCTGCTTTAAATCTTATAGCTGTAGGCACTCACACTTTTGGCAGTTGAATTGCAGCTTATTTTTGGTTAGTGTTGTGCCATGTATAATGCCTGTTATAATGTAAAAGGTGTTGAATATATATACATATTTTGTATAAGTGGTGAATCTGACAGCATCTTGATTTATTATATATTCATTAATATATATATATTGTTGCATATTTCTTCGGAGTGCCGTCACCTGCTGTGTATTTTGTTACTTATTTCTGACTGGCACCCAACGTTTTTTTCTTTGGACTTGAGGAGTGCGTCCCTGATGTGGATATATATATATATATATATATATATATATATATATATATATATATATATATATATATTAATGAATATATAATAAATCAAGATGCTGTCAGATTCACCACTTATACAAAATATGTAAATAATTTTTTTCACTCTTTGATCTTGTAAGAATTGCCCTGGCATTAGAATCTCGGATTTCTGGTAAAGGTCACTGCAGCTTGCTCTACACCTGTAATTCATAAAGCTGCTATTTGATCTGACTAATATAAATTAGTTAGAGCTTTCGCTCCTCTGCGATGAGCACAAAACAAGAAGTGTAGAAGAGCCTGTTTTGCCTAAAGCTGGAATATGTAACTATGTCAACATATTGCAACAACGGAAACTAATCCTGAAATCTTCTGGCAGAAGGGAATTCAGGCACATTGTAGGTCACTGTCGGATAATGTGTTCAACATGGCATAATTCTTTACTTTAACTTTAAAAAATGCCTATTTTGTCACAGATTGTTATTTATTTTACAACGTTCTGACATCAGAACACCTAACATTCCCAATTTATAAAATGGGTGGTGGCACTGTAGATTCCATGTTCCTTTTTGAGCAGTATGCTATACCAGGCAAATGTAGTGATTATTTCCATTTAGAGCAAACATTCATTTTGCATGTAGTAGATATAGATTACTTGAATGGATCATAAAGGTACCAGATCAGTTATCCATAAACTTGGTATCCAGAAAGCTCTGAATTAAGGAAAGGCTATCTCCCATAGACTCCATTTTATCCTAAATCAATTTTTATAAATTATTTCCTTTATCTTTATAATATAATAATAATAAAACAGTGGCTTGCACTTGATCCATACGAAGATATAATTAATTCTTCTTGAAAGAAAAACCCGTCAATTGGGTTTGTTTAATGATTAAATTAACTGCAAGTAGACTAATGGTATGGAGATCCAAATTATGGAAAGATCCCTTATCCAGAATACCCCAGGTCCCGAGCATTCTGGATAATAGGTCCCATATGCTATTTAACCACAGTAAGGGCAGAGACAAGGAGCAGATTCGTGAAATTTAGTCGCCCAGCGACAAAGCTCCCCGAACTGCCTTCCCACCAGCTTTTCATTTTATGAAGTTGCCTCATGAAGAAACTTCAGGCGACTTTGGGAAAACAAAGCGCTCAGAGTGCCATCCTGCCTGTGATTTTGGGAAGATTAGTCGCCGCGGCGAAGAGGAGACTTGTCACCAGGGGGGTCATCTCCCCAAATCTGCTCATGTGTCTCTGCCCTAAAACATGCAAAATTGCCTTTTGCATGCACAGAACTTCCATTGCCTACATAGTTAAATCTATGCAAATCTTTTTGCTTCACTCAGAGACCATTCTGTTATGATTGCTGTATGGCAATATTAGGCGGCAGTGTAGGACTGTCCCACCAGGATACCAGGAAAAGTCCCGGTGGGCCCAGGTGTCAGTGGGCCCTCATGCTGCTAATCAGGCCAAATTCAAGGCAACTCCCTATTTCTAAATAGATGTCATAATAGATTATAGTATGTAAAGAATATACACTAGGAGAATAGAGGTTGAATGAGTAGAGGAAGAAAAATAGTACTGAGAGTGGGCCCCTGCTCTAAGATTTTTTTGGTGGGCTGCTAGTGTAAGGTTTTTGGATCTGATGTCCCAGTCCGACACGGTTAGGCGGAGATCTGTGGAATAAACCCTGAGGAAAGTACAGAGGTAACACATACACTTATACAAAGATAAACAATAGATATCTGTCTCAGTGTATTTCGCTTTATTTTCCCTCTTTCCCTACTTAAGGGCTAGTCCAGACGAGGAGATTCGGGGCGATCCGTCGCCGGGCGACTTTTTGCCGCGACGGATCGCCCCCGAATCTCCCGGAATAGGTAGGCATTGGCGCTGCTTCAAAGCGCCGCCGCGTGTGAACACACGCCGGCGCTTTGAAGCAGCGCCAATGCCTACCTATTCCGGGAGATTCGGGGGCGATCCGTCGCGGCAAAAAGTCGCCCGGCGACGGATCGCCCCGAATCTCCTCGTCTGGACTAGCCCTAACTTGTAGACGAACTTTCCAAGTGATAATCAACCAGTCGCATTTCTTTATTATAAGAAAAACCCTGGAAGCGTTAACATTTTGCATGCTGAATAATTAACACAACAAAAAACCTCGGGCAAAATTAAAGCTTTATAATATAGTGAAGAAATATTTGTAGCTGTCAGCTTCACTTTGAATCATTCATGTTTTAGCTGCAAGACACTGCAAGTCCTATAGAACACAGTGAACTTGATGCAAGCAATTAACGTAAAGAAGTCATATGTAAGCATCAAAATATACAACTGACTGTGGGCACAGTACATTAGGGCACAATTTTGTCATATTGGAGCTTACAATTCAGTAGATAAGCAAGGGCTGCAGGTGCACACCTGGTCTCTCAATTCTCCTTATATGGTGCTTGGGGTATAGGAGGACGGCACCTCCCTCAATCAGCTCAAACGAATTACTCCAGCACACTTTTCTGCTTAAGGATTAATACCCGTGTTTAATATCAGCCAAAAGGTACCACGTTTCGGGGGAGTACCCCTTCGTCACCCACCTCCACTCTTAAATGTGTAGCGATGCAATCTGTACCCCCTGATAATTCAATGGCAAAGCGTATAGTTAAAGTTAACCACAGACCGCTGGTTAATAATGCTTTCACTGAAAAAATTTTCAAAAAAATTAAACAGTACATATAAATTAGTCTTAAGTCCACTCAATTGTTAAAGTCCAAATTGATGAGCACAGGCCATATGCATTAGATCAGGGGTCCCCAACCTTTTTTGCTAGTGAGCCACATTTAAATTTAAAAAAGAGTTGGAGAGCAACACAAGCATGAAAAAGTCCATTTGGATGTCAAATAAGAGCTCTGATTGGCTTTTTGGTAACCCCTATATGGACTGGCAGCCTACAGGAGAGAATGTTTGGCAGTACATCTGGTTTTTATGCAACCAAATCTTGCCTCTAAGCCAGTAATTAGGGTTGCCACCTTTTACAAAATGTATTACCGGCCGGCGGGGCAAAAAAGGAGCGGGACGTGACGTAAAAGGGGCGGGTCATGCTGTAAAAGGGGCGGAGCCACGACGAGTGATCGGCTGAAGACGCGAGAAAGGTAAGTTTTCGTTGGATTTAAGGCAAGGCAAGGGCCTTTTTTAAAGGGGTATTACAAATTTACCGGCAGCTACATTGCCGGTAAATTTGTAATACCGGCCCCGGCCTTGGCTGGTGTTTTACCGGCTAGGCCAGTAAAATACCGGCTGGGTGGCAACCCTACCAGTAATTAAAAAATAAGCACCTTCTTTGAGGCCACTGGAAGCAACATCCAAAGAGTTGGAGAGCAACATGTTGCTCGCGAGCTACTGGTTGGGGATCACTGCATTAGATCAATCGACCAAAAAATCATTATGTTGTTAAGGGTGAATCTAAACAGTATCTCATGATTCCTACAGAGCTTTATAGTTGAACAAGATAAATTCCCGTATAAATTTGGACTTTAACAATTGAGTGGACTTTGGACTTATTTATATGTATTTTGTTTTTGTTGTTATTTTTGTATTTTTTTTCAGTGGAAGCATTATTAACCAGCGGTCTGTGGTTAACTTTCATTATACGCTTTGGCATTGAATTATCAGGGGGTGGAGATTGCATCACTACACATTTAAGGGTGGAAGTGGGTGGCACAGAACACCTGACAAAGGGGTAATCCCCCAAAACGTTGTACCTTTTGGCTGACATGGGTATTAACCCTTCAAGGGATACTGTCATGGGAAACCATGTTTTTTTCTAAACATATCAGTTAATAGTGCTGCTCCAGTAGACCTCTACACTGAAATCCATTTCTCAAAAGAGCAAACAGATTTATTTCCCAGCTGCGTCATGTCATGTGACTTGTGCAAGTACTTTAGGAGGGAACTGCTTTCTGGCAGGCTGTTTTTTTCCTTCTCAATGTAACTGAATAGAAAGCAGTGGGACATGGGTTGAGTGCTGTTCTTAGATCTACCAGGCAGCTGTTATCTTGTGTTAGGGAGCTGCTATCTGGTTACCTTCCCATTGTTCTGTTGTTAGGCTGCTGGTGAGATAAAGGGAGGGGGTGATATCACTCCAACTTGCAGTACAGCAGTAAAGAGTGACTGAAGTTTTTCAGAGCACAAGTCACATGACCAGGAGCAGCAGGGAAATTGACACATCTAGCCCCATGTCAGATTTCAAAATTAAATTAAAAACAATTTGTTTGCTCTTTTGAGAAATGGATTTCAGTGCAGAATTCTGCTGGAGCAGCACTATTAACTGATGCATTTTGAAAAAAACATGTTTTCCCGTGACAGTATCCCTTTAAGCAGAAACGTGTGCTGGAGTAATTCGTTTGAGCTTACAATTCAGTGTCATGTTGGAGCTTACAATTCAGTAGTAGTAAGTCATTTATGTGAACATTTATGTCCTTATATGTTGTTTGTTGCTCTTGTTCTCACACAGTCATGCAGCAGCGTCACCCAATTTATCCAGCTTTTTTTCAAGCAATATTTGATGGTCCAGGGCGACCCACAGCCCTTCTTTAGATTCAGTTCACAAGAATATTGATTCTATGCTGAGTATTGCGTACCAAAAACCTGTAATGTTGTTAACGTAAGTTATTTACAAGATCATAATGTCAAATATTAAATTCCAATGCCCTGTCAATGCGGACATTAATTTTTTTGCTAAAATCATAGTGATCATTAAGGGAGGATTTTAAAAATAATATTGTTGACACGCAGAATACAGCAATTAAAGCATTAAGGCCACAAGCAAGCGCCTAACATCAGCTGATTAAAAGATTTGTGATGGTGGTGCATTATGTCAAGCATGGAATATGAGGGACCTCTCTCATGGCAGAGTATGCATTTACTTCATAATGAATGTGTTGATACATGAATTCTACTGGTGCTAAAAATGGTACCACTCTGGAAACACTTGAGGCAGCTTTCAGTTAAAGAGCACAATGCGGTCAGATGTTAAATTAGTGTTAAGAGGTCTCCAACAGAACAGGTTCACAGCACCCTCATCTACATCTTAATCATAGGTCACCAGCCTTTGCTTTTCATTGTTGATGCTCATTAACACATTCAGCTACAGTTCCAGAGTGCATAATAGTGCAAAGGAAAATGGCAGCAATAATGTTAATTTGCCAATTTATTTTTATTATAATTGAGCCGTTTAATTGTGACATTAATAAATACACATTTTTTTTAAACAATAGTATAAGATAAAATAAATGTAGCAGTCCTTTTGCATTCTTCTTAGCCAAGTAACGTTTATAACATCAGACTGATCTCTATGGATCATGCTTGTGCAAACAATTTGAAGTCAGCAATATTAAAGCTTTAAAATGTATATATTTCTAGTAATCAAGCACATCTGTTTTTTTTTTTTTACTGAAACAGTCGCCTTCATGTCAACTATATTTAGCCGCATACCCTATGGAGTAGGATTATTCACATTAGTTAAATTAATCTTTAATTCCAGTGATGGTGGTGATTTTAAGCCATCCCCAGAATTGGCAAGGCTTATGGGAAGAAAAATGTTCTCTAGAGACAATAGATGGATGATAACAGATGATAACAGCCTGTAATCTACTGTACTGCTCCTCTAGGATTCTGTGTAAGGTATCTGTCTCAACACATGTAAAGGAAGGGCTGGATTAGACCTAAAGGGTAATTTAAACCTCAAGATTAAACAATTGCCATACTTAGGGTGATCGTCTGAGCTTTAGCAATTTACAGTTTTTTAAAAATATTTTTAGTGGTTTCTAAACAGTTTTAAACTACCAGGCTTTCAGCAACCCAAACTGTCCATGAACTTCCTGTATAGTAAATTAAACCTATATTCCTTAATTACAGTATTTTATATTCATTTAAAGTCTAATTCCCTGGCAAGAGCTCATAAAAAGCATCTGCTTTTACAGGCAACTGCAATGGCTAAGAGTCATTCAGTTTCCTGGGCATAAAAGTCCATTTGAAATGCATGTATATAAAAGTTGTTATTTAATAAGCACTTCCATGTTCTGAAATAAAACTGATGAATATTTGCTAAGTGGAAGAACATGACTGGCCCATACAGAGCAGACTGCAAGCCATGCTAGATCCCCTGCCATCAATGCCTAGCCTTACTTTTGATGTGGTTGAATGCAAACAAATAAAAGATTGGACTGGGCCAGTGGGAAACTTACAAAAACCCTTGGGCCCAGGCCTGCACCCTGCCATATACTAATGATCATGGCAAGATGAAGGTACACAAGTGCACAAGCGGATGCGAGGGATCTGAGACAGGTTGAAGTTGGGTCTGATTTAGGCTGGAGCTTAGGTCGAGGGACTCACAACTGGGGTGAGGGTCCTAAAGTGGCAACCCCGGAGGACCCACACACCCCAGTTCCACACTGAACAAATCCCACTAACAATATTTCATTATCTAATGGAATGACTTCACAGAAGTTTACAGCGTCTTAATACAGCATAGGCAGGAGCAACTCCAATACTCTTGGTTTGTGGGATCTTTTCACATGCAGGTGCCACATTCCTGATCATATAGTTTTTATTAACATATACAAAGGATTTTAGTATAATTAACAATGGTCTGGAGTTTCTTCATGTTCAAACCAAATACAGCCCTATGACACATATGACTACACTGAAAAAAAATGATCTTCTGTTAAATGGAAAATGCTCTGTTCTGTGGTAGATACTGGTGGTATTCATTTGGAAAGCACTCCTGAATAGAGTGTTTCTGATCAATTCCAGCATCTATGTCTGATCAACTCTAGGCAGCACCATTATTTATTTGCATGGTCGTTTAGGTCACCACCAGGTTTATCCCTGAAAGTGCTGTGTCACCTGGTGTTTCAAATATTCCAACTCAGACAGAGCTCCTTGTTCAAAGTGCAGTCTGTGGGTTAACTTATGCACATGCATGCTGCAATGATGGAATGAATAGTAGATATAGTATAAATAATACAACAAAAACTACAGGTTTAATCTCTACAGCCAAATAGAATAAAGAGTTTGCCATTTCTGAGCAATGCATCATTTAAACTGTATTGCAGTAGAAACAGCTGGTGGTGGTCTACCCATTTATTAAAGCAATCCTACTTGTGTGGCCAGCTTTCGACTTAGTGGAAAGTCTAGTAAACAAATGCAATGGAAATGTGAATATATATATGTATATTTTTATGTAAGTCTATAATGACGGTTCCCATTTAATTTCATGGGTATAATTTCCATTTTATTTTAATAGCAAAAGCAATGCATTCTCCTGGAAGGAAAAATTTACTTTGAGATCATAATTGTAAGTATATTTTATTTGGACAGGTACGAGTAACATTTCTGGAGTGGGCAAGCCAATAGCTGTATAAAAAGAATTCAATGGCATTAAATAAACTGCAGGAGATGGATATTCTGTACACAGTGCTTGAGTGCCAGGGATAGTGGAGTAAAAAATGATTGGGTAAAAGCACAAAGCACAGAGAAAAAATTAAGTACAAGTCTCTGTTCTTGCCCCTAATTTCGTTCTTTTTTCTGATCGACTCTTGACATCAGAAGCAGATTATTTATTGCCAAAAATATCTTTCATTGGATATGTATAGTCATTCTAATATATATCATCAGCCACATCACCAGTAAACTAACTGTTTCTGTAAATTCATTTAAAGGATGTGGTTTTGCTATTTCCAAATAAAAATTGCTCAATGCACAATACGGTTTTATGGCTTTGAGGCAGATTTAGTTGCCAAATGAAGGTGATTTATTTCCTATCGAGGAAGCAAGAAAGCCATTTAATCAAATACAGTAAATAAAATAACTAACCTTTAGATTGGAGAAGAGATTTTTCAAAGGAAATGTATAAACCCCATTTTTATACTACTACCAACTTCTTTGTGGGCTTGCCAGACACTTCAGACTGAAGAGTCCCATTACTCCAGGAATGTTTTGGTTATTTGTGATTTTACAATAAAAAAACACCCATACATTTGAAAGTTGGAAGTCAATGTGGGGAGTATGCTATGGTTTGGTGCACATGGTGGCTAGGGTTGCAACCAGGACGGTATTTTACCGGCCTAGCCGTTAAAACACCTGTCTAGGCCGGGGCCGGTATTACAAATTTACCGGCAATGTAGCTGCGGTAAATCTGTAATACCCCTATTAAAGGCCCTTGGCTCGCCCCCAATCTGCAGAAAACGTACATTTTTTCGGGGTCGGGCCAATCGAGGGCCGTGGCTCTGCCCCCTTTGACATCACGGCACGCCCCCTTTCTTACCGCCCCCACCACTGCCGGTAAAACATGGAATGAGTTAATATAAACTACCAACTCAACACATTATTAAACCATGTGTATGGGGCCTGCTTAAAATATCTACCAGGCAGACACATTAGAGGTCATTTTGCCTGTTCATGTGCTTTCCGAAAGAGCCAACACTTTATGATTAAACTGCTTTCTGGCAGGCTTTTTCTCCTACTCAGTGTAACAATGTGTTGCATTGGGATCTGGATTTAACCATTAAGTGCTGTTCTTAGATCACCAGGTTAGGTGGCTGCAATCTGGTTACTTTCCCATTGTTCGGTTGTTCGGCTGCTGGGGGGAGGGGTGATATCACTCCAACTTGAAGTAAAGAATGACTGAAGTTTATCAGAGCACAAGTCACATGACTGGAGGCAGCTGGGAAAACTGACAATGTGTCTAGCCCCATGTCAGATTTCAAAATGAAATCTAAAAAAAAAATGTGCTCTTTTGAGAAACTGAGTTCAGTGCAGAATGCTGTTGGAGCAGCACTATTAACTGTGAGGAGTTTTGAAAAAAATTATTTTTCCCATGACAGTATCCCTTTGCTTATAGATGTGCATAGTGCATTATGAATGTGGCCAAAGATCTGCTTGTTAGCTAACCTGGTCAAATTAGGGATCTTTTTGCATATATTGGGATTTATTTAAGGGGCAAATATTGGTACAATGTCTATATATTGTGGACAAATGTATAATTTTGTAGGGCAGATTTATCAGTGTGAGATTAGAGCCCACCACAGAAAACACATCCTATTTATAAAGCCTCGATTGAGGCTTGAATTTTTATAGGAAAGAAAAAAAAACAAGTTTTTAGAGATTTATTATACCCTGCTAAAAGCTCCTTAAAAAATCTAAATCCGAAAAATACTCTCTCCATCTAAAACCTGTCAAGGTCATGTAGAGGGCAATGTCATGTGTCCCTTTTACAATTTAAAGATGTTTTTTGACAGTGATCTGCGTTGGTTTCATACGATAAACTGAAAAAAATCAGGGTTTTCAGGCGACAACTTTAAAAAAACTTTTCAGGCTGATTTGTTAATAAATGAGTTGCATTTGTGGATGGGAGTTAGGTCAACTGTTTTAATTAAAATTAGATGAATTGGAGTTTTAGTAAATACCACGCTTGATTTCACCCATTGATAAATGTAATTCTGAAAACCCATAAGATTGAATAGAATGTTTTTATGTGATGAGCTCTAATGTAAGGGTCAGGGCACACCGCAAGATTCGGGGGGAGATTTAGTCGCCTGTCAACTAATCACCTCTTCTTCTGGGCTACAAACTCCCCGAACTGCCTTACTGTGCCATACCGCCAGCTTGAATGAAAAATCGCCAGTGGTATGGCACTTGTGGTGCTTCGTTTTCCCGAACTTTAAACATGAGGCAACTTTGGAAAACAAAGTGCCACAGGTGCCATACTGCTGCCAATTTTTCATTCAAGCTGGCGTATGGCATGGGAAGATTGTGGGCCAGAAGAAGAGGAGTTTGGCGCTGGGGCAACTAATCTCCTGGAACCTGTGCCCTGACCCTAACACTAATAAATCTGACCCATAAGAGGGGATGTGAATGTTTATAAAATATGGAAAAACTGGAAATTGAATTTTCCGAAATAAATGCTGAGCCCATGGGATTTGTACAGCTGCGGACCTGTCTGATTGTATGAATAATTTCTAAAACATTTAAAAGAAAATTAAAATCTCCAATATAAGAAAACTGTAAATGATTTAAGCTCAACATACTTGTATTAATTGTCCTGAAGGGTCTGATCATGCTTCACTGACATGCACTGAAAGGCAGATGCATTGTGCCAAAGCAGCTGAAAGATTTTTGGGAGTCTTTTTGAAGAACAAGTCATTCCACAGGTAGCTAACAGCACATCATTATTTTCACACATGAGTTCCAACAAGGGATCTAGTGTGCTTGAAACTAAAGCTGTTGAGTAAAGTTACTGAGGCAAGGTAGAGCAACGGAAAGCTTTTGTTTCTTTTATCCCCTTTTAGTTCTCTGTCCGAAGGATGGCTACATTTCCAGCAATCTCCTCCATTCATTTGTCTACCTTTGAAACTGTAAACGTCTTTATGTTACCATGAACTGAAAGCCTATGGTTTCAGTGTGGGGTATGTCTGCTGAATTTTGTAGAGCCCAACTGTGTTCACAATGTTTGCTTTGCATTAATGGGATATAAGAAGATAAAATGGAAATCCCTCGAGCTCTCTAGGAAGTTATTTTTATTAGTAGGACATTATGGTGCCTTTATACACAGATACACATCTAAACCTGGCAAAAGCTCTGTGTTTGTTTTCAGGACAAAGGCTCTCTACAAAGGCTAATCCAGTCTTTCCAGTTTCACGTTAAGGAGTTGCATAATCTGACATTTACATGAATATTGCTGAAGCTTTGGCAACTACTGAATTAAGTTTTAACTGGGATATCTAGACTGTAAAAACATCGCTGTGCTTTGAACTTTTTCACTTTTCCATCATATACAGTTGTGCTCATAAGTTTACATACCCTGGCAGAATTTATGATTTCTTAACCTCTTTTATATTAAAAATTAATGGTTAGTGGTAGGCTGAAGCCATTTATTTTCAAACAAATGTGTGTACTCATTTTAAATCATAATCACTACACAAACTACCCAAATGACCCTGATCAAAAGGTTACATACCCTGGTGATTTGGCCTGATAACATGCACACATGTTCGGGATGCAAGGAAAATACAAATAACTTCAAATATAGGACTCTGAAAAAATGTGGTGTGGCTGTTTCAAGATGCACAATAAGGAGGCACTTTGAAGAAAGATGCCACAAAGTATCCCACTTACAATATGCCAAACAGCAAAGAGACAAGCCTCAACCTTCTGGCACAAAGTCATTTGGAGCGAGACTATGCTACATTTGGAGAGGAGTCAATAAGGCCTATGATGAAAGGTACACCATTCCTACTGTGAAACATGGTGGTGGATCGCTGATGTTTTGGGGATGTGTGAGCTACAAAAGCACAGGAAATTTGGACAGAATTGATGGCATAATAAATGCAGTAAGTTATCAAAAACTACTGGAGGAAAATTTGCACTCATCAGCCCGGAAGCTGCGCATGGGACATGCTTGGACATTCCAACATGACAATAATCCAAAACACTAGGCCAAGTCGACCTGTCATTGGCTACAGCAAAATTAAGTGAAGGGTCTGGAGTGGCCATCTCAGTCTGCTGACCTCAATATCATTGAGCCACTCTGGGGAGACCTCATATGTGCAGTTCATGCAATATAATCAAAGAATTTACAGGAACTGGAGGCTTTTTGACATGCAGAATGCTTGTCTGAGAAGATAAAGAGCCTCATCCACAACTACCACAAAATACTTCAAGCTGTCATTGAAGTTAAAGGGGGCAATACACAGTATTAAGAACTGGGTTATGTAAACTTTTGATCAGGGTCATTTGGGTAGTTTGTGTAGTGATTTTGATTTAAAGAGTATTAACCATGAGTGGAAGAAAAGTTTTTGTGTTATAACAAATCTCCATAAGAAGAAATCTGGTAATTAGGCCACAGACTGAAGGGCCTTGATGGACTTTTTCTTTTTTCAACCCAATTTAACTATGTAACTATATAAATTGTATGGGTGCTCTGTGTTGTTCAGTTCATTTAGACTGATAACCCTAAATATCAAACAGAAGGAATTAAAGAAGTTTTCTTCACAACCTAATATGCAGACCATCAATATACCAGTAGATATGGTGCTTCATCAGATTAGATTTCCATAAAATGCACAATCCACAAACTGACCAATATTCATAGTATATAGATGTTAGATAGAATTGTTGGGGTACGATATATGTGCCAATAATCATACAAAAATGTGTTCTTTGTAAGCGCATGGACATATTAACCATCTTCTGGTTTCTCATAATGGAATTAACACACAAGCCTTGTGAGAGTTTATACAGAGCATGTGACCATCCAGAAAAACTGAAGACAACATAATTTTGCTCTGAGAAGTTGATCTTTTTGACACTGAACTTCAGATGCGAATATATAAATGTGTTATTGCATTTTTTGCAGAGTATTTAGAAAAAAAAAAGACAGATTAACAAAATTATCTTATTTATAAATTGGATACTTTTACCTTTAAACAGCAATTTTAATATTTGAGAAAAGACAAATATACAGACAAACCACACCCAAGTGCTGTACTGTCTAAGGTAGAATAAATGGTTAATTCATAATTAGGCAGCTTTACACTGCAAAGGGATAAACATTTAAATTATATATATATATATATATATATATATATATATATATATATATATATATATATATGTGTGTAATTTAAAACATTTACATAGGAGCAATGTGTTCTCAGCGTGTATAAGTAAATTAACTTTTAAAACCTTAAGATTATTGACTTTGAAGGGAGGGGAAGGCAGTTGTGATTGTCATTGTGAAAGGTTACACCCATGACATTTGGCCGGCTTAGTAAACAAAATTTTCAGTGATATAATTATGTATTTAAGTCTAGCTATCTAGCCCTAGTAACAAAATTCTTCACTTTCTAATACAGAATGTGAAAAAATTGAAATGTAACCTCAACAATTGTGAATTTTAGCATGTAGACACATTGCCGTTAAGGATATTCAAGCTTGTATTGCTAAGGGCATGAGTTCGGGTTGTTTGGTGACTGCATGTGGGACAGTTGTGTATGAGAGAGATATACAGAAAAGGGAACAATAGGGCCTAACTATTGCCTGTGTGCAGCAGTGTTATTTTTTCATTGGCACAATGTGTCTGCCTGTTCCTCACCGATTGCTGGAGGACTTTAAGGGCTTCCTTTGGTTTTCACAACTTTAGTTGAAGCCCCTGTTAAGCTCTAACATTTAGTAAGCGACCCCTAACAAGGCAACTGATGACAAAAATATGTGTAGGTCCTACATCACATTCCAGAACCAAGGATATCAAAATTAAGTTTATCCTTCCTTTGCTGATTAAATATCCTTTTTGGAAAACTTTCCACTAAATGTTGGCACATTTGGTAGGATTTGCTTGCAGACATACTTAAGAGGTTGGCACTGATGTTGGGCAATCGAACCTGATTGAGGGCAGGGTCTGTGTAGCCCAGTCAAGTTCTTCCACTCCCATCTCTGCAAATCCATTCTGTATAGAATTTACTTTGAGTTTATTGTCCTGCTGAAAGAGCAAAGAGCTTTCCCCAAAACATCGTCACAAAGTAGGAAACGAAGAATGGTCAAGAATATCAATGTATGGTGTAGAGGCATTGGCAACAGGTTGACAATGAAGGGTGTTTTGTTTTTTTAAAAAGCAATCCACTTACTTTTGACTATATAGTGTATGTTGAAACGTTGCATCAGCCCTTCAGTCAAACTTTTTCCAAAGACATCACAATAACTGACCTTCAAGAAAGTTTTTTGTACTTTTCATTGAGAATGGTAAATTTGGGGAATTCTGTTTCAGACATTGTTGTTTTGCAAGATAGATAACTGCATCATTCCTTGTACAAATAGGGGGGAGGAGGACATGGAGGTGGTTATGGTTTTCCTCAATTTGACCGTTTGTTATGACAACTTCAGTCTGCACTAGGTGTAAGAAATAGCTCTTTAATTGCCACCAAAGCTATAAACAGATATTTTGGATACGGGATAAAAGCACACTTTCATCTGAAACTGCATCTTTTCAGAGAGGGGATGACATTATTTTTAAGGGAAGTCTATGTGGATATTGTGGTTTAATTTTAATGCATATAGCAACCTGTAAAAGATCTATTTGACACTATTTGTGCTACAATTTTGAAGAAATTTTGGACCTGACGTTTTAATCTTCTATCTGATTAAGTTCTCAGGCAGATGGAAATCCATGTGTTGTAATTTGCTTATGTACAGAGAATGTGGATTTGCTTTATGTGCCTGGTGAATGGTTGAAGAGATATGGTTGCTTTTTTTCTGTGCCTGGAGGTATTAGTTCTCAGTGATGGTCTCCTTTTCTCCTAAAGCTGGCCATAGATGTAAAGATTTTTGAAAAATCCAATGGTTATTGGGAGACCGTGATTGTCTCAAAACGATCGTTTAAATGTGTCCATCGGAATGTGTCCATCAACTAAAAAGACCATTTCAGGCGATATTGCAGCAAAACTGAAGGATCGCAGCCTGCTTGGCCCTGCAAACATAGGTAGATTGCATGGGGACCGATAAAGATTTTCTAACCTGGCCAATCAATCTTCAGACCAATGTCGGACGAAAAATCTTAAGATGTACGATCGTTTGTATCCCACTAACCGCACAATAATTTGACAGATTCGTCGGACTTCCCTAAGATCGGTCTTCGGCAGGGAAAGATTGTTGCGTCTATGGAGAGCTTAACAGAAGCTAAATAGAGGAGTAAGATATTGGTGGCTAGAGCTGCTTCTGTACTTCATTTTTCTCCCTATCTGTTCTTCAAGCCACCAGACACCAGTTAGTGATTTCCAGTGTTTTCTCACTGCCAGTGGCAGTTTTATCTGTTTGCATTTGGTTCCATCTTTTAGTTGAGAGCGGAATGCTAAAAAGGACAGCTTAACATGCTGTTAGTGAGAGATCCTCTGGGGCTTCTACTGAATGTGCAATGTCACACATTTTTTTTTAAGAATGTATTCATGTATATATTTGCATCCTGAAATTTGTTATAGCTCTTATGAGGTAGAATAAATTGAAAGGTCAAAAATAATACTTTGGCAACAAAGCCACACATTATCACGTAATTATGATGTGCTAACATACGGTTTTATTTTCCATTCTATAGCAAAGCCTGGAGAGCAACCTAACCAACCTCATCAAAAGGAACACGGAAATGGAAATGCTGCTGTCCAAGCTCATTCAGACCTGCCAGCAGGTGGAGGTGAGTACAAATGGAATGGATTTCATCATCAGTATTCAGAAATAAAACTGGCCTGAGGTAATTGAAAAGGGAGTCTGTCTGGATGTCAGGTCTTATTATGTTGGTTTGGACTTGTTGATCCTTCATTGCAGGCCTGCTGGATGTAATATTAGTGATTTTTAACTTGTAAGTTGTTCGCAGTCTATCCTGATTATCACATTTGCCCTATGTCTCTGTGATTTTGTAATATAGCAGGGAAAGTTAGCTATCTATTAATCTATGGTAAAAGACTTGTGTGATGGTGACATGCAGAGCAACTAGTTGCCTATTCTTTATCTAGATTTATAAATATGTGTAACAGCAGGGGGGCTGCAAAGGAGAACTAATATTTCATAGCAGGGTTGTGACCTTTTTTTAAAAAATTCAACCTTCTAAAAGTAATACTGTAATGGGAAAACATGTTTTTTTCAACACACATCAGTTAATAATGCTACTTCAGCAGAATTCTGCACTGAAATCCATTTTTGAAAAGAGCAGATTTTGAAACCTGACATGGAGCTAGACATATTGTCGGTTTCCCAACTTCCCCCAGTCATGTGACTTGTGCTCTGATAATCTTCAGTCACTCTTTACTGCAAGTTGGAGTGATATCACCCCCCCCCCACCAGCAGCCTAACAAAAGAACAATGGGAATGTAACCAGATAGCAGCTCCCTAACACAAGATAACAGTCCCACTTTGACTGATTCAGTTACATTAAGTAGGAGAAATAACAGCCTGCCAGAAAGTAGTTCCATCCTAAAGTGCTGGTGCAACTGGATAACTGACGATATGTCTAGCCCCATGTCAGATTTCAAAATTGAATTTTTCTAAACGGATTTCAGTGCAGAATTCTGCTGGAGCAGCACTATTAACTGATGTGTTTTGGGGGGGAAAAGCTATTTTTTTCCCATGACAGTATCCCTTTAAAAACATTCTTGCTGTCATGCCATACCTTTATCCTGGCAGTGATGAATGGTAATTAACCCCTGCTTGTTGCATTATGGGTGTCCCGGGGCAGATTAATGCACAGGCTACCCTTGGCTATAGAAGATGTATATAAGAAAACATGGGAGCTTACTGGTTAAAGCAGCTGTGTATATAGATAAATAATGTGCACAAATAAAAGTGGGGAGGAAAGTTAAAAAGTTAAATACAAATGGTTTGATGATCCATTGGTTAAAAGCAAATGCCTCAATAGTTCCGACAAGTTTTACATGGGGTGCTGCCTTCGTAAACTGCTGATCCAGAGCACACAAAGAAGGGACACTTTTCCCATTGTGTAACATTGTATTGGTGCCTTTATTCAAGGCAATTTGTCTATTTTTCCTGAATTATTTGCCTTCCTCTTCCTCATCTTTCCAGCATTAAAAAAGGGGTCACTGTCCGAGACAACCAAACCCATTGCTCTGACATGCAACAGTTTTGTTATTATTGTTACCTTTCATTATTTATCTTTCTACACAATCCCTCTACTATTCATATTCCAATCTCTCATTTAAACCACTGCCTGATTGCTAAGGTAAACAATGCCCTAGCAACCAGATCCCAGCTGAAATTGCAACCTGGAGAGCTTCTGAACAAAAAGCCAAATAACAGAAAAACCACAAAAGATAAAAACCGAAAACTAATTGCAAATTGTTTCAGAATATCAACATCTGCGTCATTCTAAAAGTTATTTTAAAGGTGAACAACCCTTTTAAGAGTATCATTTGTCAATCTCTTTCTATTCGCTGCACTTTTAGTTCTGGCTCTTGAAACAATTTCAGAACAGTAAGAGAGAGACTAGCAAATCCTGCTTTCAATTGTGATTATATTTATAAAGAACCCATTTAACTTTGTATTTTGAAAAGTTGCGAGAGAATTACAGTTCCTTTCATTATGAAAAAAAGCGTGTCATTTCACTTCCAACTGCATACTTTTCATAGTAATGCAACCCTTTAAATTATGCACATTTTCTTTATTTTCTGACACATCATCACAGGAACATAATAGCATAACAGTAAAGCATTTAAGTCTGAATCTCTTTGAAGTAGCTTTTCATACGCAGTTTTACCAATTCTAGGATTAGAAGCAAACAGAAGTTGATCAAAGCAGAAACCCAAAACATGTTATACCTGATATGAGAAACTGCAGTTATCATAATAAAGATATAATTTGGTTTGATGTATTTCAGCACATTAAAGCTTAATGAGCATGTTAGTAGTGCACACCTTCCCAAAACTCGCCTAAAAAAAAGCCAATTCTTGCTCAGTTCCATATACTATAACTGGGGTGTGCAACCACCCAGTTGCAAATAGTAACTAGACTCAGACTTTACTTATCATGCATTCAACACACTGTTTACCACAGGAAATATTGTCAGTTGTCTTATACAGTTTGAAAACACTATAATCCAACATTTTGTTCGGCCTGTGTGTATAAGGGTGGTGGCACACAGTGCTATCTGGGGAGATTAGTAGGCCAGCGACAAATCGCTTCTTCAGGCGACAAATTTCCTGAACTGCCTTCCCGATGGCTAGAATGTAGATCGCTGGCAGGATGGCACTCATAACATTTAGGTTTTTGTAGTCAGAGTGCTAGCCTGCCGGCAATTTACATTCCAGCTGGTGAGAAGGCAGTTTGGGGAGCTTAGTCACCCGAAGAAGAAGTGATTTGACACTGAGCGAATAATCTCCACAAACAGCAGTGTGTGCCACCACCCTAAAAGTTGATTTAATCTTCTACTTAGGCTTTATCATTTTTACCACTCTTTGAAAATCAGAACTTTTTATGTTGATATACTGTAGCATATTTACCCCATACGTAAAAAAGGCACTTACGTTTGCATGAACTCATAGCAACCGATATGATGTTTGTGTTTTGATGGGTGAATAGTAAGTGCGTCCTGTCGAATGGTCGAAGTGGTCAGTGGCAAACTTTAATTTTATATTATTTCCCAGTTATGTCTACATTAACACAGCCATGAATTGCAAACCTACAATACCACATCACCAAAGTAGTTGTGTTTAAATGTCTCCGCTAAGTCACCCTTCACTGAGGTTGCAAAGTGTCCTAAATTACATACAGGTAGATGCATTGAAAAAAGGAAGAATTGCCCTCGCACACCCTGGCCGTCCACGTGATGCGACACCCTGGTGCTCGGTGATACAGGGGTTGGCGACCCCCCACAATGTTCCAAAGTAAAATACACCGGCACAACAAGGATACTGCTAGCAGGGCAAGCCCTTGCTCGTTTAATACGGATGCATTAAACGAGCAAGGGCTTGCCCTGCTAGCAGTATCCTTGTTGTGCCGGTGTATTTTACTTTGATACAGGTAGATGCACCTGTGCAATTTGGGTTCAATAGTAATTGCACCCACTACAACACATTATAACTGTAATTAATAATTAACAGACATACATCACTAGAAAAGTCTTTTCAACAAAACACCAAAAATTACAACTTTCTATAATAAATAGCAGAATCACTTATAAATGCTCAAAGTTGTTTATACATGACAGATATTGGCCACTGCTTTAGCCTTTCTCAACCTGTTAGCAAACAAGGTTCAAGGCCGATATGGGCCCATTTCAAATATAACCAGTCTGACTGGACAAAAAAATGCAGTCACCCAGGGTATACAAAAGGGGGCATGTATGTTATCTGCAGCCAACCAACTACAGTTATGATGATACCGAATCAACCTGATTTGTCCCACCTCTTCAGTAGTCGAATTGGGGAAAAAAACCTAATTTTTGTTGACCATCATAACCCTCTCACTCTCACCTTCTCTTTCTGCTCCTCATTTCTCCAGCTGCACTCTTGGATAGACTTCAGTAAGTTACAATATATTTATATTTGGTTTACAACTGGATAATTTTAGCAGTTTAAACTAATAAACAGATTCTGAAAATTAATAGTGAAATTGCCCAGACAGAATTTGGGTGGCCAATAAAATATGAGAAAACAAACCATTTTCAAATTATTTTGTTTCATTCTGCCTGAGAACCTTGGAAAATGATTTGGATTTTTTAAAAGACTATATAGAATATAATTGATACTTTCTTGTCTTTGGCATTGTTCCCAGAGCAAAGGCTCAAAACCACCACTTTGGACCCAATATAAGCCCTGCTAAGTGTCTCGTAGTGTACTTATATGGAAATATGGCCCAGGGTCAAGGAAAAACCTCTCATAAAAGTAGTTTTGTATAATACAGGCCCGAGTTTATTAAATTTCCAGATTTAGACCTTACATTCTAGCTGTGAAATATCAACATACCACAAATTGGAACAACCTTTATAATAATGTAAGTGATCTATTGTTCCACTTGTAGCATCAGTTTGTGGTGAAGTGTCCCCCCTACAAATTCAAACACGTCTTCATTCCATCAGATATTATTCGCTTAATGTTAATGCACACATACTAAAAGGAATTATATAGGATTGGATATCCCAATTCTACAATATCATATCGGACATAAAAACATTTTGAAGTAGGAAATGTAGCCTTCACACCTTACAGAAATGCAGCTATAGAAAATGCATGATATTACAAGATTATAGTTATGCTCCAATTTTGCAAATATTTTATTTGGTGACATGTTTTGATTGTATGCTTCAATGAAAAAGATTAACCAATAACATTTTTACAAACAACTTGCTATAATGGTAAAAGCTAGGGGTATGTCAGTGTCAGACTGATACACAGTTTATATGCAAATGCTTGGTTAATGTACTCCAGAATTGACCTTATGTTTTATTGAACAAAGAGAGTCTAATAGGTAGAAGATCATAACCATTAGGCCCCACTACCCATTATTTTCTGTAATTCACACGCACAAAAAAAAATTTGCACAATTTTAGAAGTGGTGCCTTTAAATGTTAAAAGACACTAAAATCACACTAGTTTCTGACTGGGGTGACTGGAAATTAGTTGTTGCCACCCCTTCTTCCCATATATTACATCCTTTGGGTAACCTAGAACAATATGTGCTTCTGTTTGCAAACCAATGCATTTATGATTTGTTTTGTTTATGCTGCTTTTGTGGCCTTCCACAAATATTATAAGAGATTGTAATCCACTTTTGGAATATAGAAAGTTTCAAGTCTGTAGTACAGACACAGACATCTGCTGTGTTGAAAGCAGCAGGTATTTGTAAAAGGGTAGTGTGACAATGAGCAAGCTGTAGGCAGCGAAATAAATGTAATGTGTGAATCAGTTCTGCTCAGAAATCATAAGGAAACAAATAAATGTCTTGATACACTGTTTGTGAGTATATTTTCTTATATCATGCAAAAGGTAGTTTTTCTGTTTTATTCATACATAAGTCATTTAACCAAATAAATATTTTATTTAAAAAAAATGTAAATCTCAAGAAATGTCAAGATTCCTCTTTGGCTTGCTGCCAGTCTTTAAGCATAGTCAACAAGCCTGCAGGCTTGGCTGGGTGAGATTTATTCTTCTAGATACTACAGAAAGCTCAGTTTAAAGATATTCTAGGGTGTTTTCAGGGGAAAATCCTGTAAGAGATCATCTTAAACGTCTGGCTGAATGTCTTATACAATAATATTGTCCCATAACTGTAAATTTCTTATGAGCTAAGGGTGACCCTAACCAAAGGTTGCACCTCCAACAGGGACTTAAACTGAAGCAAGACACTGGCTTAGGGTTATTGACATGAAAACTAAAACTCCACTTGAACAGAGCATTTCATAATAATAATGCAGAAATATATGGATCATTGCCTGACTGAGATCACTAAAACTTGCATTCACATATTGTGTTTGATATGAGATGGAAAAGTAGCACATGTATTTGGAAAACTAGTATTTTTATCATTACATTCTCAAATGCTCTTTTCAAGTCCATCATTTTGATGGACTGGACTGGAACTTGTCATTATGTGTTAACTGTAAATACTGGTTTCTGACAGATGCCGAGGACAAGAATGCCAGGTTTATCTGCTGCATCCACAACCAGTAATTTTTGTTTATCAGCATTGTTTTTGATTTGTGAGCGGATGAAAATTATTTCTTTTTGACTGTGTAAAAAAATCAACTCCAAGTACACTGTTATTATCATGTCAGAGTAGTTCAGCATGTTCCTTTGATGTTTAGGAACACAAAAGAAAGGAAAGTTTTGCTAAAACTTCTGGAGTAAATCATACAGGTTTTTTCCAACAAAAGGCCATGTGAAATGTTTCTTTTGGCTTTTGATCATATTGCTTCTGATTATTCTAACAGTGGATTGGGTATTTGTTCTTTTTTGGGGGGTTTTTTTCAGAATACTTGCTGATTGCCAATTTAGCAAAATTCTAATTTGTGTAATGTTAGCTTTTTTATGCTCAGCATAAACTCAAATGTTTAAATAATTTGAATGTTAGCTAATTTATTAAAATATCCAAATACAAAAATTTGATTGAATAAAATCATGAAATAAAACTAAAACTCAAGTTTGTACTCATTTTCTATAGGTTGAACATTTTAAAAAGCTTGCAATGAAAAAATGCTTTAAATTTGCCTTAGACACCTCCAATTGTCTTTTACATGTTTACAATCATATTTTTCAATTTTTTTCCACTTAAATACTGTACATTAGATTTTTAATGCATAATTTGAATTCAGGAGTTTTAGCTAAAAAAAATTGCATTGCAGCAAAAATTCAAATTCGAAGGTTAATAAATCACCCCCTTAGTGTAGTCTGTAGGGGCATAGATCTCAAGCTACTTAAATGGCCAGCATACCCATTGCTTAACATGAGTTTAATGAATCGGGCTAGTGCTGAATTTAATGGGACAGATGCTGCATCAGACCTTAATGCACTGATCTCCAACCATTAACTCTTGAGCAACATGTTGCTCTCCAACCCCTTTTGGATGTTGCTCCCCGTGGCCTCAAAGCAGCTGCTTATTTTTGAACTCCAGGCTTGTAGGCAAGTTTTGGGTATATAAAAACCAGGTGCACTGCCAAACAGAGCCTCAGTTTAGGTTGACAATGCATATAGGGGCCAGATGACCAATTACAGCACTTATCTGGCACCCCAAGAACATTTTCATGCTAGTGTTGCTCCCCAACTCCTGAATGTTGCTCAATGGTTCAAAAGGTTTGGGATCCCTGCCTTAATGGATAGTTTTAAATGGACACTAAGGAGTAGATTTAATGGGGGGGGGGGGGATATATTTTTCCATGAACATGTTTTTGCCAAAAATAAAAAGCTTGACAACTAAAACCTGGCACACTTTTTATTTTTTATTGAAACCCACTCATGGAAACACAGCCACTTGTTTTTTCAACTGTTCAGAAGCAAGCCAAAGCAATTAGTTGCAGAAAAATTGTCTGCAATTCTTTTACACAAGCCCCGGAATTCAGGGTTCATAAATCTATTCTGTTTCCATTGTGCTTTATACGTAGTACATTTTTATCGGATATTGCTGTGATCAAATAGAGCGGTTCCTTTCCATATACTTTGATACATATTTAGTCACTCCATATACAGGTAAGGGATCCAGAAAGCTCTGAATTATGGAAAGGCCATCTTCCATAGACTCCATGTTATTGGAATTTCCTTTTCTCTGCAATAATAAAAATGTAGCTTGTATTTGATCCCAAATAAGGCATATGCTGAAGATGTCAAAATGGCATGTGTGTGCCCAATTCTTTAAGCAAAAAATTACCCCTAGTATCTTTCTATCCTTTATAAAGTAAACAACTTTTTATTTTGAGTATAATCTCTGGCCTTAAAAATCATGGAACCCTTAGGCTGGCTACACACAGATTAGCACAGGATATTCAAATCATCATAGAAAACTTTGGGCCAGATTCAATTCAATGTGAAAAAGTTCTAATGGTTTATCATGGGAAAAGTCATGGACGAGATTCAATTTGAGGAGAAAAACTATAGACTCCAATAGAGGTTTCACGTGATAAATTGTGAGATACGTTTTTCTGAATTGAATTGCGTCTCAAATTCAATCTCGTCCATGACTTTTCACATGATAAACCTTTTTCTCACTAAATTGAATCTGGCCCTCTTGTGGCATCAGAGTCCATTGCTCAAAACCTGAAATCTGATTAGTGAAGGTTACTTCCATAAGCACACTATGGGGTTATCATCTAACCTGCAGTGGAGGCCACACTTATTGATCCAGCTGCCTGTCTCCTTGACTGAATAATCTGATAATCAACAAAAGGTGTGCGTGCCAGTGTGTGGCCAGCTGTATTTGCATGTTTTTGTTTAAATGAATAACAGCTGCCATATTCTTTTTCCATTACAAATTTACTCTACAGCTTATAGCTTTTGTTTTTATGCTCATTACAGATTGTTTCAGGGATGGTTTTTATTTTCTTCTCCGCAGCCAGGTCAACCATCAGCAATAATAATACCTTGTACAAACGGAGGTTTTTCGCTTCCCAGACTAGTGCAGGTGTTGGGGGCTGTACATTATGGTGGGAACAAATACCAAACTCTTAATAACCAGGAAACAAGTTATTGTCCCTCAGGACAAAGAGGGGAACTCTTCAAAGCAGTTTCTACAGTCCAGTTTTTTTTTCCATTTAACTCAGAATGTTTTTTTCCTGTTATAATTCCAGTGTTTGCTGTCCAGGAAATTACATATGATTTATACCTGGAGGATTCTCATTACAGTATTAGGCAATGCACCTTGACCATTAAAATAAGCTGCTTGTGTTTTCAGTTCTCATTGTCAGCAAGGGATGGGGGTGATTAGCTTGATTGTTGCTTGATTCAGATGGAGGATTGGTTATCTGGAGGAAAATTATCCAGACAGGTCCGAAATACAGGAATCCCTATTTAAACAAATAGTTCTTCATTACTGACCAATTTACGTTTTGACTGCATTAATAAGCCAGTCCCTTGTACATGATGATAATTTACCCCAGGTCCCAAATATTCCAGATAATAGCTGCTAAACTTGTATTCTTTTTCTAGCTTACAGTATTTGCTAGAGTAACAATTTTGATTTGGAAAATATAAAATGTTAATTCCAAAAACAATGTAACCTGTTAATATAAACTATTAGAGTTGATGATACATTTTAAAAATATGAAAGATGGGAATATTGTGAGCAGAACAAATGGTTGCCTTACAGGAAAAGCATGGGAAAAACGGTGCTGTTCATAAAGCCATCTCTGTAATTTGATTACATACAGCCTCAGCTATGGGAGCAATGCTGACATTAACTGACCCCTGAGCACTGTATTTAACAATAAGGACTTGTCCCTTGGAATGTGTCTAGTATTTTTAGACTTGGCAGGAAGCCTATTCATTTTACCTTTAGAAGCTCTGTCTGCAGTTCCTAACACTGAATAAAGATCCCTTCTAAGGTAGCATAGAATCTTAAATCAGTTTGCTTGAGGTGTGGTCACTGATGGGCATATGTGGTTTCACTTATCTCAGTTTCATGTCTGAGCTGCACCAAAGCGATTTGATGTTAGGATATAGATGTAAACAGATAAAAACCAACAGCTACAATGCATGGATGTTGTAAAGATGAAAATGAAAACTTTATGTTAAAGAAAGCGTTATAAAAAAACAGCTGTGTCTGGTAGATCCAAGGAAAATTAAAATAACATGAATATGGCCAACTATTGCATATTTATTATACTAAACTTTTTGCACCAGCTTAAAGTTTCAGTTTCTCAATAGCAGCAACACTCCAGGACTTCAAACTTGTCACAGGGGGCCACCATCTTGGAAAGTGTTTGGGACATTCTCAGTGCTCAGTGGGCTCTGAGCAGTTGTTGAGAAGCTAAACTTATTGCACTGGTTTCTATGCTGCCATGTAGTAATTATCTGTATTAATTACTAATCAGCCTTATATTGTGACATTTCTATTCTATGTGTACTGTATATTGTGAGTCGGTCCCTAAGCTCAGTAACTGACAGCAGCACAGAGCATGTGAATCAGTGAATCAGCAGAAAAGATGATAGCGAGTTACTGGAGCATTTTGGATACACAGATCTTTACTGCTAAAAGGCTGTGGTTGCCTTGGGCTGGTACAAAAGCACCAAACATAATGTACAACATTTCTAGCTACTTGTTGTTATAGCTTTAGTTCTCCTTTAAGAAGGGGCGGTCACATAATCATTTTTCAGATGAGCTTTTCATGAGCAAAGGGGGAAATTGTAGTCTAATAACAGAGAGCTGACCTATCTATTCATCATGTGTCAACAACCTCACTTAATGGCTAATAGTAATGATGTTAAGAAAATGTAGAAGCCAAAGTTAGAGATATTTACATCATATAATCAGCCCAAAACGCACCTTTAAAAATGTGGTGCTCGCTCAAACCTCCTAAAACAACCATCACACTCAAATGTTAAATGAGCAGCAAATATCTTCAAGCAGCAATGTAATAGTAGTAAATATGAATTAGCCTTTAAAACCAAGGGTAATTAATAGTGATGGGCGAATTTATTCGCCAGGGGCGAATTCGCGGCAAATTCCCGCAATTCACGAAACAGCATGAAAAATTCACCGCCAAAAACGAGTCGCGCGTTATTGACGCGACGCGTCGGAAACGACGTGACGCGCGTCGGAAACGTCAAAAACGACGCGCGACTCGTTTAGCGAATTGGCGAAAAATTCGCGAATTTCTCTGGAAATTCGCGAATTTTTCGGCGAAGCGAAACGCGGCCGTTTCGCCCATCACTAGTAATTAATCTTGCTTTCTTTTGTAGGCGAGTGGCATATAGTATCTAGAAACCATGCCATTAAAACTGTGCATAAATAGGAGACAGCGTGAATAGCTTGATCACAAGGAAATTGATTTTTCCTTCAAAGATGAAAGAAACAATTGCTTAACAGTAGAGACTGGCAAATTCCCGTGATTCGGCCGCAGGCAAATAAATTCGCGAAACGCCAGGAAAATTTCCCCTGGACGCTGGACGGAGTTTTGCGAATTTTTCACCGTTTCGTTAATTTCTACTAGAAATTCACAAAATTTCGATGCAACGTCCCAGATTCGCCCATCACTAATTAACCGAAGTCAATAAAAACTTTTCCCCAAAATGAAGTTACTTTGCACAGTGTCACGCTGTACTTAAGGGATGTGGAAGTGATTCCTTGCTCACACCTCTCATTTAGCAGGCTTCCACTCTGAGTTAGAGAAGAGGTGGTAGGGGGGAAGCAGGACAGACAATGCACATGTCCCCATCACTGTGGCCTAACTGTACTATGAATGGTGTTTGGGACCAAGGAGATGGCTGCCTGGGGAATAGACAGGCAGAATTTAAAGGATAAGTAAACCTCAAAAACAAGTGAATGTAGAATTTATGAAGGTGCTTTTGCAATGTACATTCATTATTTCTTTTAAGATACATGTGCTGTTACTATGAACTAATTTTGTTATAACAGTGCCACCTGTTTGTCATCACAAAATAAGTAAGTGAAAAATGTTCACACTTTCCTTCCCCGCCCCTAATTTGCATATGCGTAATTTTGTGTACTTCGAATCTTTCACAAAGGATTTGTCTGAATCCCAAATAGTGTATTCGGTGCATCCCTAAAACACTGACACTCTTCCTTTTTGGTGTTTCAGCTACTATGGGTCAGCACCCAGGCACTGCTGTTGATATTTTTACACGAGTGCCAGCTACTTCTGGACTATATACAGTATATACACAAATACATGACCCTGTGAAATTACCAGGTTCCCATTCTTATGCTGCACTACAGCTAATTCAAGTCTGTACTTAGATACTAATCATGGCTTTCAATTCTTGAGCACCACTAAAACCTGAAATTCTGTTCTGAAAATGTACACTAAAGTACTGATTCACCAACAGGCAAAATATATTCCACTTATAATGGCCACCTATTTAAAAATGCAAGGAACAACAGGAATATAGTAAATTCTATTTAGAGTAATAGCATTTTGGTTTTTTCCGTTTTTACTGGTTAAAGGGATACGGTCATGGCAAAACATCAGTTAACACTGCTGCTCCAGCAGAATTCTGCTCTGAAATCCATTTCTCAAAACAGCAAATAGATTTTTTTATATTCAGTTTTGAAATCTGACATGGGGCTAGACATTTTGTCAATTTCCCAGCTGCCCTTGGTCATGTGACTTGTGCCAGCACTTTAGGAGGGAACTGCTTTCTGACAGGCTGTTGTTTTTCCTTCTCAATGTAACTGAATGGAACGCAGTGGGACATGGGTTTTTACTATTGAGTGTTATTCTTAGATCTACCAGGCAGCTGTTATCTGGTTACCTTCCCATTGTTCTGTTGTTAGGCTGCTGGGAGGGGGGATATCACTACAACTTGCAGTACAGCAATAAAGAGTTATTGAAGTTTATCAGAACACAAGTCACATGACTTGGGGCAGCTGGGAAATTGGCAATATGTCTAGCCCCATGTCAAATTTCAAAATGAAATATGTAAAAAAAATCTGTTTGCTCTTTTGAGAAATGGATTTCAGTGCAGAATTCTGCTGGAGCAGCACTATTAACTGATGCATTTTGAAAAATTTTTTTTTCCCATGACAGTATCCCTTTAACCAGCACTAACCAACTCTGTATTCAGTGTAATCAAAAAGGCAGCCAATAGAAACACAATGACCTTGAGTATTATTACTCAGTTATGAATATTATATTTAACATCAACATTGTACAGGTACAACAAATTACAGGAAGCCAAATAAGTAACAGAAGTCAGACAAAAGTCAGTTGCGCAAGACGTCTGCTGTAGACAGGTGGATACAAGCTCAAACATTCTGCACATGATTGATATGCCCATAAGCACTGGGCATTCTTGCATGACTCCAGAGACTAGACACTAGGGGGCTGATTTATTATGCTTGAATGTTTGCATAAAACTGTGGGAAAAAATTTGTTTTTTTTTTTGTTTTAACTTGCTTGTGTTTTCTTGCATCGATTGCTTATTCTTTTCCATAAGAGGGATGTTTTTAGATGACCATGTATTAAAAATAAAGTAAAAATTTGGAGGGAAAAAAAAAACAACCAATCAAGAAAAATTAATCAAAGTACTCATTTTGTTTTTGCATCAGTCCCTAGGTTTCTACTTGCATCAGTCACACTCTTCCAGGTGTTTTGCACAGGAGCATAAATGTACAAGTACCCCCTGATCATCCATTCATTTTCATTTCTTTTCAGATTAGAAGTGATAAGTGAATTAATTTTTTTTAACTAAGCTACCTCTTTAAAGCGAAGATATTTAAGAGCTGATGTAGAGCTCGGTGATTTTGGGACTATTGAGGAGAGTGTATTTTTCAGTGCCTGGGTAGGATATACAACATGTATAAGAATTGTATACAATTTATGTATCAGAGGTAAAATAATTATTTATATAGCACAAACATTTTGCTCAGTACATGTATGGGTCCTGTTATCCAGAATGCTCGGGGCCTGGTGTTTTCCAAATAACATATCTTTACTAGAAAATCATTTAAAGATTAAAGAATAGGCTGATTTTGTTTCCAAAGAGAATTCATTATATCTTAGTTTGGATCAAGCACAATTTGGAGCGATTTCAAAAAGCGCGCCGCTCCGTGTGGATACGCACCGGCGTTTTCAAGCAACGCCGGTGCGCTTGGGTACGTGGCTATTCGGGGAGGTTCGGGGGCTACAAGTCGCGGCGAGAAGTCACCAGGAGACAAAATGCCCCCGAATCTCCCCGTCTGGCCTTAGCCTTAAGGAAAAAAACTCGACAAGTCGCCAGAAAAGAACTGCAAGTAAAAGCGCTGGAGTTTCAGTAAAAGTCAATGGGAATTATTTCAAGCAACTTTAAATAATTTATTGTCCACGTTGATTAAACATTCAAGATTTTCAGCTTCAATGAAAATGAATGGAACAAGTTCTCTTCTGAGGAAAAATGCAAACGTCTATATTCTATTGCATTTTTTCTTAAATAAGGTTGGGCTCAAGGAAGAAAAAGCACAATTGCTTAAATCCTAAATTTAGTAGAGAGGCCTTTTTGTTTGCCAAGGTGTAATAACCTATAGCAACCAATCATAAACAATCTCATTTGAAGTGATCAGATTCTCTGTATTGTAGGTCCCATACATAGGGGCAGATTTACTAAGTTTGGGTGAAGGATTCGAATGCAAAAAATGTGATTTTCGAATTTTTTTGGGGCTAATTCGACCATCAAATTTGCAAAATTCGATCGAATAGATTGATTCAAATAAATAGTACGCTTCGAATAAGGAAATCATTCAACCATTCGATGGTCAAAGTACTCACCCTTTAAAAAAAAATTTGATTGCCTACTTCGCCAGATTAAACCTACCGAGTTTCTATATTTGCCTATGGGAAGCTCCCATAGGCTTTTTCTAAGTTTTTTTTCATCAAATAGAAATCATCCAATTTCTCTGAAAAAAATTGTTACAATCGTTTGTGAAAACTAACGTTTAGTACGTTTTTTTTTCGTGAAATCGGATGATCGCTATTTCATCGTTCGAAACATTGAATAGCGGTAAAATCCTACAAATTCAATTTTGTCGGAATTTACTTTGGGAAAATATTTGAGGGTCGAATTCAAGGGTTTTTAACCCTCGAAATTCGACCCTTGATAAATCTGCCCCATAAAGATCAATATGAAATAAAATATATATATATACTGCTCTATGGGGGTTTATTTTACTAAAAATGAAACATAAAAATTTGTGAACAGAATATATATGCCTATTAGAAGTTACGAGTTTGGCATCTGTATGTATTTGTCATCTTGCTGCATTCCCCAGGACTTCGTGTGCGTGTATTTGGAGTGCTTTTGGATTCAGTTTGGCTTCTGCAGCTGCACAAATCTGTTCTTATCTAGTCTACAAAGAGTTATACATCCCCTAAAACAGGCAGATTTGTGCACTGCTATGTTCACAAGATAATTTCACTGAACTTCTGCATTCCAGTATTTATGTTCCCATCATATAAATCAAGCTAAATTAACTGCAGACAGCTTTTTGGGTTAATTTAGTTTAGTTGATTGTCTTAGCTCTTTACCAAATTCTAATGCAATTTTGGGAAAGGATTGGCCAATAATGCTTGTTCCCCACCTTACAATAATGATTTTCACTTAATTTATTGCTCCCTGTCCAATTTTATTGATCTGTAAACTAATCACTAATCACATGGGCAGACTTGACATCAGAAATGTGTTTTCCTTTTAGGGTCATTGCTTGTGCCATGCCCTATAACATGCTGTATCCATGTATATATAGGTACACCTATTACAGTCTAAAGCCAAATACAGGCATGGAACTTTGGGACCTAGGGTTTTCCCGGATAGCAGATCTTTCTGTAATATGGATCTTCATATCTGTGGAGGCCTATTTATCAAGGGTTGGATTTTAGAGGTTTTCAAAACCATGACTAAACTCACAAAACTCTAAAACTACAAATATCATGACATTTATTAAAATATCAGAATAAAACAAAGTAAGAACGGAAAATAGTTCTCTAAATAATATGAATCCATCAAAAGCTTTTGTTTTTCTGGCAATTCCTACTGGAAAAAAAATACAAAAATCTCCAGAAGTCTTAATTGATGTAAAATGGTCCAATAGGATCAGTGCAGCTCCCGTTGACTTCTATAGGACATTGACAACTTTTACTTGACAGAGTTTTGTTTTAGTGTTTTTTGTGGATTTTACACTTAAATAAATCTTGAATTTGAGAGGTTTGTGGAGAAAAAAGTTGAAAGTCAATTGTTAGTATATGGGCCCCCAAGTCTGCTAGAAAATCAATTAAACAACAATAGGCTGGTTTTGCTTCCAAAAGGATTCATAATTTCAAATTCAAGGTACTTATTTATTATTATAGAGCAGTGGTTCTCAACCTGGGGGTCGGGACCCCTTTGGGGGTCGAACAACCCTTTCACAGGGGTCCCTTAAGGGGCAGGTTCATCTCTCTCCCCATTAGCCCTGGGGCAAGTTTGTAGCTCTCCGGGTGTTGGTGCTGGGAGTTGTAGTTCGGTAACCTGTGTAGGGAAGCTAGTTGCACTACAACGTTTTATAACCCCTTAGTAGGCACTGCCATACAGCTTTCCCTGCCCATTTAAAATTTGTAAAATTAACATGGTAATTGGGGTGTGGCAAAAAAAATTTCTGCACTACGCACGGAAAACAAACCTTTATGTAGCCATGCTGTCTCCTGTACTTTCCTAACATTCCGCTCTGGGCTGGCAATGAAAATATTTTAATATTTTATGGTCGAGGGTCACCACAACATGAGGATCTGTATTAAAGGGTTGCAGCATTAAGAAGGTTGAGAACCACTGTTATAGAGGAAGAGGAAATCATTTTAAAAAATTTGGATTTTTTTTTTTGATAATTGGTGTCTAGGGAAGATGGCCTTCCTGTACTTCGGAGCCTTTTGGATAATGGATCGCATAGACATACTTCCCAACATTTTATGATCATGCCCATATTTGTAGCCTCACCCCCCTAATTACCATGCTCATTTTACATAATTTGGCAGGTTATGAAAATGTTAACATTTCTGTGGTTTTTATGTGTTATTACAGTTTTGCTAATGAAGGTGAATTGCCTTTTAAGCTGCAAGTCACAGTTTCTCTAAGGGCTAGGCCACACGGGAAGATTTCAGGGAGGCGACTAATCGCAGCATCTTTGAGGTGACTAATCTCCCTGAATGGCTTGCTGGTATCTCGCACCCCCTAGTGCTAAAGTGGCCTGCGCCTATTCAATACGGCAATACGTTTTTCAAAGTCGCTCGACTTTTTGAGCGACTTTGAAAAATGTGTCGCCGCGTGTGAATAGGCGCAGGCCACTTTAGCGCTAGCGGGTGCGAGATACTAGCAAGCCATTCAGGGAGATTAGTCGCGGCGACAAATCTCCCCGAATCTTCCCGTCTGGCCTTCTTATCTTAAATTGTCACAATTGCTTCTTTGCTTATCTTAAATTGTTACAAAAGTAACAAAGTACACCTGCCCTGTATTCTGGGCTCTCTGCCAAAAGCCGATTAGGTCAGAAACTTTGTATCTTTTTTCTGGCTGTTCAGTGCAGGAAATCTAAGACATTTCAGTCAGGACATTTCAGTGACAAACCCGGGACTATGGGTTGAGCCAAAACCAGACAGTTAGTAGGTAATGCATATGTATACAAAGAAGAGGCATTGAGCAGCAAGTGAAAACTGTAGATATCTTCAATTGATTTTTAGCCCACAAGTTCTCCCACTGATCAGACCAGTCCTTGAACAGAGTGATAGCCAAAATATTGGCAATGCAAACATTTATATCTCTGCTCAAATTAAATATAGCTTTTACAAAGTTAGAAGTTAAACAGCTTTTGCAAATTTTATAGCGCCAGGGCTCAGTGTAAAACTTATTACTGAAAAAAGAGATTATGCCGTATTAGAATACAACTGTGAAGACAAGGCGTGCAAGAGAAATTTGCAATGCAGTAAGTGTCTAGCGAAGAATGTTACACTGTGCAATTATTACTATTTGTGTAATTTGTTTTCTACTTGTGACTTTTATTATATTTCCCCTTCTGTGTTCTTCAGGGCTAGATTTACATAGCGGGCGCCCCCTAGGCCTGCTATCATTTGTCGCCCTGTCCCCTCCCTTTTATTTGTTCAAATTTTCATCAGGACAGAGCAATGGCAATTGGCACACAGGACATTTAAATTTCTGAACCAATGTGGGTGTGGTTGGGCAGCATGCGCCCCCTAAAATCCTGCTGCCCTAGGGCCGGGCCTAAGTGGCCTCTCCACAAATCCAGGCCTGGTGTCATTGGTTGTACTAATGTCTACCATATCATAACACATTTTATTTGGATTTTCTGCAATTTAGCCCAGCAGAGTCTAAAATGAGGTGAAAATATTCACTTTGCACTTTGTTAAAAAGGTAATTGCTATTGGGATACCTCACTTTTTTTTATATAAATTTAACGTATTGGTCATTGTTTTGTAAAAGCTAAAGTTGTCAAACTGTTCTAAGTTGTAAAGAAATTGTTCTGTAATTGTACACTAAGGGGCAGATTTACTAAGGGTCAAATTTTGAAGTGAAAAAAGTGCGAAGTTCAACCATCAAATTTTTTTTAAAGGGCTTTTTCCGATTGAAAATGGACCTATTTCAATCTAATAGGTCAGTTTTCGATGGAATAAAATTTTTTCAAATTGTTCAATCGCATTGTTCCAATCTAACAAATCGAAGGATTTTGCTCAAAGGACAGCTTCTAGGAGGTCCCACACAGGCTAAAATGGCAATTCAGCAGCTTTTAAAGGGCCAGTACAATTTTCTATTTGAATCCAATTTTGGCCTATTCGATAGCCGAAGCAGCCCAAAATTACTTCGAAATTCAAATTTTTTGAATTTTATTCAAATATTCACTTCGACCTTTAGTAAATGTGCCCCTTACTGCTGTTTGCTGGAGTTATCTTTGAATAATATCTTTTAGGTTTGGGGCAGACTGGCAGATTTGGGGGGATTTAGTCGCCTGGCGACTAATCGCCTCTTCTGCGTGAGGACAATCTCCCCAAACTGCCTTCCATCTGCTTGAATGAAGAATCGCCTGCACTAGTACACTCACAGCACTTCGATTTCCGAAGTTGCCTCACGTGGAAACTTCGGGCAACTTCAGAAATCTAAGCGCCGCAAGTGCATTAGCGCATGTGATTCTTCATTCAAGCAGACGGAAGGCAGGAAGAAGGTAGTTTGGGGAGATAGTCGCTGCACAGTAGAGGCAATTAATCGCCAGGCGACTAAATCTCCCTGAATCTGCCCCAACCCTTATATAGTGGAGAGAACTATTGTGAGAAGACATATTATACCAATAAACTACATTTTCAAGTTTAAAAGAAATGTGTATTTATGAATACACACTCACAAACTGCTATAATCGCTTAATTACATTTCTACAGTCTTACAATTGTGATGTTGTGAGAACAGTTCTTATAGGAAAGTGCAGGAATAAATGTGGTGCTAGGACCCTAGAAGTCAATTTGTATTACTGTTCAGTATTTCACAGGTTCCCACAAATGTTGCAGTTTCATAGGGCCCCAGGGAAAGTGGGCTCTGTAAGATTGTGACCCGGGAAGAGTATACTCTTTACATTTGTGATGTAACACTTCATTGACTCTAATGAATAATGCATTTATAGCTGAATATTTATAAGGATATTTGAAGTCACCTTGAAGCTCTGTGACCTGTATAAATGCCTGAAGCCTTACTGATGGTGTTTGCACTTGCCGGGCTGAATTGCTTATCCACTAACCCTATCAACCTTAACCCACCACAAACAAACCCAGTATATCTTGAGACACACTTGGAACATTAAGTCACAGTTGATTAATGTAATTTGAATATGGAAGGGCACATCATTAAAACAAACTATGTGAAGCTTAGACAAGTAACATGACATATGCTGAGGTCTATCACAAAACATAACATGATAACTCTTTGCCAGCAAGTCCTTTCCATTTCTACACGTTTTCTGTTGCAAGTCTCTCCCTGGTGGATTTTTCTTATTTAGCAACGGTTGAAAAACACTTACCCCACCATCTGCTAGTTTCCTTACAGTACTATAAGTCAGGAAAAAATATATAGGCAATCTGCAAACTACTTCTGGGCGGGCATTTAAGTGTCATTAAGGGAATATGGCTACAAGCCTGAAGACTACTGTCATGATCCAGCGCTACGCAACAAGTTGGCACTATAGAAATACATGTTAATAAATAATAATCTAAATCAGAGATGGCAGAATCTTTGAAGACCCATCTTCAATCATCAGTGGGTGATAAATAACCTAATGTACTCTAAAGGTGGCCATAGACGCAGAGATCTGCTCGTTTGGCGATGTCACCAAACGAGCAGATCTCTCCCCAATATGCCCACATTGAAGTGGGCGATATCGGGCTGATCCGATCGTGGGCCATATGGCCCAACAATCGGATCATAATGCATCTGAAATGGGTGGTAGGATCGCAGAAATCAGACGGATTTTTTAACCTGCCCGATCGAGATCTAGCCTATCGATCTGGGAAGCCCGTCGGATGGCCCCACACATGAGCCATTAAGCTGTCTGTCGGCAGCTTTTATCAACCCCTGTATGGGGGCCTTAAGTGGTAGAATATGACATTTCTCTTTAAAATATTTATGATAAATAATGTTTGCAACTTTTCTTTGTATAGTAATTCCTTATTGAAAGTGCATTTACTGTACGTAATACAGCAAAGCCTCAGTTTTGCATCCTCAGACTTCTAATTTTTTTTGTGGTCCCACCTATATATTATACATAGTAATTTTTCCTGATTTTACATTTTCATGGTTTTTACACCATTTTTCCATTTCCCTGAAAAAAACATAAAAAAAACATTTTCTGGAAGTTTCTGTCTTGTTCTTTTATAATCGCTGGTGCATAAGCAAACTGCCCAGTGGAGAGAAACAGTAAAGTGCAGTTCTTCTGGTATACCCATGTCATTCAGCATATTAAAGAGCAACTCCACCCAAATAGTATTTTGCTTAGTGAAAAATATGTTATTCCAAGCAGTGTTCTAATATACATTAATATATAGTGATGGCAGCACTATCCTCCTATTGGTCTATAAATTACTTATCCACTGGAAGCTGTATGGGGCAGTGAACTCCTCTTTTTCGTCTCTAATATTTGTATTTTTTATCTCTTTAATATTTGTACTTAAACTTGATTATAGCTACATTTTGTATTTATCTTTTATTTTATTATTGTGTTGAACCCTGTTTGTCCTACTGTATACAGGGGCAATCCAGTCGATTTTGCCGCCTGAGGCAGCCTTTGATATGCTGCGCCGGACAGGAGTGGAGGGGGGGGGGGTCCACGGCGCTAGTGCAAGTGCGCTCTCTGCACTAAAATAGACGAATTTCCGGCTTTTCGTTACCAGGAGGGCACTGCCGCCTGAGGAGAGTACCTCAACTCGCCTCATTGGCGGAGAGCCCGACTGTATAGTTCCACTGTACAGTGATGCAACACAATTAGCGCTTAAAAAATATACGTTATAAACAGCCAGACAGATGCAGATACTGATTTCTAATGTAATCAAATTAACTGATTCATTTAAAATCTTTAAAAACTTTTAATAATGTATATTGGAAAGTTGCTTGAAATGACATGCATGCTTGAAACCCATTCAGTGTATGCAAGGGCCAATCCCATGCCTGTCAGAGAATACATATACAAGGTGTGGGAAGCAGCAGCCAGCATATTTCTCAAAAGAGCAAACAGATTTTTTTATATTTCATTTTGAAATCTGACATGGGGCTAGACATTTTGTCAATTTCCCAGCTGCCCCAAGTCATGTAACTTGTGCCAGCACTTTAGAAGGCAACTGCTTTCTGGTAGGCTGTTTTTCCTTCTCAATGTAACTATTCAGTTACATTGAGAAGGAAAAAAAAAACAGCCTGCCAGAAAGCAGTTCCCTCCTAAAGTGCTGGCACAAGTTACATGACTGGGGCAACTGGGAAATCCAGTTACATTGAGAAGGAAAAACAACAGCCTGTCAGAAAGCAGTTACCTCCTAAAGTGCTGGCACGAGTCACATGACTGGGGCAGCTGTTAAACTGACAAAATGTCTAGCCCCATGTCAGATTTCAAAAATGAAATATAAAAAAATCTGTTTGCTCTTTTGAGAAACGGATTGAGCAGCACTATTAACCGATGCGCTTAAAAAAACCAAAAAAAAAAAAAACATGTTTTCCCATGACCGTTTCCCTTTAAAGGGAAATTTATGCCGTTTTTTTACATAAAGAACAGAAATTTTGATAGATTTTTTTAAAATGCCATCTTTCCACGTGGTAAAGCTAATGTTTAATTATTTTTATAAGAATTCCATTTTAGCTGCTTGAGGAAATCACAAATAATTGGTACATAAAGAGAGTGCATTCCAGAATTTTTATTCCATAAACACACCAAGAAAAGCACCCAGGTATTTCATTCATGAATCTGTCTAGACAAAGCATGTTTACTTTTAGGTAAATTCCTCAATGCTAAAAAATACAGTAAAAAAAAAAAATGCATTGCCGACAAATCTAAAATAATACTGTATTCTCTGTGTTTCTCCCTGACTCACATAATACACGTGCAAAGATACACCAGTTATTAGGAGTGGTATCCAGTGTATACAGAGAAGATGTATTATCCACATTAGACTCTGCCGCAGTGGATCTTACAATCCCAAGTCTTTATACCATTTACACACAAATAGTCAATTTTATTGGGAGACCCCTGTAACCTGCCTGTTAAAGTGTGCGAGGAAACTATTACCTGGATATGTAAAATACTTGTCCTTATAGCTACCTTCCTTAAGTCCCTATCCTAGCTGAAGACATACCTTCCAGCGAACCCAGGCCAAGCAAGAGATGGGACCCTACCAGTCATAGTGTGCTTACATGTTACAATACTACTAAAGATTGATTCATCCTTATTCATTATATTTGAAAGGTTACTGTATTTATTAAAGTCAGTTGCAATAAGCACAGAGTATTACAAATTTATATTGTCCATTTATACACTCTGGAAACACCCAGGTTTGAAATACTGTAGGATCATTACAGACACATCATCATTATCATTATGTATTTATATAGAGTAAGCAAGTTAAAGGGATCCTGTCATGGGGAAAAAAATTTTAATTAACAGTGCTGTTCCAGAAAAATTCTGCACAGAAATCCATTTCTCAAAAGAGCAAACATAATTTTTTATATTTCATTTTGAAATCTGACATGGGGCTAGACATTTTTCCAGCGGCCCAAAGTCATGTGACTTGTGCTCTGATAAACTTCAATCACTCTTTACTGCTGTACTTCAAGTTGGAGTGATATCACCCACTCCCTTTCACTCACCCAGCAGCCTAACAACAGAACAATGGGGCCAGGGCCCCCCGGCAGTCTCGCACGGTTGCAGCGGCGCGTCAATCACACGGACTGGGGGGGGGGGGCGCACGTCCCGCCTCCACGTAGTTCTGTTACTGAATGGGAAGGTAACCAGATAACACCTCCCTAACACAAGCTGCCTGATAGATCTAAGAACAGCACTCAATAGTAAAACCCATGTCCCACTGCGTTCTATTCAGTTACATTGAGAAGGAAAAACAACAGCCTGCCAGAAAGCAGTTCCCTCCTGAAGTGCTGGCACAAGTCACATGACCAGGGGCAGCTGGGAAATTGACAAAATGTCTAGCTCCATGTCAGATTTCAAAACTGAATATAAAAAAAATCTGTTTGCTCTTTTGAGAAATGGATTTCAGTGCAGAAGTCTACTGAAATCCTTTAAAGTTACCATTTTCTCCTCTTTGGCGCCTTATTGATAAAAACTAAATATCAGTTACAGGTATGGGACCTGTTTTCCAGAATGGTCGGGACCTGGGGTTTTTTGGATAACAGATTTGGATCTTCATACCTTATGTCTACTAGAAAATCATGTAAACATTAAATAGGTTGTTCACCTTTGACTTAACTTTTAGTATAATGCAGAGAGTGATATTCTGAGACAATTTGCAATTGGTTTTCATTTTTTATTGTTTGTGGTTTTATAGTTATTTAACTTTTTATTCAGCAGCTCTCTAGTTTGCAGTGTCAGCAATTTGGTTTCTAGGGTACAAATTACCCTAGCAACCCTGCATTGATTTGCATAAGAGACTGGAATATGAATAGGAGAGGGACTGAATAGAATGAGAAGTAATAAAAAGTGACAATAACAATACATTTGTAGCCTTACAGAGCATTTGTTTTTAGATGGTGTCAGTAACCCCCATTTGAAAGCTGCAAAGAAACAGAAGAAAATTGCAAATCATTAAAAAAACTATGAAAAATAAATAATGAAGACCAATTGAAAAGTTTCTTAGAATTGGCCCTTCTACAATATACTAAAAGTTAACTTGATGGTGAACCACCCCTATAACCAAATCCAACCGGCTGGTTTTTAAGGATGCACCAAATCCAGTATTTTGGATACAGCTGAACCCCCGAAACCTTCCAGAAAGATTTGGATATATACAACCAAGGGTTCAAATATTTATGCTTTATTAAAAGCGTTCCTTACAATCTTTCTGGTACAGTTTTTGGTTGGAAGAAGCGCTGCCCTTCTATTTCAAGGGTGACTGAAGCCCAAGCAGCAATGCAAGGTGCTGACTGACTAGATTTTTCTGTCTGGAGTGATCACATTTGGTTGTTTAGGGACAAAACTTGCCCATTGAGTGGGTAGATTAAGCCTATGCTTTTCCTCCTGTAAATAATGTTATAAGTGCATTTTTGGCAGTGCTGCAATTTAATATGAAATAGGGTAACCAAGCAAGTTCAGTGTGACCCAAGAGCATCTGGGAAATAAACCACCTTTCAGATGTGCTGGATTGGTTGTGGTTGAAGGATTTCAGAAACCTGACCTTTAAGTAATCCAGTTGAATATTTGGTTGTTTTTTTTTTAACAGTACAGCACCTGCTACAACATTTCAAGGCTTTTAAATAAATACTGCTATTCTCTTAATTTTGCAGGTTAATGCATCGCGACAAGAAGCAAAATTAATGGAGGAGAGTGACCAACTGATTGAAATTATTCAACAGAGAAGACAATTAATTGGAACGAAAATAAAAGAAGGAAAGGTAAAGTCAAATTTTATATCTGGTTTATTTTTGTAACCTAAATACACTTCTTGCACAGCGGAGAGCTGTTATGCTTTTAAGTGTAATGCAACATCGAGCACGACTTCCGCCATCACTATATTGATTGCTCTAGAAAAGTTTCAACACACTATTTTGGACTTTAAACATAGCCATATAGCATTATTGTGAATAACCTGAAAATAGCTTTCCATTTAAGAGAACAAAAGTTAGTATTTGGAAAAATCTGACACTGATTTTCCAGTGGGCGGAGCTCAGTTGTGTGGTTTGCAAGACTGTGTATTTAAACACATTGCACACAGTATGCTGGAAATAACTTATTAGTCTGTTTCAGTAATGCATAAGAGAAACAGGGGGGAAACTCAATCAGAATTGATCAAACACTTTTCACAGTTTTTTTTTTCGTTATTATTATTATGTTTAGGACGATTTTTAACAGCTAAGCATTTAGGGTTCTCTCCATGGCAATGTGTTTGCTGTTGCCTCCTGGAATTAAGTGTTACGGTGTAACTAGCAAAAGTAACTTAAATTGTCGATGCTAGGTAGTAGACTTCTGGGAATTTCATAGTTCCCGTCAAATGTAGTTTTAATGGTTCACTAAGTTGTCCTGCATCTCTAATTAACTTCAAATGAAAAGCCCTTTCAGCAAAAGCTTACACAATGTGTTTGAAGACCATGATTTTAGAAAGGCAAAGTGCTGGAAAGTATTTTCCGCTTGCTTTAATCAAGTAACATGCTTTGTGAGACAAAGCTGAATATCTTATTTGCTCTATCAATTATTTTATAGTGTGAATTTTAGGAGGTTTTGATGTGAGATGCAGCATGCTACTTCGCTAAATTGTAGCAGCAGCAAGGGATATTAGACCTCATGTAATAAATGTGGGGCAGAGTGCAGAGTGTTCCAAGCAACTGTAACACCAAAAAATGAAAAATATTTAAAGGGAACCTGTCATGGGAAAAAAAAAATTTTTTCAAAACACATCAGTTAATAGTGCTCTGACACGGGGCTAGACATTTTCTCAATTTCCCAGCTGCCCCAAGTCATGTGACTTGTGCTCTGATAAACTTCAATCACTCTTTACTGCTGTACTGCAAGTTGGAGTGATATCACCCCCTCCCTTTCCCCCAACCAGCAGCCTAACAAAAGAACAATGGGAAGGTAACCAGATAACAGCTCCCTAACACAGATTAAACAGCTACCTGGTAGATCTAAGAACAGCACTCAATAGTAAAACCCATGTCCCACTGCGTACTATTCAGTTACATTGAAAAAGCAAAACAACAGCCTGCCAGAAAGTAGTTCCCTTCTAAAGTGCTGGCACAAGTCACATGACCAGGGGCAGCTGAGAAATTGACAAAATGGCTAGCCCCATGTCAGATTTCAAAACTGAATATAAAAAAATCTATTTGCTCTTTTGAGAAATGGATTTCAGTGCAGAAGTCTACTGGAGCAGCACTTTTAACTGATGCGCTTTTTAAAAAAAAACATGTTTTCCCATGACAGTTTCCCTTTAAAATATCATGTAGTGTTGCCCTGCATTGGTAAAACTGAGGTTTGTTCAGAAACACTACTTTAGCTCATATAAACAAGCTGCTGTGTAGCAATGTCAGAAACTGAAAAAAGCTATATGGCACAGGTTACAAAGTGGATAACAGATAACACCATTATGTTCTACAGAGCTTATCTGCTGTGTACCGTGAGCCTTTTCTCCTTTGAATGGCTGCCCCATTGCTACACAGAAGCATATTTATCTGAACAGTAGTGTGTCTGATGAAAGCACAACCATTTTATCAATGCAGGGCAACACTTCATTATGTTTTTATTTACTTTAAAACACTTATTTTTTTATATGACTGTTCCTTTTGAGGGTGAACTGAAACAGAACCCTTATTTGCATAAGGCCAAAAAAACTGCAAATTTCTTGTTCGTCTGATGAAAAGCTTTTAAGTGTTCAAGTTCAACCATGCACTTGAATTTGGCTGAATCATGAATTTCAGAGCTTTCTGAATAAAATGTTTCTAATACCCGCTAACTTGCGCAACACAATTTCACAGATACACAGGTTCATTTCATAGCATTATTATAGCTTTTCTTTTAACCTTATAAAACAGCCTTGATTATACATGACTCAGGAATGCTTAAAGGCTTTTTCTCTAGAGAGTAAAACCACACCATCCATTTTCAAGCAACCCTTGACAAACGTTGTGCATACTAGCAACACAATGCCAAAAACCTTGACACATAAATAAGTCCAGACTGAGGTAAGACACTGCCTTGAACACAGAACAAGTATCGCTTGCATCAACAACAGCATTCTGCCTTCCCAGGAAAAGCTTCAGTGTTGCTTGCATATTGGGCCGCCCTTATTTTAATAAGGATTTAGTTATCAAAACAGCATTTCAGCTATCGTGTTAGAACTATATGCCAGGAAATGATGAGAATTGTGGGGAACACAAGCCAGCTGTGCTTATTTTGGCATACTTTGGCTTTGTCATAATTTTTTTTAAGACTGGAAAGATTGAGAATGTTTAACAATGGTTTTTTCTGCTTAGTGCATGGATGGTATTTACTATTTTTATAGGTGAAAAAATGCTAAATTTGAAATTCCTATAAAATGGGTCTTAACTGGTCTTAAAATCTTCAAATTTGTCTTAATTAGCAATGTGACTGTCACAACATACATAGGGGCAAATTTACTATTACTCCCAGAAATTAGCTCGACCAAATTCGATGAATTCGTACGATCGGATACCAATCGTTTGATTTCGCGAAAAAATCCTTTAATTTCCTTCGAGGGTCCCAAAAATTAGTAGATTTGAACGATCGAACGCTCTGATCGTACGAATGGTATTCGAGCAGTACTTAACCTCAGAATCCTATGGGGAGCTTCCCCTCAGGCTTCTATTACAATTCGGTAGGTTCAATCTGGCGAAGTAGGCAGTCGAATAACTTTAAAATTTTGAATCCTTCGATCATCGAATTATCGAATATCTGATCATTCGATCTATAATCGAAGAGGCCAAATTTTACTTTACGATTTCACAAAAAGATCGTTGTTCGATCGAATTAGATTGAACTTAGATCATTTTACATGAAATTCGTAAATTTGCCCCTTAAAGTGATACTGATATGTTCCTGAGAAACCCAAAAGGATCATGGCCATAATTTTCTTTCTGTAGACCATAAAACATGGCATCAGGGGCCTGCCTCTGTCAGCCCTATGGAGTTGAAAGGAAGCATAATCCGTCAATAGGCTGGAGTACTAATCACATTTATACTCCAGTCTGTGGAAGGATTGTGCCTCCTACAGGCCATCATAATAAAGGAAATATAGCCGTTACTGTAACTCTTTTGAGGTATGACTACAGGTACCACTGTCCTGGGGTGGCTTTGTTCAAGTTTAAGTAAGAGAGTCAGAAAAAGAAGTCAAATAACTGAAAAACTATAATAAATTAAAAATGAAGACCAATTTGCCATTGTATAACAAAGGTTAAAAAAGTTGAACCACCCCTTAAAAACCTTCCCACTGCTCTCTAAAGAAATTGGCTGAAAATTATAAATGCTAAATATTTTGCCAGTAATACCAACACTATTTCAGACATAGTTAACCCACATTCTGATTTTAAAAATATTCTTTTTACCTATTGGCCCATCTCTGGTAGCACAAATAGGGTTGCATTGCTAGTTCATTCAGCTGTGCGCCATATGCACTGTGCGTGTTGCACTTTCATTGCTCTTTAGTTTGATCTGTCTTTCACATTTATTATGTAATTATCACTTATGTACATATTCTCACATTGTATTTTTCTGCTCCTTTCCTAGGTCGTGAGGTTAAGAAAACTGGCCCAGCAGGTTGCCAACTGTAAACAGTGCATCGAGCGCTCCACATCCTTAATCTCACAGGCAGAACAGTCTCTAAAGGAAAATGATCATGCTCGCTTCCTTCAGTCAGCCAAGAATATCACAGAAAGGTAAACAGCTTGCAGGAAGTCTGCTAATTTTTCAGAAGCAAAAGTACTAAGTAGACCTAATCTTCTAGAAATGTTTGGGTTTATTAATATTATCTGTTTACTATGCAATACTAATGTCGTTGACTGGTTTATTTAGGTACAAATGTATGCCTTTGGCTCTGCCCACCCGTCTATATAGAAGCATATAAATAGGATCTTGTCGTCATTTATAACGGACACTGATGATATTCAGAATGTAAATATCTGCATCAACCAGGATTTAACACAGCGCCCATCCGAGTACAAGTCAACCTTGTTTTTCTCGTTTTAATAATCAAAATAAAGCTATACAATAGAGCCTTTATAAAATAATTGTACAATGTAAATTTCTTTTAAAGGCATAATATTCTTACCATTGCCCTTTTGTTTTGTAGAATGGTAGATGAATGAATGCATGCGTAATGATGCTTGTACAGCTTGCATTCGATTTTGTTAAGGGTTTACCATGCCATAAAACCCGTGGGTTTTTTTCTCTGCCCAAAGCTCTCCTGTAATTCTAAGACTTGGCATTCTCTGGGTGAATCCTAAGTGCGTTTGTTTGACACTTTAGCGAGACAGTTGCATTTTCCATTTACACACAGTAGGATAATTCGGCAAATGAACCTGCCTGTATATTTTTAGTGTGAGAGGAAAAATACAAACTCCTTGCAGTGTTGAGGTGCTACCTACTGAGCTGCTGTGTTGCCTGTACAGGCACTTGTGCGTCTGCATACAAAATTCTCAGTGTGCACCACAGTTTGTTGTGTGCGCTAGTCTTGCATCTTGTATGCACATACAGAATCACATTGTTGATTTGTATATTGTCCCCTGGCAGTTACCATGCCACTCACAACTGGAGTTCTAGGTTTGCATAGTTAAAGGGCCAGTAACATCAAAAAAATGTATTTGTTTTAAAGTAATACAAATATAAGGCAGTGTTGCCCTGCACTGGTAAGGGTAGGGACAGACAGGGAGATTCGGGGAGATTCTGTCGCCTGGCGTTTTTAGCAGGCGACAAAATCTCCCCGTATCTCCCTGTCTGTCCCTACCCTAAAACTGCTGTATTTGCTTTAGAAACACTTCTATTGTTTATATAAATAAGCTGTTGTGTAGCCATGAAGGCAGCCATTCAAAGGAGAAATGGCTCAAGTTACATAGTAGATAGCAGATAAGCTCTGTAGAACATAATGTTATCTGTTATCCATTACCTATCCTGTGCGCCATATAGCCGTTTTTCAATTTCCGCCATTGCTACTTAGCAGCTTGTTTTTATGAACTATAGTAGTGTTTCTGAAGCAAACAGATCCGTTTTAACAGTGCAGGGCAACACTACATGATATTTTCATTACATTAAAACACTTCTTTTGGTGTTACTATTACTTTAAGGAGCTCTCCATTACATTTGTTTATCCAATCTAAAGTATGGAATATGAAGGAATGAAAGGTGGAAAATCACAGTAAGCATCTGCAAGAGAACTCTGAACTTTTTATATATTTCAGGGAGTAGTTCTCCTTCTCCATCATGCTTTCAAATTAAACACAACAACAATGGCTTTAAATGAGTCTTAAAAGTTCCATTCCCCCATTCCCATATTTTCCCATAGCATTTCCAGTAAAATAATGTAAACATGACATACAACATACCTCCCAATTGTCCTGATTTTGACAGCTCAACCTTAGACCCAGTTTCTCACTGAACGGTCCTGCATTTCTCTTTGATCTCCTGCACGGACGCCAGATAAAGATATAATGTTTCTGTAACTTAATTTGATAAGAGGCTTTTGAGAGAGAGCCCAGAAATACCTTCACTTAGATACAATTAGAACCATTTAAAGTGATACTGACACTAAAAAAACTACTTTTTAAAATATGAATGTACATTAAAAGTTACCTAAAGGTCATGATGATCGTTTTTTGCAGAGAGGTCTGTTTTTGTAAGTAATTGTAAAAGGTCCTAAACCCGACTGTTTTGTCAACCTGACTGTCCCATCTCAACCTGTCATTTTAATGCTAACGGACCCCTACTGCATAAATATGGTATCCCCCTCATAGATGAACACACTGAGTCAGACAGGTAATGGAAAAGCATCAGGCCAATACTTTAGGGCTGGGGCAGACGGTGATTAATCGCTGTCGACAATCTCCCCAAACTGCCTTCTCCCTGTCCGCCGCCTGTTTAAATCAAAAAGCGGCAGCGCTAATACACGCGTGGCGATTTCCGGAATGGCCGAAGTTTCCCCACGAAGCAACTTCGGACAATTCCGGAAATCGCAGCGCCGCGTGTGTATTGGTGCTGGCGCTTTTTGATTTAAACAAGTGGCGGACAGGGAGAAGGCAGTTCGGGGAGATTGTCGCCAGTGATTAATCGCCAGGCGACAGAATCTCGCCGAATCTCGCTGTCTGCCACAGCCCTTATAGCAAAATTATAAGTAGCATGTAAAGCCAATATTCTAAAAGATGCAAAAAAGGTTTCATACCCGGTGTCAGTATCTTTTAAGATAAGCAAAGATACCATTGAAACTAATAAGATAAGCAGGTCTTTTGGGAGAACGGAGAATTGCAGCTTAGGGTAGTGGCACACTGAAAGATTTGTTGTTTGCTATTTTTCATAGCGCAGGCTACAAATCTCCTGAAAATGCCTCTCCATTGCCAATCATTGAAATTGCTTGCATTTTGCCCAGCTTATCACGAAATCGTCCAAAGTTGCCTAAATAATAATTGTCAATGCAGAGGCATTTTTGGGAGATTTGTAGCCCACAGCTGCGCATAAGAAAATCGCCAACTACAAATCTTCCCATGAAGACACACAGAGCTACTAGTAGCAGCTACTTGTCATGGCTACAAAATGGATAATGGTGATAATTGGCTTTGCGAAGACGCTACAGAGGCATTTCTCAGTATTTTCTATGGCAATCAGCTAAAAAGTTTCCTCTCACTGTCTGTAGCAATATGCCATATTGAATAGAGATGGTTTAAACAATTCTTTGGTTAGACCACCATGATACTGTTTCCTCTCACTGACTGTAGCAAAATGCCATATCAAATCACACCATGATTCATTTTAATGGCTCTCTGTTCACAAATGGGATTTATGGCAAATATTTAGATATATCATTTTTCATGTGCTTTCCTGAATGGAAGCCTTTCCTGTTTTAGATGAAGGCAAATAACAAAAATGTTTGAGAATGAAGAATTTCAGAAACATAACTGTTTTTAAGTACATGTATGGGATAAGTTATCCAGAAAGTTCAAAATTACAGAAAGGTTGTCTCCCATAGACTCCGTTTTATCTGAATTATTTGAATGTGTAAAAATTATTTCCTTTTTTGTCTGCAATACAGTAATAAAACAGTACCTTGTACTTGTAATTAATGCTTATTGGAAGCAAAACCAACCTAGTGGGTTTATTTAATATTTACATAATTTTCTAGTAGACTTCAGGTATAAAGATCCAAATTACAAAAAGATCTATTATCTGGAAACCCCAGGTACCAAACATTCTGGATAACAGGCTCCATACCTGTATTTCATTATCAATTTTAACATGCAGATAATTGGATACCATAGTTATATGTTGTAGCCTGCTCCGATATTGGCCTGAAAATGCACATTTGCAGATCATAGTACACTGTCATTTCTGTGCCGCCATTCGTCACTGCACACATGGGTGGTAAGTGGGGGTAGTGGGCTTTTTCTTTGCTAGTGGAAAATCACTGGCTGAGAAATCTCTACATGTGACAGTCTTAGGGTGATGGCAGATGGGTCATTTAATTGCACGAAGGGCATGCACCTCAAGGCCTCTGAATATTTTCACTCAAGTAATAAAAGCATTGTATTTAGAACAGTTTATCTTTTATCTGCTATGCAAATGTGGGTCATGCAGTCCCAAAACATTTCAAGCTCACAGCCCACAATTCAGAGTTTTCCCACAATTCCAGTATAGCATGTGCTTTGCTGAAAATTGGACGCAATTGTGCTGAAAATCTCAATTGGATGTCTTCATTTCCACCAGTGCCTGAGAACAGTGCATTACATTTAAATGCATACCAGTTATTTCATTTATTTCTCTTGAAAAATAGAAAAGGGGCATTGTGTTTTGCAAGTCTCTTAAGCCCAGAGTAGATTCTAGAGGTATTTGGTGAACAGTAAATCAGATTAGTTTGTGGCTCATCAAGCAAACCTTTAAGCAAGCAACAATAGTAGGATACAATGCATGCTGTGTGTGTATACGTTATAATAGGCAACCAGTCATCTGATGTTGTCTTATTTAATACACCCATGTTGTTGGTATGATCTTCAACAAAGATGCAGTAAGTGCAGAATGACCTGGTTGTTTTTGTCTCCCTATAGAGTTTCAATGGCAACAGCATCCTCTCAGGTGCTTATTCCTGAAATCAACCTAAATGACACATTTGACACATTTGCATTGGATTTTTCAAGAGAGAAGAAAATGTTAGAATGTCTTGATTATCTGACAGGTAAGCCCCTGTTTAATCTCTTATGGGGGAATGTAATATTGGTCAGTAATGCAAAAATCGCTTGCAAGTAGATGTTCGAAAAGTGATCAATTTTGCCTTTGTGAACACTTTGCATACAACAGCGTTAAAGTATCGCAATGCGCAATTAAGATTCACAATGAAATAAAAGCCTAATGAATATTACATTGCAACATGCAAATTTATATTCTCAAATTTGGTCATTGAAAGTAATAATTAATTAATACAGTGTAAGCTGCGGGATCCACAGCAGACACTTTTCTTCATTTGAAGCCAGTTTATTTATACACAGGGGTGACCATTTCAGGATACAAAACACATCATAAAAATAAATCCTGCCCAGTGGGCTCTAACATCACACAAATAATTCTCTTACTAAACTGGGCCCCTCATGGACTACCAGTAAGAAAACATTTGTATTGGGGTCACCCCTGTACTCACTCTCCTGGGGGGATTGCTCAGCCTCTGTCACTTGGTCTCTCTCTGCACCTTGCAGTGGAAAATGTCACCCCCAGCCCCTCTGGGAGTTCCTCACACAGGCAGGTGTTCATCCTGCTCTGAGAGAGCTTCCTAACAATCTCACTTAAACTAAATACCTTTCCACAGGACAGTCTTCCTGTAGAAGGTGAGCTCTAATCCGTGAGTTGGACTTCTAGATTGGAGTACCTGGCTCGCCTGTTCTTTCCAGAATACCTCAGCCTCCAGGACCTGGCCATCGAAAGCCTTTAAACAGAGAACCTATTCTCTGTTTATGAACACCCTTCTTGGTGCCTCTCTCTCCTACTATGGAGAACTTAAAGGGAAAACACACCTTTTCCCACATTGTTTTGGTCACTCTACCCACAACAGGCATTGCTGAGAATATGTTGGGCCTGTATTACTCCAGGTATTTTGCTTGAACCCCAGTGAGTCATAGTGACTAATCCCTTTCTGTTATCCATGGTAAATTCTTGTTTTTATACAAACTAGAATCATGGCTAAATCATTACCTGTGACTTGTATCTAAAAAATGATATGGAAAATAGCCGTGTAGCTTTTAATTGAAAGAAAATGCAGTTTGATTGATTTCAAAAACCAATTTGGTCTCAAACATTTCAGAACCCAAAAAACCTGTGTTTAAAATTGTGAATACAGAGTTGCCTGCATTTGTCAGTAGGCAGTATCAGTTGTATTTATGGGAGGGGAACCGCATCAGTGTTGTTCCCTCTCCTGTCCCCTAACTTGCAAGTTCATCATACCAGCACCACCAACAGTAGTGGGCGTTTTTAAGGTGCACCTTCAGCAAAGAAATGTGTTTGATTCCAATAGGCTACAGTTTTATGCAGTATTGGAATTCTGTCTTCACAGCACCAAATCCCCCTATAATTAGAGAGGAACTCTGCACAGCTTCCTACGACACCATTACTGTGCATTGGACATCCGACGATGAGTTTAGTGTGGTTTCCTATGAGCTACAGTATACCATCTTCACTGGACAAGCTAATGTTGTTAGTAAGTACTGCATCTGATTTCACTTTCTAATCAGCGTGTTTATTTTATGGGTTTTTTTCAGTACAGCTGGCAGCACCATTGATGTTAAATGTATATATGCAAATGAAAATGTGCTCCAAATCCCAGTTCCACTAATATCAAAAAGCAGTAAATGTCTTACAGTCAGACACAATCAATAACATGGAAATGAAAATGCAGTAAAATATATAAAAATCACTAAAATAAAAATGTAGCTTTACTATGTTATTAGTGCCCACATTAAAGGACATGTAAAGCCTACATTTTACTTCCCCACCTAAGCCACATCATTTGTACTGCATATACCAGCACAATCACATTTTTTAAAACAAATAGCATGCTCATGTGCCAACAGCCAAAGTAAATTTCTGAGGGAGGGGGCAGAGTGGGCTAGAGGAGTAGAAGATATTCTAAGTGATTAAGGGAATGCTGAAGCTTTACAGTTAACCACAGTGGCAGCTAACGATTTCAAAGAGGCTGTTTCACAGATTATTTTTTGTTGGGGGGGGGGGGTGATTTATGTCCTTTAATCACACAAAACACTTTAGGGGCATATTTAGCAAAATCTGCCCTAGTGTATATGTGGGTAACATTGTGTGTACATTTGTGTAGTACAAGGTTTTCAGTCAGCACTCCTTCCTTCCATTCAATGGACTTTTGGTGCACGTCCCAGAGTTTCCACCTGAATCTGTTAAATTCCCGCAATTGGACAGCACCAATACTCATGTAGTTTTCTTAAAATGCCTTTATTTAGACATGGGCACCGACCCAGAAAAAATACAACGTTTCAGACCCACATTGGTCTTTTTTCAAGCCCAAATTCTTGAAAAAAGACCAATGTGGGTCTGAAACGTTGTATTTTTTCTGGGTCGGTGCCCATGTCTAAATAAAGGCATTTTAAGAAAACTACATGAGTATTGGTGCTGTCCAATTGCGGGAATACATTTGTGTAGTAAGCATGTGTGCTGTAAGTGTGAAAAAGTCTATAAAGAATTACTAAGCTTAAAACCACATCACTAGTATGCACCTTTTCTATAAAAGAGCTCATGTCAAAGGGGGGAATATATTTTCCTGAAATCTAACTAAACCTACCTAAAGAAGTAGGCTATAAAGGTTGTGCATTGTTTTGGGCTTCTGTACCAGCCCAAGGCAACCACAGCCCTTTAGCAGTGATAGTCTATGCCTCCAAAAGCACCCTAGTAGCTCCCCATCTTTTTTCCTGCCGATTCAATGCACATGCTCTGTGCTGCTGTCACTTACTAAGCTTAGGGAATTGACTCACAATATACTGTACTGTATATACAGAATAGAAATGTCACAATATAAGGCTTTTATATATTTAGGCTGATTAGTAATGAATACAGATACTACATGGCAGCATAGAAACAAGCGCAACTAGCATTAGAATTTTATTTCAGCCCTGTAGCATCATCTTATATTACAGGCCAACCTCATTATCTGCTTGATAATTTATAATGACCCCTAAGCTTAGCTTCTCAACAGCTGCTCAGAGCCCACTGAGCATGTGAGTGTCTCAGACACTTTCCAAGATGGTGACCCCCTGTGACAAGAATGAAGTCCTGGATCATTGCTGCTATCGAGAAGCTGAAACTTTAGGTTGGTGCAATAAGTTCATTTAGTAAAATATGGCATTTTTAACCAGTCATTTTTAGGGTTTAGTTTTCCTTTAAGACATTTGCATTGCTGCATACATGTTTGCACTAGATTAATATAAAATTGTTTTCGTTAGACCATATGTCCACATAGTATTTTAGCTTAGTGGCCTCCATCAAAACAAATCTCTGTGCTAAATCCTAATCACTTGCTACATGTCAAACGGAGTTATGCAGCGCTCTGCTTCTGTCTGCATAGAAAAGGAGCAGGAACTAAATCAGCATGTTAGGGATGCACTGGGCTTTGCCCTTTTCAGTGTGAACATAAAAACAGTCTTTGAATAGCTTGCCAAAAGTTAATTCCTTAATGACAACCGAGTGATAGCCTGCGAGGAGTCCCCTTCATGCATAAAGTATGTGTTAATCAGATTTACGTGTTGGCATGTGCTAATTGCTTCCCTTCAAACCACACAGTCAAAGCTGTCACCCACTGCTCCCAACTTTATATGTTATTCTCAAGCGGAATGATGATTATAAAATTAGAAAGCCTGATGGTCTAAAAGCTGAAATATATCCTTAAGTTTGATAGCTAATTTATTTGTTAGTGAACACTTAATTGGCTCATGTTCCACATATACACTTTGTATGGAATCCGAACTTTGTAGGCAGCCAGCACATGTTGTCTAGTCTACTGGCAGATGCGCCATATTAACTTAAGTTTCCCACACACTGAAAAAAAATTTGCTTTTGTCATTTTTCAATTCTTAAGGGGAAAAGTAATAAAAAGCCCAAGCTATGTTTAAAATGCCATTTGTGTGACTGTTTAGCACTGCTTCCAATGTAAAATCATTCAATAGCAACTACACAAGCAAAGGTTAGAGTTAACACTTGCTCTGGAGTTTTGTTAAATATTTTTTCTCAAAATATGCTTTGTGATTGCAAAATTTTATTGCATACACTGCAAATGTTCATAAAAGCCTTTTGGTCTCAAACTTTTTATTTTAAAGGGGAATTCAACCTCCCCCAGGCGCTAACCCCTCCCCCCGGCCTACCTCTCCCCCCGGCTATTGCCCCTAAGTTCCTACTTACCCCTCTGTGTAAGTCCCCTCCAGCAAAGTTCACATGGGCCATCTTCTCTTCCAACTGCTTCTTCCTAGGCCATCTTCTGGCTTCTTCCTGGATGCTGCTCTGTCGATAGCGCATGTACACAAAGTTCATGAAGTTCAATCTGCGAACTTCATGAACTTTGTGTGCATGCGCAGTAGTACCAGCGTCCTACTGAGCATGCGCTGCTGAGCGCCGACGGATCCAGGAAGAAGTGGTTGGATGACAAGATGGCCCCTGTGAACTTCGCTGCAGGGGACTTACACAGAACGGTAAGTAGCAAGTTAAAAGGAAAATTCATAAGGTATAGTGGCACATTAAAGTTCATTTTTTTATATAACAGTAATTTTTATGTTTGAAGTGTATTTAAAAATAGAGAAACATCTACAAAGGATAATACTCTTAGCAGGAAGCTGTGATGCTTCTATTGAACTGTGAGCTATGCTTTTGTGCCATGACTTTACACTAACATATACACTTGCTTTCCTGGTTTTATTCTATTGTTCAACATAGGAGTGCCTCAGTTTTTTGTTTATTTAAACGAATATTGTAAATAATAGGAGGTTTAAGTTTTTTGCGTAACATTTTGCAGTTATTATTCAAAGCTCTTGCTGCTTGCTTTTAACTTCCACAGTGGTTTAATGAGAGTAAAAAAATAAAGTCATTTCTGATGGCTACACACTCTTTAGATTAAGAAAAAGCACATTGTGATATCATCAATTTTTACCTGGCAACACAATAGTTATTATATTATTAGAATTATTATTAATTAAGCTATTATGTTGCTTTTCTCTGTCACTGGCAGTATATAGGGATTTGACATTCCAATCTGCTGCACACACCTCAAAGGGGATGATGGCCTGGTGCTAACAGAATATATTTATATAGTTATCAAGATAAAGACCCCAGTGAGGGTCAAAACATCCATCTATATAAATTTTTTTCCCTTTGTCCTTTGAGTGCAACAGCTCCTTTTGTTATATATGTAGTGCCTCAAAGATCCCATTTCGATCTGCAGTATTATTGGATTGCTGTCTGTGTGTCAAAACTAAACCTTTATGTGGTTAGGAAATAAAAGGCACAAATTTTTCTCATGTGCAGTTACCCATAGTAACCAATCAGCAGGTAGCATTTACTGGTCACCTGTTTAAAAGCAAACATCGTATTGGTTGCTGCTCCTGCACAAACTTAGTGGCTCTTATTACATAAGGGGCATATTTGCTAATTCCAGTTCTGGAATTGGGGAGGGATGCACAGGGATGCCATCCCTTCACTTCTTTATTTTTGTGAAATAGCATCCCCTCAGAAGGGATGCAAGAGTTTTGCATCCCAGAACTTAAAATAAGAAAAAATTAAGTAAACTAAAATATAGTTAAATATATATATAGAAGATAATGAGAAGAGATAGTGTTATACAGATAAAGGAGGTGGAGGCATCAGAGAGGGTTATAGAGAAAAGAAGAGAAGAAGAAAAGAGGGAAAAAAAAGAGAAAAGGATATATGAAAATAATCTTGGGTAATATAGAATATGATAAGGTTGTGCTATGTTATGACACAATACACAGGCAAGGAGCTGGTTTGCAAAAGCTTGATTGTAAGCCAAGAAAAGTCACATGCACAATTTTAATTTTGGGGTCCCTACAGGTCACATACGTAGGAAAAGCTATGCATTAGAAGGAAATCGCAAAATGTTTTTGCTTTAAAGTAGGTGAAACCAGAAATTATTGCTGTGTGAGGCTTAATATAATAATGGCAGTTGCTTATAGTTGTGAGAGGGGCTTGTTTTAGCACGCTGCGCTACGCTCACTACACAGAGCATCCCTCCACTTTTTTCACTCCAATTCAAGCACTGGCTAATACCCCTCTTTGCATGTACATGGGGCATTGGCAAACAGTAGAAAAAGAAATGCTACAGCTCTTTTTTTCACACTGACCAAATTTTAGCACTGACCAAAACAGTGCTGTTTAGAAGGATTATTTAACAAAAATTAAGTTGAAATTTTTTACTTTATTTGAAAAAAATGGAGCAAAAAAAACCCTGAAACCTCAAATAGTCAGGATTTTTCAAGAAAAAAAATTTCAAAATGTTGTACCTTAATTTTTTTTTCACACCCACTTTTTTTTCTCAAATTGAATTTTGATAAATTAATCTGTAAATCTGCTGTATAGTCTGGCATGTCACAGAATATCCACCCCTTTAGCCCACAGGCCAGTTTTGTACTGCCATCTTGCTTAGTTATAAAAAGATCTCCACCAATATTTATGAAGCCAGTATGTGTCCCAAGCTGTTGCAGAACTACAGCTTCCTACATCTTCCAATACTTTTGATGTAAAGAACTGCATGGCTAAAGGGGTATTGCACCACTCCTAACAATTTATTGATTATTCGGCTGAACCAACAGTATATTGAATAATTTCTGTGTATTTGGCAACTCTGCAATTCTTAGGGTAGCACTGGGGTAATTGTTAGGGCCTCTTGCAGTAGAAAAAAAAAAAAAACAGTAACTTGTAGTAACATGAC
>CM044433.1:73086412-73110005 GCA_024363595.1 Xenopus borealis | reverse complement strand
AAAAAAAAAAAAAAACAGTAACTTGTAGTAACATGACTCCCCTAATGAAGAAAGTGTATCGAATAGAAGAAATAGAAGATAATTTTGTTTTTTGGTTAGCATTATTTCAGAATTCCACAGAGAAACGCACATGTACAGCTGTTTTTCTCTTGTTTGCATGTATTAAGAAAGGCTAAATCTTGGTTCTTGCCAATGACTGAAGAAAGCCAGCTGGAATGGGGGAAGAACATTATCTTTTGTTTTTTTTCCCTTTTAATCATTTCATTTCCCAGTTATCAAAATAATCACTTTAGATCAACTGAGACCTTCAGATATTTTTTTGTAAAACATATTTTAACTCAAACGCATCATCACCATGTTAAACCATTAATACAAGAATATAAAAAGTCTTTAAAAATATCCTTGTTCCAAAGTCTCTGATAATTATAGCGATTAAATTGATTTTGTTGGTGGAAAGCATGTGTTTTTAATACTAAAAATGGGAGGGGAAAGAAAAGTCTTTTCCTGCTTAAATTATGTAAACATTTTTCTCTTTGTGTCCTCATTTGTGAGTCATTTCAAATGGCACTGTGAGTAAACATAAGAGATTTCGTTTTTAAAATATGGTGCAGGTTGGAGAAAGGAGTTCTAAAATAATACAGCTCAGGCTTATATAAAGTATTGTATAAGAAACTTTATTAGCTTACTCTGACTGTCTAATTCTGATTTTACATTGGATAATAATAATGTACCCAGGTTATGAAACAGTCCTGCGCAGTCGACTATCAGTACTGTTGATTTGGTTGCTGCAGACTGAATCAGCATCTTATTGCTGTGGGCATATTGTTCTGAGCAGATACTTTTAAGGGCAGCTTTGAAAACCTCATTAAAGGAAAACTGTCATGGGAAAACATGTTTTTAAAATGCATCAGTTAATAGTGCTGCTCCAGCAGACTTCTGCACTGAAATCCATTTCTCAAAAGAGCAAACAGAATTTTTTTATATTCAGTTTTGAAATCTGACATGGGGCTAGCCATTTTGTCAATTTCCCAGCTGCCCCTGATCATGTGACTTGTGCCAGCACTTTAGGAAGGAACTGCTTTCTGGCAGGCTGTTTTCCCTTCTCAATGTAACTGAATAGTACGCAGTGGGACATGGGTTTTACTATTGAGTGCTGCTCTTACCAGGCAGCTGTTATCTTGTGTTAGGGAGCTGTTGTTATCTGGTTACCTTCCCATTGTTCTTTTGTTAGGCAACTGGGGGGGGTGATATCACTCTAAAGGGCCCCATACACGGGCCAATATAAGCTGCTGACAGACCGAATCGGCAGCTTATTGGCCCGTGTGTGGGGCCATCCGACGGGCTTCCCTGATCGATATCTGGCCAAAAGTCAGCCAGATCTCAATGGGGCAGGTTAAAAAACCTAGTCGGATCGCGGGCACATCTGTGCTTGTATGCGATCCGACCGCCCGTAACACCTACATTATGATCCGATTGTTGGGCCCTAGGGCCCACGATCGGATCATCCCGATATCGCCCACTTCATCATGGGCATATCGGGGAGAGATCCGCTCGTTTGGCGAAATCGCCAAACGAGCGGATTTCACTGTCTATGGCCGTCTTAGCTTGCAGTACAGTAGTAAAGAGTGATTGAAATTTATCAGAGCACAAGTCACATGACTTGGGGCAGCTGGGAAATTGACAAAATGTCTAATCCCATGTCAGATTTCAAAATGAAATATAAAAAATTCAGAATTCTTCCGGAACAGCACTATAAACTGATGCATTTTGAAAAAATTCCCATGACAGGATCCCTTTAAGCAAATAAGTTGTTTTCTGAGTAAACCTGTACCTATAAAGGTTATGTTGTTCAGGTATAGGATCTCATATCCAGAAACCCAATATCCAGAAAGAATTACGGGAAGGCCATATTCCCAGAGAGTGCATTTTAAGCATATATTTATAAAAAAAAAATTTCTCTAATAATAAAACAGTACTTTGTATTTGATCCTAACTAAGAAGAACAAATCCATATCGGTGGCAAAACAACCCAAATGGGTTAATTTTATGGTAAAATGCTTTGTAGTCAACTTAAAGTGATACGGATGCAAAAATTTATTTTAACATATGAATGTACATTCAGGGGCAGATTTACTAAATTCGTGTTAAGGATTCGAAATTCGATCGAATTTTAATGAATATTCGAATTTTCAAATACCTACATAAAGGAGTGATTTACATGTCTCCGCCCATGATGCATTATGGGAGAATAAAACTAATTTTTGCTATCTAGGCAGTGCTATATGTATGGCATGAGACAAGTAAATACCTTCTGATTTCAGAAGGCTTCACTTTGCATGCTATTGCTTGTGAAGGGCTTTTTGGCTCCTTTCAGTCCTTCTCACCCTAACCAGGTTCGGTTTCTCTTTTTGTATATAATTGTTAGTTGAAGTTCCTAAGCCTGACTCTCTGCGACTCTGACTTTGCCAACCTGACTGTCCCATCTCAGCCTGTCAGTTACAGTTTCTAATGATAACGGACTCCTGTTGCACAAATATGGTAGCCCCCTCATACAGAACATGGGACAACAGGCAGGTAATGTAAAAGCATCATGCAAATACTTTATGGCAAAGTTAGAAGTAGCTTTCAAAGCCAATATTATAATACCGTATTTGCCGGCGTATAAGACGACTTTTTACATGTGCGGTACCGTAATAAGCAGCGGGACATCAGCTCTGCCGCAGCAGGTCATTAGCGTGGCCATCAGCAGGGTGCCAGCTCCTTCCTCTGCTCGTCAATCACCTGAGCCACGCTCCGGTCCGCCCCGCCCCTTGTCACATGCGCAGTTCTCAGGGAGAGTACATTGGAGATGCAGGGGCGGGCAGGAGGTGTGCTGCTTTGTCCCACTGAGCCGGGTTCTGTAACTGTGACACTCCAGCATCTACAGGTAGGAAAAGAAGCTCCTCTAGTGCAGGGGGGGGGGGTTAATAATATATAATAATATAAAAAATAATAAAATAATATTGTGTATTGTATAATATATAATATAGTGTACGGTAATACTGATATGGATAGTATGGTACTATCCATATAAGGGCGAACCAGACTGCTGCTAGTGAGATGGAGACAGGGAGGGCAGGCAGCCAGGGACCAATCCAATCAGGCTTTGTATACAGCCAACCACAGCACCATTGTACAGTACACTATAGAAAATGTCCAGCAATCAAACCCCTATCAACTATATCATGGCATCAGCAAAAAGAAAGAAATATGACGCAGGTTTTAAACTTAAAGTTGTAAACTTTGCCATGGAACATAATAATTGTGTTGCTGCAAGACAATATGGAGTATCCGAAAAGATGGTTCGGTACTGGAAATCAAATGAAAAAGCATTACAGAGTATGCCAAGGGGTAAGTGTGCATTAAGAAGAGGCACCCCACACTGGCCAGAACTTGAAAAACATGTAGTAGACATGGTGAATGAGCATCGCCAAAACGGCTATGTAGTTACAAGAAATAAAATACGCTTGTTTGCACTTCAGTGGGCCAAATCTAACCCAGATCACAGCAACAATTTTAAGGCCACTATATCCTGGTGTAGTAGATTCATGGCAAGGCATAATATGGTACTAAGGCAAAAGACAAAAATTGCCCAAAAATTACCTGCAGATCTGCATAACAAAGTGGATAGTTTCCATCGCTATGTTATACAACAGCGCACTAAACATGTCTATGCATTAAACAGTATTGGAAATATGGATGAAACTCCAATGAATTTTGATATGATTGGAAATAAATAAAACTGTCCATCAAAAAGGTGAAAAAACTATTTTGATTAAAACAACAGGACATGAGAAGTCCAGTTTTACAGTGGTACTAGCATGCACAGCTGATGGCAACAAACTGAAACCAATGATAATTTTTAAAAAGAAAACAATGCCGAAACTCAAGTTCCCTGCAGGTTGTTTTGTACATGTGAATGAAAAAGGCTGGATGGATGAAGAGGGTGTAAAACTATGGCTGGATAATGTATGGAGCAGAAGACCAGGTGGTCTTATTCAAAAACGTAGTCTACTTGTGTGGGATATGTTCAGGGCTCATTTAACTCCCACCACCAAGGAAAGGCTTTCAAGACTAAAGACAGATGCAGCAGTTATTCCTGCAGGATTGACATCATTGGTACAGCCACTGGATGTGTGTCTAAACAAGCCGTTTAAAGATCGCATTCGAGAACAGTGGAATGAATGGATGGTTAGCGGCGAAAAGTCATTCACAAAAGGAGGAAACATGCGTGCTCCACAGCTGGATGTTTTGTGCCAATTTGTCATAAAAGCCTGGAATGACATTGATGCACAAACAGTAATCAAGTCTTTCAAGAAGTGTGGCATATCAAATTCATTAGATGGTATGGAGGACGACTACTTGTGGGAAGATGAACAGGAAGCTGAAGCTGAGGCCACACCATCTGATACGGAATTACCAGATCCATACGATGACTGCCTTGCAACTTTATCACAAGATGTCATTGATGAACTTTTCAAATCAGATGACGAACAGGATTTTGAAGGCTTTTAAAGGTTAAACTGTCATGCCAGCAAACTCGCTAGAGACTTGCCCGGCACTTGCTCTCTCCGGTTATGTGTTATCTTCCTTCTATCATTGACAGTTCCAGTTTGGTTCACGAATTTCTCAGTCAGCACTCTCACCTCCAGCTCACTTTGGTATGGTGCCAGTCCCACGGTTTTCCACCTTAATCCGTTCAATCCTATTAAAAAGAAAATAACTGGCGGCACCATTCGATAATATTTCTTCTTAAAATGCCTTTATTCAGACATAGGGCTCAGACCCCAACACACGGCAACGTTTCAGACCTCGCACGGTCTTTTTTCAAGTAGCTTGAAAAAAGACCGTGCGAGGTCTGAAACGTTGCCGTGTGTTGGGGTCTGAGCCCTATGTCTGAATAAAGGCATTTTAAGAAGAAATATTATCGAATGGTGCCGCCAGTTATTTTCTTTTTAATAGTTCCAGTTTGGTTAACAGCTTAGAAAACAAACAGCATGGCAGCTCCCATGGGTTTATTGTTCCATTCAAGCTTTAGTGAATTTAGCTTAATCCACTTGCACTGTTTTATGTTTACCGTACATGTTTGATGACATACAGCCTTGTGACAGTTTTCCTGCTAAGTACCTGCACGTTATAAGCATTTGAATTAAAATTATTGAAATAAATCTGATGTTCTTTTAAGTTTTATTTGGTGTGCAGAAGGTGTGCGGAAGAAGGCATAGTCTTATACGGCGAGTATATAACAAACTCTACATTTTAGGTGGAAATGTTGGGGGGTCGTCTTATACGCCCAGTCGTCTTATACGCCGGCAAATACGGTAGATGTTAAAGTGGACCCGTCACCCAGACACAAAAATCTGTATAATAAAAGTCCTTTTCAAATTAAACATGAAATCCAATTTCAAATGTTTATTAAAGCATTCATAGCTGTTTTAAGTGCATTTAAAAATCTCAGCTGTCAATCAAATATTGTCTGCCACTCCTCTATGCCTTAGGCATAGAGGCGGGCAGGTAATTACTTTCACTTTCTATTCAGCACTTCCTAGATGTCACTGCTCCCCACACATTACCCCAGTTCTCTTAACCATTTAATTGTGTAGCCAGGACATGGGGATAGACATTGGGTCTCCCATTCTGGTACACAAACAAGATTCTGAGATGATGCAAGGCTTGTCTTAATAACAGTGTCCACAAAATGGCTCCTGCCTGCTTGCTATAATTATGAATTCCCAGACTGAAGAAAACAAGATTAAAATAATTTATATAGTGTAATTAATGTTCATTTTGCTTGACTAATGTGATAAAATATGATTTTGAATATTTTTTTGGGGTGACGGGTCCAATTTAAGAAGAGTTTAATTTCAGGTGTCAGTATCTCTTTAAGGTGTATCAAAAATACGGAAAAAAAAACCTTATCCGGATATAAGCTTTCCACAGAATAGATTCCATGGCTGTACTACAAAAGGAATTGCAGTACATGTATATGTTTTCCCCCACAAAAAGGGGGGGGGGGTGGGTGCGGTTTACTTACATTTGATATGTTTAACATGATTTAATTGTGAAAAAAATGCATCTCCGACATAAGGCATGGACAGAACTGAAAGGAAGAGGAAGCAATTATTACAGTCAACTAGGAAAACACACATCTATAACTATTTCAAAATACACTTATTTCAAAAGACACTTATTTTTATTATAGTGTGACTTTAAAGCAACTTTTCACAATTTTTTCCTGTTTTTCTATTTTTCCTCTTTGCCGTCACCTGTACTTCTCATATTTGCATTTCCACTAGCAGACTAAGATTAACCCACTATTCATTTAGATTGTCATATTAGATGGAGACAGACAGCATTATCAACAACTTTATTGAAGCAAAGGCATGGCTGGCAATAGGAATATTGTATCAACGCCTTCCACAGAACAAACATTACAAAGATAAAGAAGACTTTGTTGTTTTAAAAGCATGCGGAATAATGTAACTGTAAGTGAATTATAAGTATAGCCATGGCTTGAGGTTATGATACAGCAGCAAATTAATTTTCACAGTATTCTGCACATGAAACAAGTTAAAATGCAGTATTTATTTGCAGGAATCTAAAATAAACCACCAACTTTTAGAATAGCTTTAGCTTCTTAAGATTTCCCCGTAGATTTGACCGTTAAACTGGAACTGCAGCAAATTATATTTTCAGATGATTACTGATTTATGTATTTTGAAAATAACCCAAAAAGTTCCATTTGTAAAGTGCTGATTGGAAATACAAATAAAATATCATTACTGCTTCTGAGAACCGTTTTATAATGACAGTCAGTTTAAGGGGCAGATTTATCAAGGGTCGAAATTAGAAGTGAAAAAACTTTAAAACTCGACCATCAAATTTTATTCAAATTGCTTTTTCTATCAAAAACCTACAGTTTTCAGTCCAATAGGTCAGTTTCCTATCGAATAAAAATTTTCCAAAAGACTTCAATAAGGTTATAGGAGGTCCCCCGTATTCTAAAACAGCAATTCGGCAGGTTTAAGGTGGCGAAGGGCTGGATTTGAAATTTTGAAAGGGACAGTACTTCGATTTTCGAATGGTCGAATTTTTCAATTTGAATCGAATGTTGGCCTATTCAATAGACGAAGTACCCAAAAATTACTTCGAAATTCGAATTCATTTTAATTTGAATTTTCACTTTGACCCTTGATAAATCTGCCCCTTAATGAAGAGTTATTTATGGCAACACAACTGAGGGTTTGCAATACTTGCAATATATTTTTACAATCGAATTATCTCCTACCTGTGGTTTGAATCACTATAAAGGAATACAACAAAAAAAGTTGCACAGTGTTCTTTTGTATAAATAATTTTATGGTTTATTTTTACAGGTACTTATTTTTAAAAATATATAACATTATATAGTGCTGAACTAACGGCCGGTTATGCCATAGAAATAAAGAACTTTCTGTATAAGAAAAAGCAGATCTTAGTCATTCAACTTGTGCATACTTTTCTTGCTGGTTTTAGAAGTACCACTGTATTACATATACAACTGGCTTAGCCATTAAAGGACCATTAAGGTCCAAAAATAATAAACCAAGTTATTTTTGTGTGTTATGCATGTCCTTCAGTGCAGCCCATTAGTCATACACTAATAATTTTGTTGCTGCTCACATGCTGTAATTTAGGACTGCAAATATCCTAAAGGTGGCCATAGACAGTACAATTAAGATCTTTCTTGGAAAAGATCTTTCCAAGAAAGATCCGTCTTTTCAGTACATACATGTAGAGCTGAATCGTCAGATATACAGGTAGAAATAATACAATTCTACCTGTATCTGATGATTCCGCATTAAACAGTGGCTGATGATTAGGTGCTGTCAAAGGCACCCAGTCAAAATTTTCCGTCCTGCCCGATCAACCAACCAACCAATATCCAAGTCTTCTGCCTATATTAGTCGGCTAATTTCCCACCATACACTTTCATACGATATCTGTGTGTCTATGGCCACCTTAAGTATTCTCCTACATAACCTGGTTGGCATAGTAATAAGTAAAATACCTACAATCTGTAGATGCGAGTTTGTATCTGGTAGACGTTGTAGAAGATTTTTTTTCTCTGCAGTAATTCATTGCAGTTACATGTGCAACTATTGCATTATATTGTTCTTTGCTTTTCTTGATATGGCATTCATCTTCCTGGATTCGCTCATTCAGCAACTGTATTCAGGATAGTGTTAGAGAGGAAAGCACATAGTACAAAATGTAACATACTGCAGGTATAGGATAAGTTATCCTCAAAGCTTCAAATTATGCGAAGGTCATCTCCCATACGGGTATATTTATCTCTATGAAGTTAGAGATCACCAGTCTTTTAGAGTGAAATACTGCCTCTCTCCATTCATTTTCTATGGGATTTCTAAAGGCGTATTTATCAAGTGGTGAACTTTCACCCTTTGATAAACATGCCTTTAAAAACCCATAGACATGAATGGAGAGAGGTGGTATTTCACTTTAGAAGACTGTGGTGATCTCTAACTTCACACTTAATAAACATATCCCATAGACTCCAGTATAAGCAAATTTTTTTTTAATTATTTGCTTTTTCTCTGTAATTATACACTGTAAATGGTACTGGTTCCCAACCAAGATATAAGTAATCCTTACTGAATTTAAAACTGGCCTCTTGGGTTTATTAAATGTTTCAATTATTTTTAAGTAGACAAACATTTTTTTTGAAAACGCATCTGTTAATAGTACTGCTCCAGCAGAATTCTGCACCGAAATCTGTTATTCAAAAGAGCAAACAGATTTGTTTATATTTGATATTGAAATCTGACATGGTTGAGATCATACCCCTCCTTCACCCCCAAGCATCCTAACAACAGAACAATGGGAAGGTAACCAGATAGCAGCTCCCTAACACAAGATAACAGCTGCCTGGTAGATCTTAAGGTGGCCATACATGGGGAGATCCTCTTGTTTGGCAATTTTGCCAAACAAGCGGATCTCTCCCAGATATGCCCACCTTGTGGTGGGCGATATTGGGCTGATCCGATCGTGGGCCCTAGGGCCCAGTGATCGGCTCACAACGGAGGAGGTACGGGTGGCTGGATCGCAGGACCACATCAACAAACAGATACAGCTGCTATCCGACGGGATTGGATCGGGGAAGCACGTCAGATGACCCCACACATGGGCCAATAAGCTGCCAACTCGGTCTGTCGGCAGCTTTTATCGGCCCGTGTATGGCCACTTTTAGAACAGCACTTTCTTTGAGTAGGAAAACCACCAGCCTGCCAGAAAGCATCTCCATCCTAAAGTGTTGGTTCTTTTTGAAAGCACATGCCCAGGCAATTACCTAAAACACCAATATTACAACTTGGTTTAGGAATTACATTTTATATGGCAGATTGAATTATTAACAGTGCAATTTAGAAATAAAAATCATGACAGAATCCCTTAAAGGTATGGAAATGCAGAAAATATGGGAAATATACCATATCCAGAAAACCCCACCTCCCAAGCATTCTGAATAACAGGTCCCATTCCTGTAATATAATTGCATTTTTGAGAGTATAGGTAACCAGAGCCCCACTTTTGTTTACTTGGCCATAGTAACTTCCACTGCTTCTATACAGATATAGATGTTTATTTTGTATGCTTAAGCTATGCTTTCATACGGTATACTGTACCAAAACATGATTCTATGGTAGTCAAAAACAAACCCCCAAGCAGGTGCAGGCATAGATTTACAATGAGTCTTTAGAACTGTACCATCAGATAGTTGTGATGCCCGTAACCTGGTTATAAGATGTATATATGAAAAGCCATCATCTCCATGGTCATACAGGAATGGCGAGCTGCTGAAACTGAACCGCATGAGGTCAGACCACAGTAAACTGCATTTGTACTGGTTGTTACTGTGCCAGGAGGCAGTGTTGCATTGATGCCAATGAGTCTTTCTACTTTACAACTACCATAGGCTGTTTTTTATGGTGTTGTCCTAATAGACAGTGTTGTAATTATTTCTGTCATTCCCATCAATCCCTAACCACCATAGTCTTATGCTACTACCTTGGGCTCATGGATCACTCTCAGAAACCAATGGGTTTTATGATTGTGAGAGCAAGGCCATATAAACACAGGGGCAAATGAAAACCCCCACCTCAGTGTCTAGGTCAAGATCAAACATAGGACCCCAGCTCTGATAGGCAGCAGTTTTAACCATGCAAACGTGTTGCACTCTACTTTCAGACTTGCCCCGATGCTGCCCAAGTGAATGGCAATTTAATCAGCATTTAACAAATTTCCAGGAGTACATGGCAAGACTGATAATAGATAATTTGCAATATGCAAAAATTATTTTACCATTTTCTATGTGTGTGCCACCTTCAAGCACAATTACAATTTCCATACTGGGCCTGTTTCTAATAAAATGCCTCTCTGGGATAGTATAGAAATTAAGTGTCCGGTGTGGCTTTGTTTTGTTTCTTTTTGCTGGTCTTTATTCCAAATCATTTCTTCTCATGCTCCCTAACAAGACTGTTTTTGGCTCCAAGATTCTGATATGTTTAAGAAGAAATTGGATCATATGGTACCAAATGAATCAGGATATTTCTCTTGCAGACAGAGATACAGAGTTTGGGATTGGTCCCATCCGGTGCATAGAATATGTCAGATTCAAGCCCAGAGGAAATAACTTTCCACATTATTACCTCCAGATTGGAAAGACTGTGCATAGTCAGCTGGGAACTCGTACATCCTGTATTCATTTACATGTGCAGCTGTGATCTCCCAGTGTTCCACTTAATGCAGTGGTGCATAATAGATGCACCTTGACAGTTATTCTACTGCTGAGCAGTTCCAGGTTACATCTTGATCTATAACACAAATTATTTTTCTATTTAAAAAAAAAAAAAAGTTTGGAAAGAAACACGGTTTTCTTCACGCCTTAGAACAGTGATGGGGCAAGCTCTAGGTCCCAGATGTTGTTGAATGATTCTCCTTCAGCTGGTGGGATGATGGGTTTGTAGTTCAGTTATTTTTTGCCCATTAATAGATCATTTTGATTGCTGTAGTGAGTTTCTGGAAAGTGTGGTATGTATATGGAAAATGTAACATAGGGCATGGATGACATTTAAAGTACTGTAGCTTACAGAACTGTAGATGACAGATTTTAGGGGGAAGAGAACATGTGGAAAGTTTCATATTACCAAAAATAACTTCAATGGCAACATCTAATCATTACGGGAGTAACAACTGTGGCATTTAAAGAAACATGAATTAATAAGTGCACAAGTCCAAATCAGCAGTTGCAAGGTTTGCTAAAATTATAAAGAATTTTAATTAGTGGAGAGTAATTCACTGTTGCATGTTTAGTTAAATGCACAACCTACAACCTATTTAGGTCTTGGAATGCCATGTATATTCGAATACGTAAGGAAGACCAACATAAAGCATCAGGGCATATTTATTAAGCATAGAAAAAAGACTTTAGAGACACAGTAGGGGTTTATTCTTCAAGGTAAAAGTCCTAAAATAGCATGGGACACAAGATTGCACCCCGTAGCGCTTGCTTAATGGACACTTGTGCTCCAGGAAATACTGGTCTTTGAACTGAACACAGAGGTAAAAATAGGGCCCCGTTGCTGGTTGTGCCTCCTGATGTTCCGTATCTCATGCATCTGAACAACATGCAAGTTAGGGCGCGGAAATGGAGTGGCCTATGTACTTCCCCCTATTTGCCCATCACTAATATAGCGCTACCAGAGTTTGCACAAAGCAAACTACAGCCTTTTTTTTTTTTTTTGACAATTCGCACACTAACTTAAAGGGATCCTGCTCCAGTGCACTGAAATCCATTTCTCAAAAGAGCAAACAGATTTTTTTTATATTCGGTTTTGAGATCTGACATGGGGCTAGCCATTTTGTCATTTTCCCAGCTGCCCCAGTCATGTGACTTGTGCCAGCACTTTTGGAGGTTACAGCTTTCTGGCAGGCTGTTTTTCCTTTTCAATGTAACTGAATGGTACACAGTGGGACATGGGTTTTTACTATTGAGTGCTGTTCTAAGATCTACCAGGCAGCTGTTATCTTGTGTTGGGGAGCTGTTATCTGGTTACCTTCTCATTGTTCTATTGTTAGGCTGCGGGGGGGGGGGGGGGGGGAGGGTGATATCACTCCAACTTGCAGTACAGCAGTAAAGAGTGATTGAAGTTTATCAGAGCACAAGTCACATGACTTGAGGCAGCTGGGAAATTGACAATATGTCTAGCCCCATGTCAGATTTCAAAATGAAATAAGAAAATCTGTTTGCTCTTTTGAGAAATGGATTTCAATGCAGAATTCGTCTGGAGCAGCACTGTTAACTTATGCATTTTGAAAAACATTTTGAATTGGCCCGTTAGAGGTAATGTATGGTCTTAGGTTTGCTACTTGTCTAGTAACCCATAGCAACCAATAACTAGGTAGTATTTGCTGGGTACTGGGATACTTCCAAACTTTTTTTTTTATGGTATTAATGTAGTTGGAGAGTGTTGGATATCTGCATAAAAAAACATTCCAAGAGAGTAAATGTACAAGATAATGGATTTTCAGGGTTTGGACTTGGTTGGACCCAGCACTTGGATTGGATTTGACTGAATCCTGTGGTAACATAACTAGATATATTACTGGGCCCCACAGCAAATTATTTTACAGGCCCACAAAATATCTAGAGGTGGATCTGTTTTACCAATATTTATTGAAATTGTATATGAATTATGGTCTCATGGGGCCCCTATACCTTCTGGGTGCCCCTGAAGCCACAGGGTCTGCTGCCTCTGTCGTTTCACCTCTCCCTGCAGCAAAATACTCAATTTTGGCTAAATCCCTAACCAAATCCATTCTTCTCTTTTATGCCTACAGTAAGCACTGGTTTTCTGCTATGTGCTGTGCATTTATTTTAGGCAGTTTTATAAAAACATGGTTCATGCCAATAGTTTATACTATTTTACCAAATTTGTGTGCTGCCTGAACATGCATATGCCTTAATAGCATACACAGAGTCTGAAGGGGTGCGATGGAATAAAAGTTAATACACACTTTTATAAATATTGCATAAATGCATATTGAATTTGTCAAGTTCCATAAATAGGCCCCTTGTTGTGTGTGGGACGAATATAGCCTAATAAGCTGCCTTTAAAGGGCAAGGAAAGGCAAAGAAATAAAATCCAATTTTTACTTTCTTTAATGAAAAAGAAATCTATCTCCAATATACTTTAATTTAAAAATGTGTACCGTTTTTATAAGAAACTTGATGTATGCAGTAATTCTCCCTTCATTTAGTGCTGTGGACAGGAATTGTCAGACGGTCCCTAACTTCTGGCAGGGAAACAATCATACTTATGAACAGCAGGGGGAGCCCCTGCCTTACTTACCAGCCATGCAGAACTCAAACAGCTTTGTTTTTTGATCATTTATGACGATCCCTAAGCAGCACAGACCATACTAAGCATGTGCAGTGCCAGTGTCAGACAAAGATGTATAACAAAGTTACAAGATGACAGCCTCCTGTGGCCAACTTTGAAAGTATAAATCATTTGTTTGATTAGGCTTGTGGTGCAGTAAGTTCATGTTTATGTTTAGTATACAAAATACAGCATTTCTAGCTTTATTCTATTTTACACTTTCCTTGCCCTTTAACATCATGATGGCAAGCACCAGCTTCATATCTGCATGTCTAGCAGTGTTTTGTAGGGTTCCAAGTCAGGATGTATGACTGCATTCACAAATATATATTGAACTTGTTTCAAAGAGTTGACCATAAATGGATGCTGTCATGTTGTAATTTACAGTCTATTTACAATGAAGTAAATGAAATAGCATCTCCGTGGGAGACATACAAAATCAGAGGAGTGAATTTGGAGCAAATTTATGACTTCATATTTGTAAATGTAAACCAATTTTATTGCTTACTATGTAGCCTGTTTCCAGCTCCACTTTTAGACATCACATCCTATGTTTTATATTTCCCCCATAAAACCTGAACTTCACTTTTTACCACAGTTCATGGAAAAGGCTTGAACATATAGAGCAAACATTTAGCAGGGAGGCTGTGGGTGAGGGAGGAACTCGTCTGGGTCAGGGTGCCTCAAGGGACAGGGTTGCTGTGACTGCTGCTGAATACAGTATATGGTTTCCAGGGAGGATACACCGAGGGCTATTCTAGTGCTTACATGCCTGCAACAAAAGGATGTGTTTACTTTATTTACCCTTTTTTCTCCTGCATTAATGATAGAAATGTGATCATTTTCAAAAAAAGTCCTAAAACTTTCCAAAATATATTAAAATATGTCCGCACCTGCATAATGGAAAATTCCCCAGAAACATTCTGGGAAGTATCTGTAAGCCACAGAATGACAAATGTGTTGAAAGGTCATCGTAAAATTGTGTAGCCATGTGTAATAATTTCCAACATGTGTAATAATTTCCAGTGTTAAATTTTTGCATATAAATTATTTTCCTGTACATGACTTGACTCGAACATTCATTTGATAAAAAGGATTTTAGCTTGGTCTTGAAGATTGTTTTCTTTAGGAGAACTAGCAGAAAAATTAAGTATCTAAGATAATATGGGGTCCTACGTTCAATTGCAGACTAGACAGTGGCCTACTTCTCTGTAAACACTGCAGGCTTAGTCTCTTTTTCATACTTTCTCCTTGTGATTCAGAGCAGAATAGATGTTTAAAGGAGTAAAATATAGATAATATAAGAAATGTAGATAAGACCGCAGACCCGCCAATCAGCAACTGAATTACCTACCCTCAGCCTGCAGGGTACTCGCTGTTTTTGCCGTTTACCAGCAGGTAACTGGCCCGCTACAGGTCTCTCGTACAAAAACATACTTTATACAATGGTGTACCTATTCATTTTTACTGTGTGTTCCACCTAGCACAAGAATGCATGTATAAATTAAGTGTCAGAATAGACGTAATTGCCGACAGTTGAAAATAATTTACCAGCACTACTTTGCCATGGATAAAACGGTTACATAACAATGACTGTTTATTTTCAGCTGAAAATTCAAAAGCAGGGCATACATTGAGGACAGCTGGCACCTATTGCATTGCTATAGATTTCTCAGTTGCAAATGAACACGGATCAAGATTCAGTTTTGCAAGTCAACTTTAGGCTGTCATGTAATCCCCATCAAATGTCTTGCTTTCAAGCCAGCATTGGTTTAATGTAGCGAGAAATATTTATGGAACCGACTGCTGAGTTTTTTTTCTCTTTGTTGGAATCTTATTTTAGTGAAATTACTGAAAGCTGGAAAGGGTAAACCATTAGCAGCAGGAGAATTGCTCTGGTAATATCAAGGGCTCCCTTAAGTGCCTGGCACTTTAAGTTTAAAAAATAAAAAGTCTTTATAGAAATAAGTAATCTAATGCCTCTTGAGCTTCATTACTACGATAGTAAAGCAAACATTTGTTTCACTTAGATGTGCTGCATGTTTTATGACTTTTCCATTTCCTTGATCTTACAGGTTTGTGTAACTCTGCCGACAGCTGGATGATTGTTCCCAATATCAAACAGAACCATTATACAGTTCATGGCCTCCAGAGTGGCACCAAGTACATCTTCATTGTTAAGGCCATAAACCAAGCTGGAGGTCGCAACAGTGAACCCGGCAAGCTAAAAACCAACAGTGAGTAGAAAGTATATTAGATTACTTAAATCCATATTCAGGTCATATCTGTAAACATGCATCTATATGTCCCAGGGACCACCGAACACAGTTCTGTTGCATCACTAGACGAGAAACGAGTATGATTTTCAATAATGGTATGATCATTTTATTTTGAATGGTTAGTACCTGGATTACAGTCCCATAGCACTAAAAAGACAAGAGGGATATGGTCTGGGAGGCATGGCACACTTCCATATATCAGATAAAGTCTCAATGATCCATGCACAAAGTGTACCAGGAATTCATATTCAGATCTTGTCAGTGACCTTTCTTTTGATAAGAATACCTTCCTCTTTGGCACCAGGCACCTGTTCATCCCCTGTGAAAATCTCTGCCATGGCTGCCCGTTAAAGGACATGTCAAACCAAAAAAATGTTTGCCTAATTAAAAAAAAAAAAACACAATTATAAGCAACTTTCCAAAATGAATGTATTAAAAATTGTTGGTGCTTTAAAAGTTATCTGTAAATGTAATTGCTATTGAAAGCAGCATTTGCATAATTCCTGATTGTTACAATTTTGCAAAAGCCAGTCTCCTCCAAAAAGACAGGTCTTGTAATCGGTTGGCTTATGTTACATTGCTTCAAAAGCCAGAGCCATCAGTATGGAGAATAGAAAGGGACATACATACACTTCTTTCAATAGCAATACATGTACAAATAACTTAAAAACCATAGTAAATGTGTAATGAATGTATATTGCAAAGCTGCTTAGAATCAGGTTCTCTTTTATTAAGCAAAACATTTTTTTTGGTTTTGACATGTCCTTTAAGCAAGGGAAAGCATACTCAATCCTTCTGCTAACATTCAAAGCCCTTCACTTCTCTGCTCTTCACATAATTTCTTCACTTGTCTCCTTGTACATTCCTGCCCTTCTCCATTTCTCTCCAGTCCACTGTCATTTCTCACCCACTGCTATCTCTTGCCATAAACCTAATTATCTTACTGTTTCTTATCTCTGGAATTCAGTCTGAGTCCCTCCATAAAGACTCTCTCTCTCTCAGCCTCTTCAAAAAGAAACTTAAATCCTACATTCTGGAGCAATAGAATATTACCTGCCCAGTCTCAGAACTTTGGCCAAACCTTTGTGCACTTTGCCCTCCTATGTTATTTATGTTAGATCATAAGCTCTGTGGGCCACTGACTTTCTTCCAACTGGCTCTCATACCACATCTGCAAATGTATTTATTTATTTATTGTGTTTATCTTCCCTGTGTGTACTTTTCTGTATTTAAAATTGTACAGCTTTGTTTTCTAGTAGTGCTTATGTAATGTGCTTATTACAGTGGTGGCAAGGGAAAGCCATTACTCTTTATGTGGTTTCTGAATTCGTTCTGAATCCTTCTCACCTTTAGGAACACCTATTGCAACAGCCTAGACCAGAAAATAGGATTCTTAAAGGAATTGTTCAATATAAAAAAAACTGGGTATATAGATAGGCTGTGGAAAATAAAAAATGTTTCTAATATAGTTAGGAAATCATGTAATTTATTAAGGCTGGAGTGACTGGATTTCTCACATAATAGCCAGAACAATACTTCATGCTTTTCAGCTGTCTTACTCAGTGAATTGAGGGGGGCCACATGGGTCATAACTGTTGCTTTTGAATTTGAACTGAACTCCAAGGATCAATTGCAAACTCACTGAACAGTTATGTCCCATGTGGCCCCCCTTCAAGTCACTGACTATCTCAGCTAGAGAACTGAAAAGCAGGAAGTAGTGTACTGTTAGACATCCAATTACTCAAGCCTTTATAGATTAGATTTTTGGCTAACTATTAGACTACTATTAGAATTTTTTTTTATATATAGCTATCTATTTACCCAGTTTTTATTTTTACACTGAACTATTCCTTTAAACATACTCCGCAAGTAACAAGCATATTAAAACTGCACTGCAAGAGCGATATTTAGCCAATGCCCTCACGCTTCACTTCCTGGTTATTTCACAACAACCTCTTGCCATTGTGACAACCCACCAACATCCTACCACCCCCACTAAATTAGACCTCCACTCCCCACAAATAACAGCAGCTTTCAGAGATGGGTAATTGTCATGGGCAATTGTTGCAATGTTTTGCATCACCCAGCACTGTATTTTTCTCATACTCCACTAATATATTTTGCCAAAAAATGCATTCAATAAATCATCTGTATGTTATTTTGAGATATGCCTCTAACTGCAGAGATGTTATTATAATTACATAGCTACCACCCTAGATATCTTTTTTGGCTCCAGTTAAAACAGCAGTCCTTTCTTTAAAAATACTCTATTTAACATTCTAATATAGAGGTTATGTGGTTTGTCATTCTTCTTGGAAGAAAGAGATTTCTTTGTTCATTCAATTAAAGAGAATTTTATTTTAGTGAATGGAAGGTAAAAGTAGTGGGGGACAAAATCCACTGCACAAAAAATACAAGATCAATTGTCTGAAATGCTTGGGTCCTGGTGTTTCCAAATAATGTTTTTATCAACAATATGGAACACCATACCTTAAGTCCCACCCCAAGATTTTTTTTACGGCGGCCCAGCTGAGACTAGTTATACTACTGCTGAAGAATGTACAGCTATTAATAGACAGTGAAAAGCATTTTCTCAATAGATCCGTTAGAGCTGTGGGGCCAATTTAGACATTCCCCCTTTGAGGTGGGGGTCCAACATACCTTTCTGTTATCCTAAGAAACAGTGAAGTGGTGGTGGTGGGGGGGCAAATCCAATATACAAAAACATTCTTTGTTCACACCTGAGAGCTTATGAGGGAGAGCTGCCATATCACTTTATACAAATGCATTTTCCTTAGTATATTAGTAGAACAGAGTTGTGTGGTTCCATAATGTAGTTGGTACAGATGACACAAGCAATATAACATTGCCTACATATAATTTGTCATTCTGTTTATGCATAAATGGTATAGATTCTATGATCTGCAGCACATGCATTAGTTTGACTAACTGTCAGAACAGTGCGTCACTGCTTAAATCCTATGCATAACCATTGTAATTGACTGCTTGTAAGGCACATTATTGCAAGATCTTCCTTTTGCATGCTTCTCTGTGCCTTTGTCAGGTACAGGTTGCAGTTCATAAGCATAGATCTACTAAACCCGATTCAGGACTTTTTTCCGTGATTGCTATTTTTTCCCTGATACATTGCAACACATGCAGCTCCTTACCAAGACTGGGTTTCTCAATGGTAAGCAACGGTCTGTAACTATAAAGTCAAAAATAAAAGTTACCCTTTAAAACAGCATAAAGCGTGATTACTTAAGTTGGCCAGCCATGCCTACAGATGTTTATCTTTTTCGTTGCTGTTTTTCTTGTTTGGCTGTCGCTATTTTTGAAAGATATATTTTTTCAGTGGGACTTGCATTTGGAAAATCTGCCTGGCAAGTGTATGGAAGAGGAAGACGCCTGCAGGCTTTGCTGACCCAAGTTCATCTGTTCTGAAGCCTCTAGAATTTGTTTAGCCTGAATGAGCATAATTGAATGCCAGCTTTAGTTTCCCTCATCAGCATATAGAACAGACTCTTTCTTGACAGGATGCGGTTTTTTTTTTTTTGCCATTTTGTTTCCACCACTATATACAGCTTTCCTCCTGCAGTTGTATCGGTTTATTGTTTTGACACTTGTGGTCTGCTCTTATTAAATATCTCCGTTCTTTTCTGTGTAGTAATTGGACTCATTGTGGGTCCCCAGGGCTAAGAATGCCATGTTTTGTATTGTGAACTTATTGCACCAGCTTAAAGTTTCAATGATCCAGGACGTCAAACTTGTCACAGGGGGTCACCATCTTGGAAAGTACAGGTACTGGAAAGTCCCTCTTTTCTCTGTACTGAACAGCCAGAAAAAAAAAAAAAAAGTTTCTAATTTAATTGGCTTTTGGCAGAGAGCCCAGAACAGCTAACAGGTGCAAATAAGATACTTTGTAACAATTGTGAAGAAAATAAGTAATTGTAACAGTTTATATAAGGAGAAATATTTTCAAACTTTCATAATATGCCAAGAGTTTGCAGCGCTACGTGCGGGAAAGAAAATGTCCCTCCTATTACTTCCAAAATGTTGGGAGGTTTGTGCAAACCAATGGAAAGCTTAATGCTGACCAGACCCTACCATTTTCTTTAAAATTTTTACTACTAGAAAAATGTAGTGGTTATTAAAGGGGAACTCCATGAAAAAATAAGCTTTTTTGAAAAGCAAACAATTTTAAGCAACTTTGCAATATACATCAATTAAAAAATATGCAGACTTTTCATGGATTTTAATCTGACAGTTCCCTAAGTTTAGCCCTCTGCTGATCTTTCTTACTACTACTTTTTATCAGCTTCAATCTGTCCTCAGCCTGCATCATCCAAACCCCACAATTCCCTGCACACATGTACGGAACACATTTTAGGACATCGGGAGATTGCAACAGCAAATGTGGGCAGCATGGAGGCATGACTGCAGTTTCTTCGGATAACAGTTTAACAACAAACAAGTCTGCATAATTCTTCTTTACGAGACCGTATACAGGAGCATAAGTTCTGATGATGTCCTAAAATGCATTCTGTACACATGATTTCAATAAGGATAGAAACATCACAGTGCAATGCATTGTGGGTTATGTAGTTCCTGCATGCTGCCTATAAGATGTGGAGAAGTTGTTACAATCTGTAACATCAGTTGCTCCTTCCCTAACATGATTTCAAATGATGCAGAAAGAGAACTGTTAAACAGCTGGATTTCAGCATATAAAATGACATTTATTCAAAAGTTTTGAACTGATGGGTATATTAGGGGGTTCTGTGTTATGTGGGCCTCTATCAAATTTTGGCTTGGAATCCGGAGTTCCCTTTTAAAAATGACCAGTGTCCTCAGAGTCTGCCTGGCTTGGGTATAAGGAAGTGGGTCCTGGTCTGGGAGGACTCTTCTCTCTTACTGGAGCACAACTCATTTCCTGTTAATACCATATTGCAGGTTCTGCTTGTGTTTTTATTCATCCACGTGATACTATATAATATTAATTTATGCCCAAAATGACAAAAGGTTAAGTGGATTTTGCCGTTTCTTTAAAAGGAAATGTTTGACACCAAGTGCCTGAGGAAGCTAGAACATCATCAGGGTCGGATTTACATAGCGGGCGCCCCTTGGCCCACTGCCATTTGTCACCCCCATACTCTGCCCTTTATTCGCAAATTTTCATCATCAGGACCAGAGCAATGGAGATTGGTGCATGAGAAATTTAAAAAAAATCTATTGTATCTCCTGCATATCCCCAGTGTTTCTGAACCAATGTGGGATGGCTGTGCAGCATGCCGCCCCCTAATATCCTGCCAGCCTAGGCCCGGGCCTAGGTGGCCTTTCCACAAATCCGGGCCTGATCATCATATAAGAAACTGAAAATGGTTAGTTTAGAACTATTTGATGGGTCACAGAAAAGACAGATGCCATATTAAGTGCACAGATAAGCAGTAGAATCCAGAGAGGCTGTTAATAATATAGGGCTGACAGAGCATGACTCCCAGGAAGAATTTACACAGTGCAAGAGCTAATGCGGTATTCAGGATTTAGAAGTCAGCCCTAAACATATAATCTAGGCTGCAGGTTAGAGAGGCTTGGCCTGTTTTTGGAAAACAGGCCACCAATTATATGTTAGTACCTGCAAGTGAGATCAAAGACAGCTTAAGCTCCAATATATCACCCATTACCCTGTTCAATGTCTGTATGTCCAGTGCATATTTCTGTGCTCTTATACACCTCATATTAGCATATTAAATGTAATGCAACAAGCAGAGAGGTAAACACAGAAAAGTCATATAACATTTATATATAATCCACTGGTTGTGTAAGTCATATATAATATATGTGAGGTGCTATAGAAGGAAGCTCTGCATCTATAATATAATATATCAAGAAATATTTCTAAAATGCAAAATTTATTGGCAAAGGAAAGAGAAGCAAGCCCCTTTCACAAACGGCCTAGGAAATGTGTTCTCCACCAAAAGATCTTAATAAACCTTGACACAGTGCTTATTTGCCTATAATAAGCAATAATGGGGGGAATCTAATTAAAGTCACAGAAAATTTGCACCAATAAGAATAAAATTGCACATCTCACAATGTAATATTGTTCCTAAGACTGTTACTGCATTGTGAATGTTAATTGCTCATTGTAGGTGTTGTAATCTTTTGGAGCAAAACTTTTTCAGTAAGAAGTTTTATTACATTTACAGCGAATTGGAGCAAACTATAAAATTCACAGTCTTCCACGTTCGGAAGTAGTCGCTAAACAGTTTGTATTGCAAAAGCCATATTAAATTCGCACAAAGCAAAATTTGTTTATGCAAAGACATTATTTTTCGCATTTTTCCGTTACCGAATTTTATTACACTCCCCCAAATGTCTTTAGAAAATGTTGTAGGACTTGTTATTGCTTGGTGATCCTTTTATATGAGGTTGTCTGATCTTGGTACTCCAGTCTGACTGTGGAGTTGTATACTAAACCTCGGATTTTTATGGTTGGGATTTTGGGGCAAAAACGCAAAATATTTTTGTGGAACAAAAAAATTAAAAGATGCTGCAAAAAGTCAATCCAAAAATTGTGGTTGCTGGGTTTTACAGCAGAAACCCCAAAAAAATATATATATTTTGGCGAAAAGGCAGAAAAAAAAAACGTAAATTTTTTTTCCCAATGCAATTTATTTGAGTTATTTTAATGATAAATAAGGAAAAATCAGGGATGGGAGTTTGGTCATGTTTTTTTTGTTTTTTTTAAACAATGAGATAAAATCGGATTTTAGTAAATAAACCCCTGTATGTCTTTGATGTTTGGTTGATGTCTGGTCAATTATAAATAAAGCAAAGATTCAACCACAGGTTCAAAATTTACAATTATATTTGACTACTAAAAAGTCAACACACCTTTCTGATCAAGTTGTTGAGCAGGAAACCAAAAATGGACATATCCTTGCAAAGGAAGTATAAACATTATCAAATGATGACATTTGTTTCTGTGCTTTATTTGGACGTTTCCAATTGGTCCTTTATTTTTTAAAGCCAGTTAAGTCTACATTTATTAGAGTTTTCTTCATTTTTATATTTTCTGTTAGCCTATCCCAAGGTGATCATGAATATCATTGTTCCTATCCATTTGCACAGCTGCGAAAATCTATAAAAACAATAGCAGTTATAAGCATATTCTCATAGGAAGTGGGCACTGTAAGCGTCAATTGTTAAACTTCGAGAAGTTTGTCTCATTTCCATCTCAAAATACTGGGGGGGGGGGCGGTGTTGCATGTGGAAAGCCAGATGTAATCTCCAAAATAACCTGACCCGTGGCTCAGTGAAGATTGGGGGTAAGTGGTTTGCTGTATATTATTCCAAGCAGAAAACAGTTTTAAGCCTGGTTTAACAAGTATGCAGTTGTAAATTGCAGTCCCTAAAGTAACATTCCTTTAGGAATGAAACCAGTTTAACTCAACAACAGCTGTGTATTGGGACCTCTGTTCCATATATTATCAGCAGTAGACTGAACAAAAGTACTACAATTACTATTTTGGAGTTAATAAATAGTCCTATATATTATATTTAATATACATATATTCAAAGTCTTAGGGCAAAGACACGTAAAGACTCACAGATTTAGTCGCCCGGCGACTAAATCACCTCTTCTTCGGACGACTAGCCTACCGAAAAGCCTTCCCGCTTTATTTGCAGCAAAACCAGCCTATTACATGATTTTCTAGTAGACTTAAAGGGGCTGTTCACCTTTGAGTTCACTATTACATGATTTTCTAGTAGACTTAAAGGAACAGTTCAGGGTAAAAATAAAAAATGGGTAAATAGATAGGCTGTGCAAAA
>CM044433.1:73056143-73083060 GCA_024363595.1 Xenopus borealis | reverse complement strand
CACTCACAATACAAAGTTTCAATTGACTGAGGGTGCTGTATCTTCAATTATAAATCAATAGAATACAAGTAGGATCCGCACTCTCAGGTCTTATAAAGACCTTTTTCAAAACAAAATTTACAAAACTGTCCTCACCAAAGTTTCGTTTTTCAGTATAGAGGAGCACATAATTTTACATGATTCTGCATCTATTCCTGATAACACTAAAACGCCTAATCAAAATTAGGTAATATGTCTTCAGGGTGTTTCTTTTCCAAAGCAATTTAAGAACCTCACATGTGTAGTATAGTATTTCTGGCAAGTAGATAAACAGTCCAGATTGTCTCTACTCATATTTAGTGGTGGTGGATAATAATACACAATAGCCTTTCATTTAATGCAGGAGAAGTGGATGTGACGGACATTGTGCAAGATCTATGTCTTACATCATATCCCAGCTCACTCCAAAGCGGACTAGTAATTATTGTTCCTCTACACAAAAGCTGAAATCCTTAAATGGTTTCTATATTTGGTAAGCCAGGAAATGTGTATTCAGCTGTATCACTGTTTAGTAGAAAAACCCCTGTATGTGGGACAGCACCTTCTAATACCTTTAGCTACATAAAGGGTTAGCAGTTTCCCTTCAATAAGAGCCTTTATCTTTTACTTTTTCATATTATTCAGGGACACAGTGATTCATTTCATTAGGGGCAGGATATGGCTTCCAGAGAAATGTTTAATTGTTAAATTTAAGGAATGAGAAGTAAATGACTTTCCATGCATAAGGCAAAATTGGCATCAGCCAATGATGGTGAAGGAGAAATAACTTCCTGTCAATGAACAGTGGCAGCCAAGGTTTAGTGAAGTCATGACCTTTGTGAACTAATTCCTATTTTTCTGCAATAAACACACACCTTATTGTAGAGTGGAGTCTTGGATTTCTTATAGGTTAATTGAAAAATAATACAGGGCTTTTTTCCCTACAAGTTTATATACGAGAAAATGAATTTGAAGAGGAAATTGTAGACATGGATATCATTTAGTAACAGAGCAAAGGGTACAATGCAAGGACTCAACGGAAATTTTCTGGTAAAGAAATTATGGTATTAAGCGAAACACCACATTTGGAAGCTGCCCACATATCCCAAGCTTGTGGAATGATTCATTTATTTCAAATATGGGATACTTTTTTCATCTGTGCAAAGGGTATTTTTATGTTTTATTTAGTACTCATATTGAGTAGTTAAAATTATGCTTTACTCCTAAATATATTTTGTCATAATGTGGTATCACTGGAAAGACCGTGTGGAGCCCTGTGCTTCCTCTACTCAAACCCATATACAATACGCCTTTGCTCTGGTTTAGTAGATCCTAATGGAAATACTCAAGAGAATACAAGATTGCAGTCTGTCTGGAAATGTCAGTACCATTGTTATTAAAGCAAGGCATTCAAATATATTATTTTGGGGGTTATAACTAGGTCTTGATTGAGGACAGGAGCTCATTCTTTCTGGTATGGATAAATAAGGATACAGTTCTCAGTATACACTAGTTTTGAGATGTTGCAATGAGCTGCGCTTTTCCCTTACTGTCCTCTCTATCTACCACTTTTGGTAGTAACTCTGTTTTTTAATGGTTGTGCCTGTTTAACACACAGGTTCGTTTTGATAGGACAGTTGTAGTGGTATAATTCATTTCCACTCATTTGAAATTAAGTAACGTATGTACTAACATAAGCTAGCTGCTAGAATAGTTATAAAGACAGGCCCTTTATCTACGTTTCTAAAGAAGAGACCTGAAAGCTTTCCTAGAAATTAGCAATCACTAAATACAACGACTACTACAGTTAGTTTATGTTAGGGGATCTGGAGATGCTTGGGAACTGCAGGGGAGAGAAGTACAGCAGTCAGGGCAGAGATGCACAGGCAGATTCAGGGAGATTAGTTACCTGGCTCACAAGGAAACTTCGGGGGACTTTGGAAAATGAAGCACTCCGAGTGCCATCCCACCTGCGATTTTCATTCTAGCTGGCGGGAAGGCAGTTCTCGGACATTAGTCACCCCGAAGAAAAGGAGATATGTTGCCGGCGACTAACCTTCCAAAATCACAGCGTGTCTCTGCCCTTATCTGAGAAGTACTTGAAGGAACCAAACCCTCAAATAACTTGCTCACCCCCCACCCCCAGCCCGGCACCCGTGAAACCCGCTGTCACGGCATATTATATTCCGCTAGGTAGTTAAAGGATTTTTACCACAAACTCAGGGGAGGGTCCAATACTGCAACATAGCCAGATACCCAGATGGGTTACCATAGACTACCTGCACAATCAGGCACTCACAAATTTCTGCCCAAACTCAACCAACTTTTGCAGGTATTTCACGGGTACCAGACCCAATGTAGGACTCTACTGTATGCTATACGGTGATAGTGTTCTGCACCTTTGTTTCCAAAACTCTGGTAGAGATGCTGCAATGTGAGTTTGCGCAGGTTGGAATGGCACCCATACAAGTCAATAAGATTCCTGTTCCATCCAGTGTCCTACTATTGCATGGGGGAAATGTAATAAAATTTGCAAAGAGAATTAATTTGCAAATAAAAATTCACATTGCAATGTAATATTGTTCACTAGGCTTTTATTGCACCGCAAATCTTAATTGAGCATTGTGAACCTTTAAGACCTCTTTGAAGGTGGCGTAAACTTTTGGAACAAACATAATACCTTTTTCATTAAAGATGTTTTGTTACATACACTATCACGATAAAATTTGCCATCGCAATCGTACTGTCGCATGAGGTTTAAAGGATTCGGCAAAGGAAAAAAATCGCTCACTTTGCAAACATTTATTTGCATTGCGAACAAATTGTGAACTACTTTTGCATTAGCAACCAATGTTATATTCCCTCGATATGTGTCAGATTGCAGCAGGTATTATATAAAACAGACCTTGTCAACACCACCTTTATATCTTTTCATGAATTTTTTTAGGTGCCATACATTTTATTGTTTTTATCTTTAAAACCCAAATATTTCTTTATAGCTTTTAAACTGTCAATACCATCACTATACCCTGCCACTATCCTGCTTAACTGGGGCACCATTCCCTGCCATTCTCCTGCTCAACTGGGGCCTATACACTGCCATCCTCCTGCTCAACTGGGGCTTATTCACCGCCATCCTCCTGCTCAAATGGGGCTTATTCACGGCCATCCTCCTGCTCAACGGTATCACTATTCCCTGCCATCCTCCTGCTCAACTGGGGCTTATTCACTGCCATCCTCCTGCTCAACGGTATCACTATTCCCTGCCATCCTCCTGCTCAACTGGGGCTTATTCCCTGCCATCCTCCTGCTCAACTGTGTCACTATTCCCTGCCATCCTCCTGCTCAACTGGGGCTTATTCCCTGCCATCCTCCTGCTCAACTGGGGCTTATTCCCTGCCATCCTCCTGCTCAACTGGGGCTTATTCCCTGCCATCCTCCTGCTCAACTGGGGCTTATTCCCTGCCATCCTCCTGCTCAACTGGGGCTTATTCCCTGCCATCCTCCTGCTCAACTGGGGCTTATTCCCTGCCATCCTCCTGCTCAACTGGGGCTTATTCCCTGCCATCCTTCTGCTCAACTGGGGCTTATTCCCTGCCATCCTCCTGCTCATCTGGGGCTTATTCCCTGCAATCCTCCTGCTCAGCTGGGGCATTAGACATTACCATCCTTCTGCTCAAAAATAGTACCAAATAAAGCAATGTCAAAGATCTAAACCCCCTGTAAAATATTAAATTTTTTTTGTAAGATGAAAATACAATTAAGTTTTTTCTGTGAAACAAGAAAATATATAGTTAGCACCTTCCATTGTATGAGAAATGGAAAATTAGGTAAGTGGTGTGCAGAATCAAGAAATATATAAGTAAATGCAAGAGAGAAAGTATGATCCACAGATTGCACCATACCACTAAATCAGTACTAAAAGTCCCAACAAAATAAATCTAAAACTTAACTTTTATTTAGAATAGTAAATAAAATTAGAAATCAACCAAAAGAAGTTTAAAAATGTGTATAGGAGAGAAAAGCTGTTAAGACTCTAGGTCATCAGCTTGTAAACGGTAAGAACACTGCTGGGTTGGTTGTGGCACTGTAATAGTTGTGTATGAATTATCAATCAATGTCACTAAAGAGGGCCGGAGCCCAGAGAACCTAACTGTTCCCGTACCACCCTGCTCTTATATGGCTGCCACTAGGTATAAGATTAGTAAGAGTCGGCTAAGTATATAAGGAGGTCATCAGGTGTTTACTCTTTATAAATCATAATCACTACATAAACTACCCAAGTGACACTGATAAAAAATGCATCTACCCTGTGAGTATAATCACATTCTTTCCTTGACTATTGACTCATTTGCCCCTTTACAGGGAAAGCATACATGTACTCAGAACGCAAGACTCTGGCTGGATTCTCATACCAGATTCATATGCTCCTGTACGAGATCAGCTGAACTTATGTGAAGAAATCCTGTACACAAGCAGACTTTAATCACTATAAATTTCTACTCTCATGCCTCAATGCTGTCTTGTCGAAGGCCAAGCAGAAATACTACAGTACCCTTATTAACAACCACAAATCCAATCCACGACGCCTATTTTCCTTATTCAATACTCTTCTCCGTCCCTCATTGACAGCATCAACCAACCTGACGCACTCCCCCCAGGACTTGACTGATTTCTTTAAAGACAAAGTAGAGTCCATCCGCAATCAGATCCCTACCTCTACTAATGCAAACCAGCTCCTCCTTCCAATGCCACCTTCTGCATTTCTTAATTCCTTCCCTCTGGTAATAATGTCTGAAGTCTCCAAGCTTCTTTTGTCCTCCCCACTCACAACTTGCCCTCTTGACCCTATGCCTTCTTCTCTGCTCAAACACTGTGTGGCAGAGCTTACACCACCACTTACTCAAATCTTCAATTCTTCTCTAGCTTCTGGATCCTTCCCTTCTCCTTTCAAACAGGCCTGTGTAAAGCCTATTCTTGAAAAGGCCACACTTGACCCATAGTCTGTCAAATTACCGTCTGGTCTCCCTTCTACTGCTTGCCTCTAAACTCCTAGAACGTATTGTGTTCTCCTGTATTACTAACTTTCTACACACCCATGATCTGTTGGACCCTCTGCAATCTGGTTTCCGGCCTGGTCACTCTACGGAGACTGCCTTGTGCAGAGTTACAAATGATCTTCAGGTTGCCAAAGCCAAAGGTCACGTCTCCATCCTTATCCTCCTTGACCTATCATCTGCATTTGACACAGTTGACCACTCTCTCCTGATGCAGATTCTGTATTTGCTTGGCATCCATAACCAGGCGGCATCTTGGCTTTCTTCATACCTCTAACCGAACAGTCTCTTGTGCTAACAAAACATCATCTCCTCGATTCCTTCGATCATTTGGCTTTAATTATCATCTGTATGCTGATGATACCCAAATATATCCACCCCTTCATTAACAGCTGAAACAGAGGTTCAAATCTCTAACTGCCTCCTGGTAATCTCCAACTGGATGAACGAGCGCCACCTCAAACTCAACCTAACAAAAACTGAACTAATCATCTTTCCACCTAAGCCTGGCCCTACTCCCTGTTTTACCATCTGTATTGATGGCATGCTCATTGACCAGGTCAACTCAGCACGCTGGGGGTAATCTTTACTGCTTTCTCTCCTTCTCTGATCATATTAATGCCACTGTCAAAACCGGTCACTTTTTCTTACGTAATATTTCCAAAATCCGTCCCTTCCTTTCACCTGCTACAGCCAAGACACTCATGCATGCTCTCATCTTACTGTAACCTTCTAACTGGCCTCCCTAACTCCCATCTCTCCCCGCTACAGTCTGTATTAAACTCTGCTGCCAGAATTATCCTCCTCTCATCCAAAAGAGTACAGGCCCCTCCCCTGTTGAAGTAATTATCATGGCTTCCTATAAAACAAAGAATAACTTATAAACTTCTCCTCGTAGCCTTTAAAGCCCTTCATTCCTTTGCACCTAACTACATCTCATCTCCTGTTTCTCCATATGTTCCTGGCCGAAACCTCTGCTCCTCCCAGAGTAACCGCTTGGTTGTACTCCCCACTTCTACTGCTGTTTCCCGTGTCAAACCCTTCTCTCTTGCAGCTCCTTTAATTTGGAATGCCATTCCTGCATTTCTCCTGAGAGAATCCTCCCTCAATGTTTTTAAAACAAAACTCAGAAACTACCTCTGGGAGCACCTGGATAACACCTGATCTGGGAACTGGCACTTATACGACAGTTTCACCCGCTGTGAATTATAGCACTTTATTACCCCTCCAAATTGTGTCTGTAAGTTACCCTCCCATTTAGACTAAGCCCCACGGGGTAGGATCCTCCATCCTTTTGTCTCATCGACACTGTGTAATTATAGTTTATATTTATTTGAACTGTATTTATAATAATGCACTTATTGTTACTTATTAATGCAGTGATCCCTTGTTTGTTACTACTAATTTATTGTTGCAGTACAGTGCTTTGCCCTCAAGGAACTCTATACAAATAAAAATATACATACATACTTTCCCGATGATTTAGAATCCAAAAAACATCAGTGCAGCACTGGATGAAAGATGTAAGTATCTGAGGAGTCCAGAAAGTCACTGACCTTTTATACACACCCACTAATTACAAGCAAACAGATCAGAGGCTAAGATGGTTTACCTTTAATAGCCATTCTAACCCTTTTGTGTCAAGTTGTGTGCATGTTATCAGGCCAAATGGGTAGTTTGTGTAGCGATTATGATTTAAAAAGAGTAAACAGTTTGACAATAAATGGCTTCAGCCAACACTAACCATGAGTGAAAAAAGTTTTTGTGTCATTCATATTCTCTGAAAAATGGAAAGAAGTACATTATATATAAAATGTTTTATTATATTTTTTTGTTATTCCCTAGGTCAACCTTTTAAATTAGATCCCAAGTCTGCTCACAGGAAACTTAAGGTATCGCATGACAACCTGACCGTGGAGAGGGATGAAACCTCTTCAAAAAAGAGCCACACACCAGAGCGTTTTACAAGCCAAGGAAGTTATGGTGTTGCTGGCAACGTGTTCCTCGACAGTGGCCGGCATTATTGGGAAGTGGTTATAAGCGGAAGCACCTGGTATGTATTAAATATCCAGCTTGGTCTTTCACACTGCTTTTTTTAAGCTAATCTTGGAATGAACTAATGCATGACATAATAATGGAACCCCTCTCAGATGTTAATTTTTAAAATCTCAGATGTTCATTTTTAAAACCTACAATGGGGCAGATTTACAGAGTTTAAAAATTGCTGGTTTTTTTTTTTTTTTTTTTTTTTAACTTTTTCTCTGCATTGGAAAGAGTTTTCCTGCTCACTACTGTTATTAGCATTGCTGTTTGTGTGCAGCAAAATGTATAATAAAATGGCAAACATAGGTTTCCACTTCATGGAGATGGAAAAAAACTCAACCTAGGTTGAGAGAGAGAGAGAGAGACTTTAAATTTAAGGGCAGATTGATCACTGCCCTTTAGATGTGCTTAAATCATATCCCCCCCATTGGCTACCCTTTGCTGCCTATAGAAATATAATGAAAATGTCATAAGAATGAAACGATTTTTTTTCTGAGCAGTAACTTGTAAAAATGGGTTCCTAGGATTCCATGTTAAACTGAAAGTTATTTGTATAGTATTGATATGGGCAGAGTGTGGGGGTTCCAGTTCCAGCCAGAGCACTTGTATGTTCTTTGCATGCTTGCGTGGGTTTTTCAAACTACTGTTATTCCAGCAGAATTCCCAAATTAAAAATGTCATTTTGTCAACCATTAGTGATTCACTTCTCTGCAAGAAGATGCCCTGTCCCCTCATCTCCTGTCTCCTATGTGAAAACGCAATCCGTCTGAATATTATCAGGCTGTGGTGATAGTTTGCCGAGTAATATTGTTATTGTAATGTCCCCCACCTTTGAGCTTGATTCTGATATCTCATAGAATTTCCTGTTTTCTTTACTGTTGGAATTGTATCTATATAATAATAAAGGATAAGTACAGGAATGTCACTCTCCTAAGGTGTAATGCATGTCCAAGGAAATTGAGTCAGGGGTTCATGATGTCGCTGAATGTTGCTTAATAGATAAATGCAATTTACATTCTAAAAATTTTTATTTATTTTTAATGTTTTAATGGTTAATCAAGAGTTGTTGTCGTCACCACATGGATCAGGATATCCTTTAGATGCATCATATTAGCTAAAATTAGTTCTGCACATAGGACCTGCTGGGTTTCAGGACACCACTGTGATTGGCATGAAGCCTAGCTCTCCCTGTTCCGATTTGCCTATTTGTCTGGTGCGTTTATCATCAGAATAGTATGCGTGTCTAGGGCTAATTTCAGCCTTTGCTCAGTGGGTCCTTCATTACTTCCTTGATTGAAACACTTCAGCATGAAATGTAGCAAAATTGCCTGCTAAAGCAGAACCATGATTGCTAATTTAGGGTTTATTTATGTCCATATACTGCTCATCTAGAAAATGCTGATTCCAATCAACATATGTGAAGTTGTGGCACCTTAGTAATCATTGCTCCCACAGTTTGATTCCAGCCAGGGCACTATCTGCAAGGAGTTGGTGTGTTCTGTTGTACATAAATTTACATTATTTGATTATAATGGATTCCATGGGAGACTGTCTTTCTGAAATTCGGATCTTTTTGGATAATTGATTCCATGTGTGTAATACGTAAGAGCCGATAGAAATAAACACTTCACGTTCTTCATAAAGACTAACTGACCAGTTAATTAATACTTTTGTTCAAGCATGAAGGCAGACCCTGTATTATTTACATACATACACAGTGAGAGCCACACTCAGGTCTTACATGAATTAAATGTTTTTTATTTAAATAGGAGCCTCTAATAATCCGGCTCCTATTGAAATAAAAAAACTTTTAAATCATTTAAGACCTGATATATGTGTGTGTGTTTAAATTAATGTATAATAAAATTAAAATAACTACAAAAAGGATATGCTTTTCCTTTCCACCTGATTTATGGTTTCTTTTCATTCCAGGTATGCTATTGGCATTGCCTACAAATCAGCACCCAAGCATGAGTGGATAGGAAAGAACACAACCTCTTGGGTGTTTTGCCGTTGCAACAACAACTGGGCTGTAAGACACAACAGTAAAGAGATTCCTATAGAGCCATCGCCACATCTCCGCCGCGTCGGGATCTTGCTGGACTACGACAATGGCTCATTGTCTTTTTATGATGCTTTGAACTCCATTCACCTCTACACTTTTGACATTGCTTTTGCACAGCCTGTGTGCCCAACCCTCACCGTGTGGAATAAGTGCTTGACAATATTAACAGGTCTCCCCATTCCGGATCACTTGGACTGCCTAGAGCAGCTAGCATAATGCCACTGGGAATCCATTGCAATGCACATGTCAGACAGTCTACAGAGTGACTGGATCTCAGATTTGTTTTAGAATTGTTCATCCCTTAAGGCGTAATCCAATACACAAGCAAGTGCTTGCACAAGGCATATTTCACATTCACAGGTCTCCCCAGTAAAAAAAAAAAAAAAAATACTATGAGGGTTTTTAAATTATTTATGAAATGATTTTAAATTAGTATTGTTTTCAGTTTTGCACATTGAATTATTTGTTTGTGGGTCTTTGCATTCTAAATACCCTGTAACTGGGAAATTCTGAAGGTTGAGTTTCTGGCCTACACAGAGTTTCATATTGCAAATCATTGGTTTGATCACATTTACATTCTCATATAGGAGGGTTTGCCAAAACAATGTTATATTGTGTACAGTATATGTATCTGTCAACTATTTCTTCTCATTAACTATCTGTAGCATATTAATCCAGTACCACTCCACAAAAAGGCTTTAAAAAAAAGAAAAAAACAAAACAATACATTTAATTGAAAAACTGGACATGAGTCCCAATATTCCATCTCAAATAATGTTTTCCAGGTGCTGCATTGCTGACATTTGCTGCTCCATTAAAAGAATTTATTGGAAATCAATCACCATTATGCTGGCACAGTCCTATACAACTGTATAAGGACAAACAGCAGTTATATAGATTAATCTTTTAAAGGAAGGCACATACAAAAATACTGAAATGCTATATTTTATCAGATTTTTCCCATAGATAAACCTCGCCTCCCATTATGCAAAAAAGAGCACATGATCACACACAACTCATATTCCCAAAGGTGATTGTTTATGGTTTATCTAGAATTTGGAGCTATGAAAGAAGTTTTGAAAGTATAGGTATGGGATCTGTTATTTGGAAACCTGTTATCCAAAAAGCTCTGAATTATAGGAAGGCAATCTCCCATAGATTCCTTTTTTCATCAAATAATTTTTGAACATAATTTCCTTTTTCTCTGTAATTGTAAAATAATACCTTGCACTTGATCCCAATTGTGATATAATTAACCATTATTAGGCACAAAACAAGCCTATTGGGTTTAATTCATGTTTTAATAATTATTAGCAGACTTAAGGTTATTTCAAATTAGCCCTTATCAAGAAAATCCCAGGTCCTGAGCATTCTGGATAACAGGTCCTGTTCTTGTTTATATGTCTTTCTGGAGTTGAAAGGAGACATGTATTAAGGTTTTTTTTTGCTAAAATTCAGTTTTTGTTGTATAAATATCAGCATTTGTTTTTCATGGGACGTGCAGATCTAGAGGTTGACATTATGCTGTAGCGTGAGTTTTTTTGCTGTGCATAATAAACATGTATTAGGTTTCCTTATGGATGGAGTAGTCTGACAGAAGAACAAACCTGTGACAGTTTACTCACTTTGTATATTTGCTTTATAGCCTTAGTTTCTATCTAATTACCCTCCTCAACACAGACAGCCCCTTACCTCCTATCCTATACAGAGGCTCTCTTTTTTTAATTCACTATATTGTGGTATTTTTACAATTCACAAACACCACCACGTTACTGGTTAGATTATGTCCCACTCGCCTACTCATACAATATATTCATCTGACCTAACCCCCACATTTGGCCCTTGCACCTTCAGACACTATTTGTTGTCAAGCGGTGATAGACTTAACGCTTTCCTGCCTTAGATTTCCATTAGGCAAATAAAAAGGAACAATAAAATAATGGGTTCAGCATCTTAGAGCCCAGTGACAAGAACCTAAATTTAGACCTTTGCAAGACAGGGACACTGTAGACCAGTTTCAGGTGTTATAAAATTGATATTATAATAGAATATCCCCATAATTCTCTTTACCCAACACTGGTTTGTTCTTACATTGGCCATACACACATTTGGTTTCTTAGATCAGCCCTGAACTTTATACTCTTGTAATTTTAAACTTCTTTGTCTTAGGAACTGACAGTTTACAACCAGGAATGAGACAGATTGCAACATTAAAACATGATCTACAGAACACTTTAAAAAAAAATCTATTTAATGAGCATTTAATCTGCTTTTGAAGTACTTTATGTAAGCCATGCTCGCTATCTCTTGATGTGAAAATTGCCCTCATAAAATGGAAGGAGAAGGCAGCAGCACGTAGTATTAATCAAAGGCACATGTGTGAAACAAAACATTATACTGTTTGGTCCAATATGTTTACGGGGAAATATTTATGCTTATAGCAATATGTTTGTGTAAATTATTAATCTGGGCGTTTGCTTTTTTCCGTGATGGAATTTGCAAATTCCATCAGAGAAGGAAGCCAGGAAGAAAAGGGATCTTTTTTTTTTATTAGTTTAATAATGGAAATTTTTATTGGCTTTTTTTTTTCTTTAAAAGGAAGAAAAGAATACAAGCTTTCTGAAACTGGTGCCTCAGTTGTAGTAAATCTTTTTAAGTGTCTGTTGAAAGGGCAGTTTAATGCACTTTGTTAACAAATAGATTTTAGGTTAAAGGGTAACAGCTTTGGAATTCCTATAAGCTGACTACAGAGGTACAGAAATGTACTCGGATTTGCCTTATTTTTAATACCACTATAAAAGTAACCCACGATCAGGATTGATTCTATTTATATAGCATACCGATTAATAAACTACTTTCCTATAATTCTGCAGTTATTCCAATGAAAACATATTCTTAACATAGGCAAGTAATACTCTTATTTTCCCTCAAACCCATTTATTTACATAGGTGCCTAGGTTCAATAATCCATCCCAACCCTTCAACGATTATCTGGCATCAATATATTGTTGTTAGAATAATGGAATTGTGTTGCTTTACTGAACCAGTGCATAGTTAATAACGGCCTAAATCTAAGGGCCATCTAAGGGATTATTAGTCCAAGCATCTTGTAGGTTTAACATCGTCAGCTCAGCAAAACACACATCTTGGCTGTTATTGTAGTTTGTCATCAGAGTGTCTTCCCTTCATAATTCTTTAGGGAATTTCACTAATGGACAAAGAAATAAACAAGCATTTGCTTGTGTGGTAAATAAAAGTGCCGACCTTTTATGATGTTTGGACAGATGAAGAATCTGCAGACATTAAGCTCAGGCACAAAAATGCATCAACACAGCCCTTCCGAATCACCATTCCAAATTAAAAACATGAATGTGTGTTTTGTTGTCTTAACATGTATGGTTGTGAGCATTCTACTAATTGCAGTAAATTTTTGTAATAGAAAATCCACCAACTATCTAGTCAGCCATCAGATCTTCCTCGACAGCCACTTGGACAAAAAAATAAGCAAACTTGAAAGTTTGCCTTTATGATGATGATGTGGTGTCTTTAAGCTGCAGTGGAAACTGTATTTGGTCACGCTGTTTGCATAGCAACAAAACAACACAAACGGAACCAGGAAATTCATACTGAGCTTTTGGAGCATGAAAGGAATGATAATATGAACTGAATCAGCCAGGAATGGAATGAATTAAATGAGCAACTTGCTAAAGTGCAAGCAAGTGCTTGTGGGGGAAAAAGGACTTCAATTCCAAACATTTCTGGTTTTCCAAAGAATCTTGTGAATTTGTTGCAGCCAGAAATCAGTTTTAAGGAAGATTATTGCAGTGTACAATAAAGTTTGGTGTGGGCGGAACTTTTAATCTTCAGTTCACTTTCCAGGACCCACATTCTTCTTGGTTGTTGATTGTGTTCACACACACCCCCCCCCCCCCTTACAAAGCACAAGCCATTGTGACAGCAACCATTTTTTGCATAATACAATATATGAATAATCTGTAAGCAATTTCAGTTTTGTTTTGTTTGCAATTTTGTATTTTAAAAAAAAGCCTGCATTAAATCCAAATTTTATTTTAAATTCAAGGAATTGGGTCAATTTTTTTTTAAACTCATTAAAAAAGTAAATAAAATGGTTATCGTAAAACGCCACTCGAGTAATACAAAAAAGTCTTAAAGTGGGAAAGAGGCTGAACAGAAAGAACCATTTATTTCCGATTAAAATTTGTTCCTAAATACAGAGCAATGTTGGTGGAAATGTGATATTACAAAAAACAAGTGTTTGTCATGGTTTCCACTTGCATAGGGATTGCATTTCCAGGTAGTTTGTTTCTTTTACCTTTATGTAAAAAAATAACCTTTATAACAGAGCAAGACTGATGGTATGTAATGATCTGAAACACCCAAAGTTTCCATTGTTTATATGGGCAGTAAAATACAATATACAAAGTTCTAGTTTTAAAGTTTTGCTTTTTTTCATTAACTGGTTCAGGACCAGGGAATATAGACAGCCATTAGACGAGGGGTCCCCAACCTTTTTTGCTCATGAGCCACATTTAAATTTAGAGAGCAACACAAGCATGAAAAAAGTCAATGGGGATGTCAAATAGGAGCTCTGATTGGCTTTTTGGTAGCCCCTATATGGACTGGCAGCCTATAGGAGAGAATGTTTGGCAGGACATCTGTTTTTTTATGCAACCAAAACTTGCCTCTTAAAGGAACAGTTCAGGGTAAAATTAAAAACTGGGTAAATAGATAGGCTGTGCAAAATAAAAAATGTTTCTAATATAGTTATTTATGGAAAAATGCAAACTATAAAAGTTGGAGTGACTGGATGTCTAATATAATAACCAGAATCCACCTTCCTGCTTTTCAGCTCCCTAAATCTGAGTTAGTCAGCGACTTGAAGGGGGGCCACATGGGACATAACTGTTCAGTGAGTTTGCAATTGATCCTTAGCATGCAGCTCAGATTCAAAAGCAACAGTTATGGCCCCTGTGGCCCTCCCTCAAGTCACTGATTGGTTACTGCCTGGCAACCAGGGTAACCACTCAGTGTAAACCAAGAGAGCTGAAAAGCCAGAAGTAGTGTCCTTTTCTTTTAGGTTAGACCCACAGTCACTCCAGCCTTTATACATTACATTTTTCCCTAACTAACTATATTGAAAACATGTTTTATTTTACACAGCCTATTTACCCAGTTTTTACTTTTATACTGAACAATTCCTTTAAGCTCCCCATAGACGCAATGATCTTTCCCTGCCAAACGACCGATCTTAGGGAAGTCCGACCAATCTGTCAAATTATCGTGCGGTTAGTGGGATACAAACGATCGTTCATCTTACGATTTTCCGTCCGACATCGGTCTGATGATTGATCGGCCAGGTTAGAAAATCTTTATCGGTCCCCATGCAATCTACCTATGTTTGTAGGGCCAAGCAGGCTGCGATCCTTCAGTTTTGCTGGCAATATCACCTGAAATGGTCTTTTTAGTTGATGGACACATCAGGCATTTAAATGATCGTTTTGAGACAATCGTGGTCTCACGATAACAACCTGCTTTGAGGCCACTGGGAGCAAAATCCATGTTGCTCGCCAGCTACTGATTGGGGATCACTGCATTAGACTATATAGAGATAAACTGCACCCACAAAGTAAACATATGTATTTAACTATTCTTACCACTGCCTACAGAGTGACTACTAGAGAATTTATAAGCTACCAGTGAAGGTTTTTTTTTACTGAAATCTGATGTGACAGGCGTTTGCCATTCAGTTCAATGTACTGGGGTGTTTCTGGTGTATTTTTTGCCATTAGCCTAGTGAGCTTACCCTTGGAGAAAAACAGAGGACATAAGAATAGAACGGAGAGGAATGAAAGGATCTTTTTAGAGCTGGATTTTCCAGAGAATTAATACAATAAAATTCACTGTTTGTATAAGGATTAAACACTCATCCCTGTTGTCATACCCATATGCATTTCAATTTGCATGATGTGAATGTACGGTTAACCTGCTTGTGGGAAGCTAAAAAGCAATTTATAAGGGTTAGAGTATAGGCCCATGACTCCTAAAATGTGTTCATGTGTTTTCATTATTGCAGCTACAGAACTGGGCTTCATGTACGTGCAGAATGAAACCACACTGGCATTATCTCTTAAATGAACCATCTGTCTCCATTTTAATATTAAACTGTCTGACCTGGAGCTTTTAGGTGTTTCACATGGGACACAGGACGGGCATTTTTGAACCATTTTACACTGTTGGAGAAAATACCCCCTGTGCCTTAACTAATTATTAATAATATTAGCCTCTAGAGAGTGTCTAATAGTGGAACAATTAGAAAGGACTATAGTTAATTCTACACCACTATAGAGTTAAAATATGTAATTTTAAGGGCAGTGCCTCATTGCCAGCCGTAGATCTCTGTATTCAAAGTTTTTATTTTCACTTTTTTTTTTTTTTGGGACGTTTTGAATCTGGGCAGGTTGGCAATTCACATCAGGTGAGGACTGCATTTACATGTTGATGCATTACTTTATAAATAGGTTTCCATAGGTCTGCAGTGAATCTAAAGATGTAGTCAGTTTTAGCCTATATCCATGTACTTATGCGGAAAGGGCCTACTGATAACCCTGTGTCTGTCTCTTTCTCCTTCTGTGCCTTGCATTTTTATATGTTGTTATGTACTTGTGCTCCTCACTAGTAGCTAAAAGCTGGGAAATGATGTGCACATATACCTTCAATGTCGGATGCACAATCATGCAGTGCAATCTCCCGACCTGCCACTAACCATTCAGATCAAATAAAGTAGTAAAAGAACAGATCAGAAGATGTTTTGCCCTGGACAGCAATCGTGCAAAAGTTATGTCCAACAAAAGCTGGCCACGGATATCGTCAGATCAGCAATACATGCAGAGATGTTATCGTTAGCCAACATAAATTTTTTTAACATGTCCTATGGGCTGTACAAAACAATCAAAAATTTGCATCTATGGCCAGCTTAAGGTACTTACTAAGAACATTTCCAGGGGTTTCTTCGATTTATTCTGCATCAAATGTGGCAGTTCAAAGCCTGTAATTTAGGGCTCTCCAGCTGATAGCAAGATAATTCACCAATGAAAATATTTCCTTCACTTTGCTGTTCTCATATATGTATAGAGTCATTTGGGCTTTTATGATATTACGATGTAATGAGCTATCTAGAGGGAGGACATATTGTGGTTAAGTATTCTTATGATGGAAAAAGCTTCCAGCTTCATGAGCAAACAACATGGAGCCATAGGTGAGGTTTTTTTTTATTGGAGGATTCTTTTGCGATTTAATAGTGTTACAGTCAAAAGGTTCTACTGAATAATGTTGCTTTAAGTATATTGTTGCTAAACTGCATCCTTTAACCCTTAATAATATGTGATTGTGTACTAAAGTGTGGCTGAGCAAGCAGTGATCAGATTCTCTTTAACTAGACCATTAATTATATTAATTGTCCTGTCTTCCCAAACAAAAATAAATTCTGATCAACCAAGAGGGTGGGATGATGTGTAAAATGTGCATATATTTTAGTGTTCTACACTGTTTAATGCAACAAATAATATCTCTGAAAACGGAATCTAATAACAGAAAAATATCTACTATTGTATCCATAAATGTAATTTAAAGGTTTTTTTTTTTTTTTTTAAATCAATATTTCTGAAATTAACTTATACAAGTGAAAACGTATCCCGGGGGGCCTGGGTGAGGATGTATTGATGATTTTTTTTTGCTGTGGGTAAAAAGTGAGAAGCTGTGCATATCTCTTGTGTATATGTAGTATTTGTAAGTGGACCAATGTACAGTTTTCACTATAAAGATAGCATAAATCTGCACCGGCCCCGGGTTATAGGAGTGAGCACACCGGAGACGGCTACTTCCGTGTGCAGCTGCACATTTCCCCTGACTGAAGCATGCGCATTTGAACCAAAAAGACGACTTTAAAAATTAAAGTTTGGCTTTTCATTCTAATGTACATGCGCAGCTGAGCAAAGTTGGAAGTAGCTGGCTCCGTGGTGCTCACTCCTGTAACCCGGGGCTGATTTTTGGTAAGTCGCTACAATCACTTGGGGGTGCCTAACGTTTGGCATCCCCAACCTTTCCTATTCCTTTAAATATATAAACATTTCTCTTTGAAATAATACTTTGGGTACATTTTCCTAGTTCTCGTTGTGTTAGGCAGAGAAATGTTTAATTTATGAAAATTGTGTTGAATATCAGTGATGACATTGCTACTGACGTGTGGTGTGTAGGAGAATCCTTTTATAGGTTTGTGCATTCATTTTCTCTTAAATTATGGAGCGGACTACATGAGTGTTTTATATCTTAAAATGACAACATTTTGGAACTTCACAGGAAGAAAGAATAATCACCAGTCCTAGACATAAGTGAAACAGTATACAAAACAGACTAATAAAAAGTACATCAAGCCTAGACCACAAAAAGAGCAATTTCAGCTAAATTAAAGAAGCGTGCCTGGGGATTACATTGACTGAATTATCTGGTTTGTTCATCAGTGTTACATAGCTAGCAATTCACGGCGAGATTAGATATCCAGCTATAAAGTAAGATCTTGTGATCTCAGTATTGGAGTACACAAAAAAAAAAAAACACAAAACTGGCATCAAAAACAATACAATATGAAACAGAGAAGGGCTTCCTCCACCTCTGTATTCTATGCCATGGTTGCTCTACTTGCTGTCCAACAATTGTAAATACCACATCTCCTCTCCTATGGTGTTCCTGCCTGGTGGTGCAGAACTCCCTGCGGTCGGCACACGTCAATCATACACAAGGAATATAGGGAGAATCACAAACACCATGTTTTTGTAGGTGGGGAGCTTTCCCCTTTTATTTTTCACCCCCTGATGTAGGGAGGGTGAAACCCCCTCGAAATGTTGATCCATTCAAAAATTCAAATTGTTTCTTTGACCGCATAAATGAAAATAGTGGGGGTAACCTTACTACAAAATGATTGACTGGAATCAAATTGGATTTGTTTAATTAAATGGTAAAAAGTATAAATATTTTATCATTATACCCTATTCCCAAGATGGACAATTTCTAAAACTTCCTAACAGAGAATTATGGTAGTGAATTGATCTAATCAGGTTCCAGGCTTAGGGGCAATGAAAATGTTCACTAGGCAATGAGGATGAATAAATATAGCCAGCCCTGTAACCTGTATTAAATAAGCCCATAGGTATTTAAGGAATATGACCGGTACTAGCCACACCTCCTCTGCTAAAGCGTCCAATGGCACAAAACGTGTCAGAAGGGAGGGGCTGACACTAGGTAGGCAGACTGCACTGTGGTGTTTCTGAATGTATTAATGATTTTTGCTGTGGATAAATTTCATTTATACATGTTTTAAGTGAGAAGCTGTGCATATTTCTTATGTATATGTAAATTATATGTATATATAACAACAGAACAATGAGAAGGTAACCAGATAACAGCTCCCTAACACAAGATAACAGCTGCCTGGTAGATCTAAGAACAGCACTCAATAGTAAAAACCCATGTCCCACTGCGTACTATTCAGTTACATTGAGAAGGAAAAACAGCCTGCCAGAAAGCAGTTCCCTCCTAAAGTGCTGGCACAAGTCACATGACCAGGGGAAGCTGGAAAATGGACAAAAATGTCTAGCCCCATGTCAGATTTTAAAACTAAATATAAAAAAAAATCTGTTTGCTCTTTTGAGAAATCGATTTTAGTGCAGAAGTCTACTGGAACAGCACTATTAACTCATGCGTTTTGAAAAAAAAACATTTTTCCCATGACAGAATCCCTTTAAGCAAGTTTTCCCAATTTCATAATGAACTTGATGGTTTCCAGAATTTTTGGTTGGGCCTTATTTCACCATGGCATCATAAAACTACCATATACCAGTAAATTCCATTTTAGCCGGGGAAACCATAGATTAGCAACTAATTAAGTGAGTGGGCATTGCGTGAGTCTGTCTGATAGAAAGTTAAACAAGAAGAAGAGCATAAGTTGGAATCAGTAGGAAATAGTTTTAATTACGGATATTGTAGTAAGGAAAAGAAAGCAGCAAAGTATAAATCCATACAGTGAGAAGTGGCAACTTTGTCTTCGATATTTTTAAGTATTTTCTACTCTAAGCTTAAATGGTTTGTAGGCCATTACAGCTTGGAACATAAATTTAGTTACACGGTTATTGAATTTTACCATTAATCAGCAAACAGACTATTTAGTCAGAGTCTCATAAGTGAATCCAGACTGTCTCTCTTGTCCTGTCCCCAGCAACACTTGACAGCTATATAGCCTACAGAAGAAAGCAATTGTTTTTATGCCCAGTTAAACTAAAAGGTATAAATGTTTCAATTTTCACTTAGTAAGTACTTGAATTAAATAAATGTGCCACAACCACTGGGTACATAAATATGCAAAGAGAGACACTGTGTTCATTCCTGTCCGAGTAGTTAGGGAAGAATTCTACTCTTTTTCCGATCTTTATTTTGGGCTCTTGGGGAGATGAGGTTACTCTGTTTACTCCATCATCCCATGGGGCAACAGTTACAAGAAGCAGAAGTATGGAATGCAGGAGTACTCCTATAGCCAACATATACTCCTAACACCCAGAACAGTAGGTGCTATTACAAATTGTTCTTATTTACCCTTTACACCCTTCTGATATACTGTGGTGACACAACCAGCTCATTAGCAGTCCAGAGTTAAAGAGGCATAATATTATTATTATTAACTACACCTTTGCACCAACCCAATAATCAATAGCAACAAACATGGGCCATTTTAAAGTGGACCTGTCACCCCAAAAAATATTCAAAATCATATTTTAATCACATTAGTCAAGCAAAATGAACATTAATTACACTATATAAATTATTTTAATCTTGTTTTCGTCAGTCTGGGAATTCATAATTATAGCAAGCAGACAGGAGCCATTTTTATATTAAGACAAGCCTTGCATCATCTCAGAATCTTGTTTGTGCACCAGAATGGGTGACTCAATGTCTATCCCCATGTCCTGGCTACACAATTAAATGGTTAAGAGAACTGGGGGAATGTGTGGGGAGCAGTGGCATCTAGGAAGTGCTGAATGGAAAGTGAAAGTAATTATCTGCCCCACCTCTATGCCTAAGGCATAGAGATGGGGCAGACAATATTTGATTGACAGCTGAGATTTTTAAATGAGCTTAAAACTGCTATGAATGCTTTAATAAAAATTTGAAATTGGATTTCATGTTTAATTTGAAAAGGACTTTTATTATACAGATTTGTGTGTCTGGGTGACTGGTCCACTTTAAAGTTCAAGGAAAGGCAAAAAAATAAAACCCCATTTTTACTTTCTTTAATGATAAAGAAACCCATCTTCATATATACTTTAATGAAAAAATGTCTACCGTTTTTATAAGAAACCTGACTGCATGCAGTGAAATTCTCCCTTCATTTACTTCTGTGGATAGGAATTGTCAGACTGTCCCTCAGGGAAACAATCTTACTCATAAACAGCAGGGGGGAGACCCAGCCTTACTTCCTAGCCATGCAGAACTCAAGCAGCTTTGTTTCCTGGTTTTGATAATTTATCATGATCCCTAAGCAGCCAAGACCACATTGAGCATGTGCACAGTCTTGGTCTTGCAAAGATGTGTAACAAAGTTACAAGATGACAGCCCCCTGTGGCCAACTTTGAAAGCATAAATCATTTGTTTGATTAGGATTGTGGTGCAGTAAGTTCATGTTTATGTTTCATATACAAAATACAGCATTTCTAGCCTTATTCTATTTTAGACTTTCCTTGTCCTTTCATTACTTTTTTTCTTAAAGTTAAATGCATTATAAATATAAAAAGTCAAAGAATGTTTAGTAAATATATAGTGATCAAGGTCCTATTCATTGGTTACTGGTTGATGCTTGGAGCAGGAACTCCAGGTTAGAGATTCCATCGCCATGATAGTGGTCTGATAGGTAGCTTTCCTGGCTGACACCCCTTTTTTGTCCTTCGTCAAATAGGCAATTGTAGTGTGTTGTGCAGCTTTTCACTGATGATTAATTGCAGCTGGAACACTGCCCATGTGAAATGTACTTAATGTGACAATATCGGGGCCCATCAACCATAAGAGACCATTCATACATTTACCATCGACAGTGGTTTTTTACACAAAGACAAGAACTTTTCACATGGAACACATTCAAATCGTGTTGTTCATTAGATTAATTATGCTGAAGAAAGGGCATCGGAAGAAATCATTATTTTAAATTTAAAATATCAGAGCTTGAAAATAATGTTTTACCATCTTGTTTGAGGCATTTTAACATTCAAATGATGAAGGGACAGTCTGCATTTTGAGCCTGAAGCAATAAACCCAAGCAAGTAGAAAATACAACTGCTACATAATGAATGTATAAGTAACCCTTGAATATAAATGAGCTACAGGGCAGTGAATAACCCAAGGACTTGTATTCTTCCTCTGCTGCTACAAACAAAATTCGTAGTATAATGGGCCCACTTGGTATGTAGATTGCACCAGAGATGAGTCATGTCTCCAGAAACTATTATTCTGTGATTACGGGAAAAACAATTGCCTCTGTGTTCATTTTTTTGTGTAAATTCTCATGTAAAATGGGTCATGTACAGTTCGCTGCGCCACATACAGATATGATGTGTTTTATAAAGCTTGTGCAGTGTTAAAGGAACAGTAACACCAAAAAATGAAAGTGTTTTAAAGTAAAGAAAATATCATGTAGTGCTGACCTGTACTGTTAAAACTGATCTGTTTACTTCAGAAACACTACTATAGTTCATATAAACAAGCTGCTGTGTAGCAATGGCGGAAATTGAAAAATGGCTATATGGCACAGGATAAGTAATGGATAACAGATAACATTATGTTCTACAGAGCCGTTTCTCCTTTGAATGGCTGTCCCCATGGTTACACAACAGCTTATTTATATAAACAATAATAGTGCTTCTGAAGCAACCACTGCAGTTTTACCAGTGCAGGGCAACACTGTATTATATTTTTTATTACTTTAAAACAATAAAAAAAATTTATGTTACTGGTCCTTTAAGACAAGAGGGGATCACTTGAGAGGGCATTGGTCAGCATTGCTATACTTTATTATATCTATTAAGAATCCTCAGACAATTAGATTATCCAAATTCATTCTGAAACAGTGTTGCACCTCATATTTGCTTTTAGAAGTAGAATAAAAAAGTGCACTGCCAAGTGTTTTAATTAGGAATATTGATGGTTTGTTATTTCTTGTCAATCTGAAACTGGAAGTTATGTCATATTTTACCTTCAACAACAAGTCAGCAGCCCACAGAGAAGCCTCTGCATAATGAGTTGCTCCTTATCTTACAACCTGACAAACTGTAAGGGGAGGGAGGGGTTTGTTTACACTGAGGATTCTCTGTGGACTGTATTTGTTGCTGTAGATTGTGGCTTTTTCTTTTAGAAGTTAGCCTGCAAGAAATCACAAAATTCCATAACATAACTGGTAGATCCTGGACCCGGGTGCAATTGCTCATTCAGCACGGCTGATAGTTCCACCATTGACAAAACCCATCCATGTTTCTTAATTAAAATAATATGCATAACGTATGTTCAGGACAAGTCCTATTCATTCAACTTCTGTTGAAACAGTGAGTTTACGACCCACTTAAATAAGGTATTTTACATAAATACTTACAAAATAAACACATGGCAAAGCAGGTTATACTGCACTTTTATGAAAGGCACAATAACACAGTGTGTGTATTGTGTACATTGTTACAATTCATTAATGGTACAGCTAGCAGACCAACTATTGCAACAGATAGAAAATACATATCAATTTACATACCATTCTGCAGTGTGCTTAGTGCAATTTCAGACGCAATCTCCATTTTCTTTTCCAAACGCAAGTGTTTTTTTATCCATAATGCTAGCATCATTACCTCCACAAGGGATAAATGCACTTGATGCAATATTGTCACTATTGGTGCCATGCACAACCACATGTTGGCCTGGACTGGCAATCTGTTCAGGCAAATGCCGGTGGGAGCAGAAGATGAAGCCAACGGAGAAGCTGCTGTTACCTAGGAGGAAGGAGACCACCTTTCAAATTTTAAAGGTAATTTGCCACTGAACATTTTTTTTTCAAACCATGGCCACCAATTTTTTTTTTTACCTTATGGGGGAGAGCCCTGACCACCATTTTTTTAATGGGGAGACCCTGGCCACCAATTTTTTTTTAACATGGGGTGGGGAGACTGGCAACAAATTAATTAATTTGGGGGGCTGGCACAAATTTCTTTTTGTTTAAAATGTGCAGGGAACTACCCACCAATGCTTTAACTTGGAGGGTGACTGGTCACAAAAATTTTTTTTTTACTTTTAAGGGGGGGCCTTGACCACTAATGTAGGGGAGCCTGGCTGTTAAAATTGAACATTTCCGTATATATAAACAAAGCAGCTATTTCTTCAACCACTAACATATTTATTGCTCCTTACATTTTAAAATACAGCCTGGTACGGTTCATATTCATGCCAATATTTACATACTACAGTAAGACTCAATCACTGCAAAACTGCAGATGAAAATAGGAAATGTAGCGAGGATAGTATTGACATAGATAATGCAATTAGCAAAATCAGTTGCCAATAGCAACCAATTACACTTTGCTTTTCATTTTTCATCTTTTAGCATACTGTTTTGGCAGCTACGCTCATGCAGTTTAGCGACTACATTCCTAGAACTACGTGTGATGGTCAGATAGGCTTGGTAGCCCCACATTATTATGCTTACATTGCATATCTTATTTGGAGATGCCTGAACCCACATTCTGGTCCCTACATACTTATGATTAATATATCCTTGATTTTTTGGAATCTGCAATTAGGGACAGCTTATTTTCCTAAATGCAACCAACCATATTATTTCATCTGCCATGAAATATTCTGAAAAGATAAATGTAAAAGGAAGAAAGAGATGAATCAGCTATGAATGAGGCTTTTAATATTTGTATGACATGCAGGGCTCATTCACAATGCCCCACTCAGTGTTCAAAATGGAAAAAAAAAAGACCTTTATCATTTTGTTGTTTGAACTTTGCTCACTGCCTGGGGTGTTGTGCAAATAATGGCAGGCCTGCCAACTGTAATATGTACTGAATGCCCCTTAATGCTCTTGTAGTGGAGACCCAGAGGGTCTTAAAGGAAAACTATTCCCCCAAAATGAATACTTGAGCAACAGATAGTTTATATCAAATTAAGTGACATATTAAAGAATCTTACAAAACTGGAATATATATTTAAGTAAATATTGCCCTTTTACATCTCTTGCCTTGAACCACCATTTTGTGATGGTCTGTGTGCTGCCTCAGAGATCACCTGACCAGAAATATTTCAACTCTAAGGGCCCTTACACACGGGCGTTTTTACCTGCGCTCCCCTGCGTTCCATTTTGCTGCGTTCAGCCGCAGGGAAGCGCAGATATAGACGCACTCAATTATTTTCAATGGGGCTGTACTCACACGAACGCATGTAGGCGCCAAATGCAAGAAAAATGCAGCATGTTGCATCTGAACCTGCGTTTGTCGCTTATACGCATCTCGTGGGTACAACCTCATTGAAAAGAATGAGGTGCGTCTAGACCTGCGCTTCCCTGCGGCTGAACGCAGCCAAACGCAACGCAGGGGAGCGCAGGTCCAAAACGCCCGTGTGTAAGGGCCCTAACTGTAACAGGAAGAAGTGTGGAAGCAAAAGACAGAACTCTGTCTGTTAATTGGCTCATGTGACCTAACTTTATAGTTTGTTTGGTATGTTTGTGTGCACCGTTGGATCCTAGGAGGCTGTCCTTATTTTTTAAAATGCCAATTTTCTATTTATGATTACCCAATGGCACATACTACTAAAAAAGTATATTATCATGAAAATGGTTTATTTATATGAAGCAGGGTTTTACATATACAGTAGAACCCCCATTTTACATTCCCTGATTTTGAGTTTTCCCTCATTTTACATTGTTGTTTTGTGGTCCTACCTATATATTATGCATAATACATTTCCATGATTTTAAGTTTTCCCTCATTTTACACCATTTTTTTCTGGTCCCCTGAAAAACGTAAAATGGGGGTTCTACTGTAAGTTGTTTTAGGCAATATCTTTCTATAGAGACCTACATTGTTCGGGGGGTATAGATTTCCTTTAAATGACTCCTATTATCTTCAGACTCGAATATATTTTAATTCTATAGTGATTTGGTGTTGCTTTACTAATCTGGTCATGCGCATAAAGAATGACCACAGATCTAGTCTAGTGGGTAGTCATATTTTGCTTACTTCTAACCTAAGCAGTTCTTGTTTCTCAGTTTTGAACACATAATATTACAAAACAGTAGCTTATACTTGATCCAAACTAAAAAAGGTCCCAAGCATTCTGGATATAATATTTTTTATAGACAAACCAGCCATTCTATCCAGAGTGCAGTATATTTATGCTTTGACACTATGGAGCAAGAAACACCTAATGAGAGGGAACTGAAGGGATAGCATACCTCTGTTAAGAACACAATGGGGGTTATTTATAAAGTTCACACAGCAAATATTTATTAGCAAATATTGCACTGCTGGGCCCATCTTTCCAGTTTTTACACATTCGTATTGTGAAAATAGTGTTGATGGTAACTGAAATTCTCAGCTTGCGAAACGGTTTCGTGAATATTTTCACTGCCACCAAAGCTGTGGCGTAATTCAAATGCAGAGTGTGCCAATAAAATTTTTGCCATATATAAAAATCTCATATAGACTGCATGGTTGCAAGGGTAACGTGGACCCTAGCAACCAGATTGCTGACACTGCAAACTGGAACACTGACTAAAAAAAAAAAGTTATAATACAAAAACCACAAATAGAAAATGAAAACCAACTGCAAATTGTCTCAAAATATCACTCTACATCATACTAAAAGTTATCTCAAAGGTGAACAACCCCTTTAATGAATGAAACACTTTAATCAGCACAGCTAGTGCTAATATATCTGCAACAAAGTATCAAAGGACTGGAAAGCTCTAGTTAAATACAACAGGTCCTTAAAAGTAAAGGAGATGCACACAGAGTACAAGAGATCTAGAATACAGCCACACAAAACGGCCTGGGACAGAAAGAACATATCAATAACTTACCACTAACAGAGTCAGGAATTAGACCCAGTTACTATATCTCTCACAATACAATTTATCAAAGTCTCCAGAACACAATTCCACCTCTCACACTCTCCACAACCTACTCTGTGTAATCAGCTGACCAGGTGATGTTCATAGCTTCCTCTCAAAGTTGATTGGTTAGCACTCTTGCAAGGATTAACTCTTCCATTGCTGAGTAAACCAGAAGGGAGGAATTCCCATAAGCCTCACACGCTTATGGAACAATGGGAATCTTTAAACCATTTCCTAATCCACCAGAACATACCCAGTTACATCCAGCATACTCCAATAATTTTACAGTAAAATTAGACCCGTTTCAGGTTGAATTTTAGCACACAATAAAGGACACTTTATTGGGAGATGCCATAGGTTTTGGACTTACAAATTCAAGCACATAATACTATTTGCTTTTCATCATCTTGAGATTTATGCTGTGCTCAAGTTGCTGTGCTATGCTCCTGTCCTTGTAACTATAACTATATATATATATATACATACATACACATATATATATATATATACATACATACACATATA
>CM044433.1:72973330-73050767 GCA_024363595.1 Xenopus borealis | reverse complement strand
TTTGTAACTCTGCACAAGGCAGTCTCGGTAGAGTGAGCAGGCCGGAAACCAGATTGCATATACATATGATACTATATAAAGGTTATTATTAACCTTTATATAGTATCAACATATTCCACTTTGTATTTCAGGGATTTTGCATATATATCTAGACATATATTATCAGCATGTCCCACAGTGTGTACACTGGTTTCACAACTGGAGTCATATATGCTGTGGTACCCAAGCCAAGACAAACCTTGTAAATGGTGTCTATATGGGTAGAGATGTGGGTTGGCAGGTCTGGAGATTTGTAGGTCAGATTGTTGGTCTTATCTACAGCATTTTTAAATTTATTTTTTCCTCACGCACCTTTGATTGATCAAATCCAATTTTCTGCAATAGGTTAGCCCACAAGGGGGTTAAAATGGAGGTTGGGGATGTAGCCCCACCTAGGCTAGACCTTGTCCAGTTAAGAGGCAGAGCACTGGTTACATTTGACCCTCTCTCCACAGGATGGGCCTTTACTACATGAAAGGGTGAAGGAATGGTGTTGTGAAACCACACCTCGCTTATGCTGCATGACTAAATAAATAAATTGGATGATGGAAGGCTCTAGAACAAAACAAATAGCAACAGGCTTTATTCTTTTGTTCACCTTCCGTTGTTTTCAAATATTTCGCCAGAAATAAGGACTTTTTCCAATTATTTCTGTTTTTTGTGCGTGACTATTTTTCTAATATTGAAGGGTGAAGTGTAATTTTTCACCTTCTAAAGCAGCTCTGGGTGGTATGGGGGGGGGTCGCTGACCCTGTTAACTGTTCTAAATTGATGCATTTAGTTGATAAGTTTCTGCTGAGCTGAATCCCTGAGACACATGCTCAGATTCGGAGAGTATACTTCCCCAGCGACAAACCTCCTCTTCTTTGGGGGTGACTAATCTTCCCCTGCCTTCCCTCCAACTAGAATGTAAATCACCAGCCGGGATGGCACTCGGAGCGTTTCGTTTTCCTCACGAGCCAGCGGGAAGGCAGGGGAAGGCAGTTTGGGGAGATTAGTCACCCCCCCCTGAAGAGAGGAAAATGCCGGTGTCTTTTCCTTTTTACCAGGTGATAGACTGCAAAAGATCGTTTTTTTTTTTTTTAGGGTACCCGGCTTCCCCCCTACATTTCCTAACATATGGAACATAGACTATACAGTGGGCACATGTGTAGGGCAATAGAACAACTCTACTTTATTTTATTAAGGTTTCCCGGGCTTGTGTAACGTAATGTATTTGCTGCTAAATATACGTGCATTGAGCTTAAACTACCCGCCATATGCAAATTTGCCAATGCTAGCGCAACTTTGCTTGCCAAAGTAACTCTAGTGCAACTTTGCCTACATTCGGCGCCATGGACATAACTCATTTTAGTGAATTAGCGTTGTCCTGGCGAAGTGTTGCAATGTGAGCGAAGCAGACACTGACGAAGTTGCACTCTTTAGTGAATTTTCCCCATGGCCTTTTGCCCAACAACTAGAGAACAAAGTATTGTAGTCATTTAAAGCCATAGGGGAAACCTTCACAGTCACAGGTCAGGTTCAGGTCTGGGTTTTTAAAATTGGACCCTAGCTAATCCCTACTGTGTATGCTCCTCACACTTTATTAATTACATTTTTATTAAGCTATCTTACCCTTCCTCACCAGCTCTAGTCATTCCATTCATCCTCTACTCCAGTTCCTCTTATCTTGTGGCAATGCAGGCTTTTTGACTGCTTTATACTTTTTTCTTCATTATTTTTACAATTCATCATAATTTTCCCCATTCCTCTCTTAAAGGGCATGTAAAGGCAAAAAAAACTAAATCCAATTTTTACTTTCTTTAATGAAAAAGAAACCTAAGTACATTTTTTTCTAAGAAACTTGGCTGTCTACAGTGAAATTCTCCCTTGATTTACTGCTGTACATAGGAATTGTCAGATGGTCCCTAACTGCTTTGCATGGAAACAATCATACTTATGAACAGCAGGGGGAGCTCCCACCTTACTTCACAGCCGTGCAGAACTCAAGCAGCTTTGTTTCCATTTAGAACAGTCAGCAACTTTGTAGAGATTTGTATTGGATTTTATTTTTGCCTTTACATCCCCAGTTACAGTTACAGGGACAAAGATCATGGAGCCAGATTTAAACAGATAAGCTGGGATTCTATTTGGATGATATTTTTCTGCAGCCACTGCTTCTGCAGAGTTGGAGAAAGTTTGTATTAAACAATACAAAAACTATAAAATCTACATTATATTACATGAAAACACAGGACCCAGTGCTGCATATTCTGATTATTAATCAGTCTTGATGTATCTGCTTCTGGCAGATATTATTTGACTTGTGCTGTTTTGATAATTTATGCCGATCCCTAAGAAGCCCAGACCACAATGAGCATGTGCACAGTCTTCGTCTGGGAAAGATGTATAACAAAGTTGCAAGATGACAGCCCCCTGTGGCCAACTTTGAAAGCATAAATCATTTGTTTAGCGGTTTGTGATTTATTAAGTTCATGTTTATAATAAAAAAAATACAGCATTTCTAGCCCTATTCTGTTTTAGACTTTATGGGGGGAATGTAATTAAAGTTGCAAAGAGAAAAACATTGCACACCAATAAGGGCAAGGCCAGACGGGGAGATTCGGGGGAGATCTGTCGCCTGGCGACTTCTTGCCGCGACGAATCTCCCCTGAATCTCCCCGAATAGCTAGTCAGCGATGCGCACTCGCTAAGCGTAAAGTCGCCTGCGCTTGTTCACACGCGCTGCTGCGTGTGAACAAGCGCAGGCGACTTTACGCTTAGCGAGTGCGCAGCGCTGACTAGCTATTCGGGAAGATTCTGGGGAGATTCGTCGCGGCGAGAAGTCGCCAGGCGACAGATTTCCCCCGAATCTCCCCGTCTGGCCTTGCCCTAAGAGTTTAAATTCATATCTCGCAATGTAATATTATTCCTTAAACGGTTATTGCATTGTGAATCGTTATTGCGCATTGCGGATTATATTTGCTTAAAGGTGTCGTAATCTTTTGGAGCAAACATTGCGACTTTTTCAGTAAGAAGTTTTACATTGACAGCGCATTAACGCAAAGAACAAAATTTGCAAACGGCCTTCCGCAGGCGGAAGCGATTGCTAAACAGTTTCCAGGTTCGTAAAAGGTATATTGCATTCGCGCAAAGCTAAATTTGTTCGCGCAAAGGCTTAACTTTTCGCATTGCGAATATTGTTTGCGTTACCGACATATATTACATTCCCCTATTTGACTTCTTTCTCTCCTTGGCTCTTTTGGTTTTACTCCTCCCCTCAAAATACGGAATAGCTTCGCACTCTCTGTCTTCCTACAACAGTTTCGGGTTCCATTGCCACATACAATGCTGTATTGGCACAGTCACTAGACACCAGAGAGTGGCTTTAGAAGTGACACATTGGGATCTAGGAGACCTTTGCATGAATCCTGGGAAGAAATCCAATGTTCCATTCCGAGTTCTCCTATTTTCCCTACAGGCTAAATTGCACCATCTGGGTTTTATATCACACTGTGCAGAAGCCAACAGCATGGTTCCCCCCATTATGAAGTATATATGTGTGAGTGTGTGTATATATATATATATATATATATACATATATATATATATATATATATATATATGTAACGCTTTTTTTGGCTATACAGCACAAAATAGTTAGGGTGTCCAGCTAATGGAAGAACATGGGTTACATTGGACTCACACTTCAGGATCAGGGCCTTCGCTAAGTGGAAGATTCCATTCAGATGAGGAAGTATAACTACAACTCACAAGCTATGTTGCTATAGAAATAGTAAAAAAGATGGACACCAGGAGATTCTTATGATGAAAACAGTAACAAATGGTTTATTATGCACGAGGCAAATATCCCCAGGTTTAGGTATGCTCACACAGGAGCTTGGTTCATAGCAGATGTTACACAGGATAATAGCAGATGTCAGCAGATATTCATACACACATCACAGCTAGCAATTCCCATGCAAAGATCCTGTGGCTGTGACTGACTGGAATACCAGATAAGGCCGGGTAGCTGCTGCTAAGCCCTAATTCCTATTACAATGTTATCCCTGCACTAAAAGCATCACAGGGGAGCTTTGTAAGGAAGATCACTTCCTGCTAACACTCCTCGTTGGAACATAGAACTGTTCATACTAAATACAACTGACTATCTTTCTCTCTCTAGAGAGACTATTACAAATGCTAACCTGTATCTTGCTAGTCCTCGTTCACGGGGTGGCCTGGTCCCCCGACTCAGGTCTCTAACAGTTAAAGGTCCTGTTAGGGCAAGTGGCTTACTGGGGCCTTGTTGATCCCAGGCTCAATGGAAACAACCAGCTTGATGAAGAACCAGCAGCCAAAGAGGAAGTGGCCACTCTTTCCCAGCACTATAAAACTGCGTGGCAGGAAGTGGTCATCACTCTCTGGGCTATAGCTATTGGATAATAATACAAATTGTAACATAAGCTTTTGCCTAGTGACAAGATGATCAGGGACTTAACTCCATAGGTGCCGAATAGAAACCTATGGGTCCCTACATTTATATACATGAGACCGTTGAATCCCGGAAAGGAAGTTTCGCTACCCTGATTATGCTTTAAATGGGTATGCTTCAGTCTATAGAGAATTCCAGGAAAATAGAAAACTCAGAAGTGAAACTTGCATTCCCTTCCTAGCAACTAAAGCACATTACAGGGATGAGAAGGTTATACTGTGGATGAAATAACACCATAAGCTTTAGTCCAGTATAAGCTGCTTTTATATCAAGCTTTCTGTAATATTACCTTTTCAATTCTTACCTCCTCAGGGTCAGAATGGGCTGACGGAACACCGGGAAAAAACCTGTTCACACAATCAGCTGGCCCCCAAAAAGAAATATGCGGCCGTGGGGGTTCATAAATGTGCATGGGGCCCGAAGGTTTGGAACCCGGTGGACGCCCATGATACAGTCCTACGCTGTACCTCTTATTGCATCATAATAGCATACTGCTTATTATATAGTATGGATCGAGTTGTGTACTGTATCTTATTAAGTAGATGCTTAACATTTAAGATTTCATATCTCAAATACACTATTCACAGTAGAAATAGTTTCAACCTATTTCTGAGGAGCAGGCCATTCTAGGCAACCACTATAAAATAGGATGCCCTGGTTTTCATTGGAATCTATTAGCCATCAGCTTATGTACGGTAGCTGATCCAGAACTGGTGGTGAAATCAGCTATGAACAAGGTTTACTAAGGGTGTGGAAAAATAATAAATATACATATTTGTCCTCCGAGAGCAATAGTATTTATTTAATTGAATGGCAATCAAACGTCCGGACATTGAAAACCCCGGCAGTTAAGCTTTCAAATGCATTGGAAAACACTTTACAACCAGTTTGTTTGTGTATGTTGCTATGGATAATGCACAGCTTAAATCTATTGCAACTTGGGGTAAAGTGGAAAGTCTACACAAGCAGCTGCTGGAGAGTGAGCTCCAAAAGAGCCTGCAATCATAAGGGACTTGCAGCTTATAACGAAACAGATGTTATAGGAAAATGGTGTTATTACTTCAACATAGGCAAGCAAAGGATGTATGCTCAGCGTGATGTTTTACATAAGACTACCTTAAATCAGCAGTGTTTCCACTGGAATCATTTCAGTATGATTTTTGTCATTTACTGTTTCACAGTTACGGCATAGAGACAACTGTGTAGGTCTTGGGAAAAGCAAATATGGCTACCTCACTGCCCATGATTAATCCACAACAACAGTGCTGTCCATCTGGCCTGTGTGGGCCCCCACATGAAATTCGTACTGCTGTGACTGCTTACCTTGTGTATGCCTTAAAAGATATCAATGTTGAGATTAAGTGACCCCTGTATTGTTTACACCTCAAATTCATACTGTAACCCCATCTGCATTGTTCACACCTCTAAAGCTCTGCACTGTTCACTCAGACCCAGACTGAAAGTGCCATATTCGACTTGCCTTATGCTCCTAGTGTGTGCCATACTCTGCCTACCCTATGCTCCCTGTGTGTGCCATACTCTGCCTGCCCTACTTTCCCTGTGTGTGCCATACTCTGCCTGTCCTATGTCCCTGTGTGTGCCATGCTCTGCCTGCCCTATGTGACTTGTGTGTGCCATACTCTGTCTGCCCTATGCTCCCTGTGTGTATTATACTCTACCTACCTTTTGTTCTCTGTGTGGGCCATACTCTGCCTGCACTGTATTCCCTGTATGTGCCATACTCTGCCTGTACCATGTTCACTGCATGTGCCATACTTTGCTTGTGCCATGTTCCCTGTGTGTGCCATACGCTGCCTGTGCTATGTTCCCTGTGTGTGCCATACTCTGCCTGTCCTATGTCCCTGTGTGTGCCATGCTCTGCCTGCCCTATGTGACTTGTGTGTGCCATACTCTGTCTGCCCTATGCTCCCTGTGTGTATTATACTCTACCTAACTTATGTTCCCTGTGTGGGCCATACTCTGCCTGCACTGTATTCCCTGTATGTGCCATACTTTGCCTGTACCATGTTCACTGTGTGTGCCATACTTTGCTTGTGCCATGTTCCCTGTGTGTGCCATACGCTGCCTGCGCTATGTTCCCTGTGTGTGCAATACTCTGCCTGCACTATGTTCCCTGTGTGTGTGTGTGCCATACTCTACCCGTCCTATGCTCCCTGTGTGTGTGCCATACTCTGCCCTATGCTCCCTGTGTGTGCCATACTGTGTCTGTCCTATGCTCCCTGTGTGTGCCATACTCTGCCCTATGCTCCCTGTGTGTGCCATACTGTGCCTGTCCTATGCTCCTTGTGGGTGCTCTTTGTTCTAGGGGGTTTGTTTTGCATTTGGAAATTGTCATTAGGAGCCCCTAAGTTTTTTAGTCATGTGCTGGGGGGGGGGGGTCTGTATTTTCCACAGAGGAGGTATATGGATTTAAGAGTATGTTTTAATATGATTAAACTTCTCACCTATGAGTTATATCCCTGCAGTGAGCACCAACCATTTGGGGTTTTCATGTGCTAGGACCATTAATCTGGAGATGGTGTTAAAGATTATTGTGTTAACATGGGTGTGATTTAAAGTGTGTGTGGTTAAATGGGGGGGTGATCAACACTGGCTTCCATTATTGGCCCTCCACCAAATAGACTAGAACAATTCCAGCCCTCAGTAACACAGAAGTTGGACAGCACTGCACTACAACAATAGATAAAGAACATTCAAGGCACTAGACAGGCCAAGCTTCCATTATTGGCCCTCCACCACGTAGACCATAAAAATTCCAACACCTGTTACCACAGGAGTTGGACAGCACTGCACTGCAACAATAGATAAAGAATAGGGCATTAGACAGGCCTATAGTGGCAAAAGGCTCTAGTGATGAGCAACATTTTTTGTCAAGTTTTGCTGTAAAAACTACACCCATAGACTACAATGGGTGAGAAAAATTGTCTGTCTCTTTTGTCACACATTGACTTCAATGCATTTTAGTGGAATATCCACTGTTTCACAAATTTTTGGCGAAGCAAACATGTGAGATTCACCCATCACTAGAGCTGTAGGAAAAGACCTTCAGTTAGCAAAAGTGCAACCCAAGGATTATATGAATCATGTTATGTTCAGCCCCAATCTAAGCAATGGCATAATACATCTTGGAAAATCTTTTTGAGTAACACAAACATTTATCACTAACTTAAAATGCTCCATGTTAAATAATATGTAAATGTGTAAAATATTCTGTCAAACAATTCACTTGTTTAATGTTAAACAGAATAAAAAGACTTTGAATACTTTATCACTAGTGTTTACATTCATGTCTTTAAAGCTGCCCACTAAATTTGGAAATTTAGAGGTGTGGTTCACCTTTAATCCGTAGATGGCTTGCACATCGGACAGTAGTTAAAAAATTCCTTATTACATATTAAAAATCATGACTCAGACAATTTTTAATATTTGATTTTAAATAAAGGAATTTTTAAACTACAGTCCCCTGTGCAAGCCATCTTTGGATTAAAGTTGTGACTTCTCCCCTGGCTACAGGTTCAGGACACTGGCACCCAGGCCATTAAGAGAATCGGGTGAATTACTACCTAATTTGAATTGCTGTTATGCCTCAAAGTTTGGATGTCCTGGATTGTGCTTCTCTGTTGCGTTCCCCCATCGAGTGCTGCACCTGGGGTAGGAACACCCGGGTCAAAAAATGTTTGGAGTAAGTTAAAATTAAAACTAAATTCAGCTGAGCCACACTTTGGGGTATATTTATCAAAGAGTAAAGTTCCGCCACTAGAGGGAAATTCCGCAACTCTCAATTCATTTCTATGGGATATTTGAAGGCGTATTTATCAAAGAGTGAAATTTCACTTTCACCCATTGATAAATACTCCTTTCAAAATCCCATAGACATTAATGGAGAGCTGTGGAATTTCCCTCTAGTGGTGGCACTTCACTCTTTGATAAATTTACCCTTTTATTTCAATACCGTGGTTCACCGTTAAGATAAATTTTAGCATGTTAAAGAATAGCCAGTTTTAAGCAACTTCTGACTCTTTCCAGCTTTCAAATGGTATAACTGACCCCGTCTAAAAAACAAACGTTCTGCAAAAGTATAGATTTATTGTCATTGCTACTTTTTATTACTCATCTTTCTGTTCAGGTCCTCTCCTATTCATATTCCAGTCTCTTATTCATCTCAATGCATGGATGTTAGGGTAATATGGACCTTAGCAACCAGACTGCTGAGATTGCAAATTGGAGAGCTGCTGAATAAAAACCTAGATAACAAATAACTCAAAAAGCACAAATAAAAAAAAATGGAATTACAAATTGCCTCAGAATATCACTCTCTGCATCATACTAAAAGTTATCTCAAAGGTGAACATCATCCATCTTAAACTGGATTTTTGTTCTATCTAACTTGTACAACTCATATTAGTGTCATCCTGTACAATTCAAAAGTTTGTTGAGCAATCATTTTTAGACTGTTTATTGTATTGCATACCAAACTGGACAATAAAATCAAAGAGGACCTCGGCTCAGCTAGAAAGTGGATTGCATTTCTTACATCTGTTTTATGTGTCCATGGATAATGTTTCTACTGAGTTCTGTGTATTTTTGTGAAGATTAACAGTTTATATGACATCTGTTGATGTTAAGCAAAATCGTATAAACCAAATGAATAATGCAAATGGTTATAAATCTCAGTACTCAATGGGGGATACTTAAAGTGTTGGCAGATAGGACTGTATCAAAAGAGACAGCAGATCCAAAGACTGCTGGGGGCACAAGAAGGCAGATAGCCCCTAGCGTGTATTGATATACAATACACCTTTCTGTATGTAAGGGCACAACTAGCCAAATATTTGTCACTGATGGGAGGTCTAAAAAGATTCTCCTGTGGGACAGTAACTTCTAGTTACTGTATTGTTATTAAAGATAAGAAACTAAGTTACTGTATGTCTTGAGGGCTAATTCATTTTGATCTTTAATACTGATGAAACATATATATATAGAGGCCTTGGCCTGCAGATGTTAAAATAGAGAGTCTCTGGGAGGTAGAAATTCGAATGGGCAGCACTCTGATTAAAATTGCCTTTATTTTGTACATGCAGGGCAACAAACGTTTTCGAGGCTCAAAACATTGCTCTGTTTGTTGCCCTGCATGTACAAAATAAAGGCAATTTTAATTGGGGTGTCGCCCATTCGAATTTCTATAAGCATTTTACACATGTGGAAGGACACGAGGGAAAAGTGCACCCGGGAATTAAGTTGCAGACAAGTGAGTGCAACTTGAATTAACTACAATAGCCACTGGGAGGTAGACAATGAATTAAAGGTAGGGAACACAGACAGAGAATTAGGCGTCAAGGATAAACTATGAGAAAGTAATGAAGCGCCTGGTTCTAATTGCCCTGGGGGGCTGTGGGGCACAATAGAGAGACTGCAGTTTGCCAGACACAGCTCTGAATTGCACAGCTGCCCATGCGTATCAACTGACACACATACACAGAACAAGATTACCCTCCACACACACACTCATAGCCTTCCCTTGGTAGAAGTTATACTGAATGCCTAGCCAATCCAAAAACAGACAAAAGCACCAGCCAGTCTTTAGGGTGCACCTGTCCAGAAACTGTACTTTATTAAGTAAACTTAAGATAGAAGGTAAAGTTGGCCATAGATGGGATGTCACTCAATCAGCCCTTGCATTAATGCATGCAACAGCTTTTTAATGTTCTGGTTCCTATGGCTGACCATAGGCCAGGACTGGACTGAGAATTAAAATAGGCCCTGGCATTTCAGGTACACAAGAGGCCCATCAGCCCACATAGAGGCCCAAACAGCCCCCACCAGCCCACTAAACACTGGCTTTCTATGGGACCTTATAGCAGCCCATCTGGCATTTGTCCTAACCCACAAATGACCAGTCCGGGCCTGCCATAGGCCCAAATAAGTAAAGAGCAGCAGCAGAGTAGCTTCAACATTATCCAAGCAGTGGACATTTTCTGGCATTGCCTACCCATATTATTTAGCAATCTAAATCAGCCAAACCTTGGCTTATATGGCCAGCAAGAAAATGCTTTAACTGTAGAATAGGGAGTTAGTAACACAAGATGCTCTCAGGGGAAGGATCTGTAATTGTGAGTATATAACATAAGATGGTCTCAGGGAAAAGACTTGAAACTGGGATAATGAGTATAGTAAGGCAGGATAGTCACAGGGAAAGAACTGCAATTATGAGACAACAAATATAGTCAGGCAAGATGGTCTTTAACTGGTATACCGAGTACAGTAAGGCAAAATGTTCCAAAAGGATGGGACTTTAATTATAGGGTATCTTAAAGCAGACATATTGTCACGGGTTGGCCTTCGTTAGGCGCCCAGGGGAAGTAGTGGACCAAGGAGGAAGCCTTTAGGGGTGCAATAACGTAGCTAGGCAAGGAGCAGGCAGGAATCAGCAGGTTCAAGCAAAAAGGTGTATTACAGGAACAAAAATAGAACAAAGTCCAGGCAAGGCAAAATACAGGAACACAGGAACAAAAGTACAGGAAACAGGATCAAAAGCACAGGAAACAGGATCAAAAGCACAGGAAACAGGATCAAAAGCAATGTCAGGATCAATAACAACACCCAGGAACAATATCAGTATGGTCCTATAATTGGGCGCCATAATGGCTTTCAATACCCCTTTAAATATTTAAATTTCGCGCCAAAACGAGCGCGGTGACGTCATCGCGTCAAGCGTGACGCGATGACGTCACTACCCGGCGCCGCATATCCACGTGGCGGCTATGGGCGCCGCCATTGTGGATATGCTGCCGGATGGAGAGGACGCGCCGCCCGGAGCTAAAGGTAAGCCTCCGGGCGGCGCGATCCTGACACATATATATACAGTATATGACTTGTGTTGTATAGTGAGTATAGCAAGGCAAGATGTTTTCAAGAACAGAAGCTGTAACTGGGTATAATGTGTATAGTAATGCACTGTATACACTATAATTGCAGGGCCTGTTTTGTCTACAGTTACACCTCTGCTTTTCAGTAAAATAATTTGTGAGCTAGTATCACAGTAGCTGTGGTTGAAAAAATCCCACAACAATCAAATTGAACATTTTGTTCTAGCAAAACCTGCCTAACTGCTAGGTGATCTTGTGTAATGCAAACAAGGGGCATGGCCAAAAATGTTGCCACTATGTTTTTGTGTTCACGGAGGTCAGATTAATAACTTGTATGGGGCACCTGATGGAGTGCTTATCATTACACTAGGAATTTAAGAAGAGCAACAGAAGTTCGGTTCTGTTAATAGATGGCAGCCAGGTACAGGCAAGGTTACAGGTACAGAAGGGCAAGCAGGAGGGCAGTGGCCAAGTTGGTAATGCATCTGGGGGTGTTGTGTTCTGTAATATATACCATATATGGAAGTCACTGTATTTATCCTGTGATGCATATTGAGGGCACTGTGTGGGTGCTGGGATATATTTTGGGGGCAGTGTGTCAGAAATTGATTTCCTTTTTATATGTAATAATAAAACAGTAGCTTGTACTTGATCCCAACTGAGCTATAATTAATACTTATTGGAAGCAAAACCAACCCATTGGGTTTATTTAATGTTTACATGATTTTCTAGTAGTCTGAAATGTGAAGATCCAAATTACAGAAAGACACATTATCTGGAAAGCCCCAGGTCCCAATGATTCTGGATAACAGGTCCCATATCTGTATTTCCTTCCAATTATTGGTGTTAAGTATGTATAATATATATATGGTAGTATGTTCTCATTTCTGTGTCAATGTCTTTAAGCCCCATCGTGTATATATATATATATATATATATATATATATATATATATAAACTGATTAAAGGGTTGGCACATTTAGGGGCAAATTTACTATTATTCGGCTGAAATTCGATAAGCATTCGAATGCTTATCGAACAGTTTTAGGCTATTTTTACTTCGATATTCGATTTCTTGATGAAATCCTACAATCGAATACCGATCGTTCGATTTCATGATAAAATCGTAAAATTTCCTCTGATCGCTCGAAAAATTTGTACGATTAGAACGGTTGAGGCGTTCAATCGTAAAAATGGTATTCGAGCAGAAAAAAAAGCCTGTGGGGAGCTTCCCATAGGTTTCTATTGCAATTTGGTAGGTTCAATCTGGCGAAGTAGGCAGTCGAATAAAATTTTAAAGTTAAAGTACTTTGATCATCGAATGGTCGAATTATTGAATATCCGATCATTCGATCTATTTGATCTATTCGATATGGTCGAATTTTTGGTATACGATGATCGAAGTGGCCAAATTTGCATACTCGAATATCTGATTAAATCGTACGATCGGAATTCGATCGAATTTGATCGAACTTCGATCTATTAAATTTCGTAAATCTGCCCCTTAGTACGTTATACAATAGTCAGTTCTAAGCAACTTTTCAATTGGACTTCATTATTTCTTTTTATATTTTTTTATCTTTCATTTCTACAACTATAGAGGGAGCAGACCACAAGGTCTGGGCCCCCTGTCCACCAGACCCCCGCAACAGCAGGGTCTGCTTCCGCTATAGTTATGCCACTGCTCAGAAACAGTGAGTGGAGGCTACAGCCATACCTGGAACAAGAAGCCAAGTTGAAGTAGGTTTCAGGAACGGGTAAGGTACTAGAGACATCACTGCCAGGTGAAGTAACACATTACAACCAATCAGACGTTTGATTTGATGATGATTGGGTGACCAATAAATACTTCCTGCTGATAGCTGGTTGCTATAGGTAATTAGACTAGTAGTAAACGTTGCTCCTTTTATTACATTTCCCCATACATGTCATACACATCTTAATATTTTATAGATTTTATAGGAAGTAAAGACATCAGTTAATGTTTAATAAATCTTTTATACAAAGACAGACATTTTTCTGCAAAAATGTCATCAATATTGCCAAAGATCTGAAAAATGAATGAGTCAGCCTTTGTGGTTTCTGTCCATGCAGAGAGCACTGAACTACATTCAGTAATCAGATTCTCCTTTGTCAGCATGGTTTCTCCTGATAAATGACCTTTTGGAAAAACAGACTAGTTTATATAAAAAATTTAAATACAATGATAGTGATATTAAACAAAACTGATCTTTTATCTGGGGAAATGCAGTATGTTATAATGCTGTGAAGGCTTTGTTTCACACAACATTTAAATCTAGAGCCTGGTGTAGAATGGCACTAGTGGAATCTATGCTGGGGAAGGGGATCCCAGGAGTTAGGAGTAGCCATTTTGAAGGCTAAATTCCTAAGCTGAGGTGTAGGGGCTTAGTGACTTGGTTTGATATGGTTTGAGTTTTTCTGTGGTGAGCTTTCCCACTCTGATAAATTAGGCCCTAAATGAATTGAAATCCTTTTGGAAACATAGAAAAGCTATAGTTATGCAGTGGGTATGATACAACATGAGAAAAGTATATCTGAACAGACCCCAGATCTGCAATAGACCCTATTCCCTTCGATAAACAGATATTCCCTTAGCATGATCTAAATGTCTTGCATAATGAATACAACTAAGCAGAACAGCATTTATGATTGTGCACTAATGAAATTATATTTGCTGTACCAAATATTTTGGGTTGGGTTAAAAAAAGTCCATCAAGTTAAACCCCTTCAAATGATCCCCAGTACATATGCATATACATACACATTATGCCCAAGAAATCATCCAAGCCCCTCTTAAAGCATTAATAGAATCAGCCATCACAACATCATGCTGCAGGGAGTTCCACAACCTCACTGTCCTCACTGTGAAGAACCACCTACGCTGCTTCAAAATAAAGGTCTTCTCGTCTAAAGGGGTGGCCTCTGGCACAGTGCTCCTTATTATGGGAAAAAATATCCCCCATTATCTGTCTATATGCCCCCTAAAATAACCTATATGTAGATAGTCAATTGCCAGTGACCACGGTTTATTCAGTGAGTTTTTGTAAGTACAGGGGATAGTTGCTATGACTACATCTCTTTCAGAGTAACAAGGGCATTTCTGCGCAACCAACAGTTAGTGGTTATTTATAAAGGTTCGAGTCATGTTTTCCATGAAAATTCAAGTTTTCAAGCTAATTTTTTTTGGTCAAAACATTTTTGGGTTAAAAAAATGTTTTTTCAAGATTTCAAGATGTATATAGCTTGATTCTAAAAATACATGATGTTCAAGTCTTGTTCCAAAACACAATCAATCTGAGTAATTCAAGTTTTTTCCCACCGAAAACTCAAACTCAATTAGAGGATTCCAGTTTCACAACGAAAACTCACAGAATCAAGTTTGTCCTATTTCCTATTTTTTTTAAACAAAAAACCATTCAAGTTGTGAATTCGTTCACCTTAATTTGAGGTATAAAAACTTGACCTTTCATAAATAACCCCCTCTATCTTACTGAGATTTGAAAATGGAGACGTAAACAATGCATACTAGTAAACAGCAAATCACGAAAACTGTATTGTAGTGGCAAATCCTTGTTGTGTATTGTGGCAAATATTCTTCATGATTCCAGGCCCAACAGTGACTGTGGTAACAAGGGTGTCAGAAATTACTATTATTTCTGGTGTAATAGTGTTCTTATATAATTATTGTATACTCTTGCACTGTAAACTGCATGATAGTTGACCTTTTGAAATTTTGTAATTTTAGATGTGATTTGTCAAAAAGTTCCATGTTTTTGAAAACCAAATAAAAATGTTGAAAAGAAAAAAGGGTGTCAGAAGCACCCAATGGCACTGTGCTCCTTTTCTGCACCACATCCAAGAAGGCGGCACCCATTGCCACCAAGTCGACGGCAGCACCAGCGCAGCGACACCGGTGTGCAGATGTGTGATGTCATCACGTTGCATCTGGCACCAAAATTCAAAATAAATGGACGCCAAGGTCACGAATTCAATGCCGATTATAGGAATTGCTACCTTTGTTCCTGGGTGTTCCTAAATTATTCCTGACTTTGACTCTTGCCTGTACCTGTTTCACGATCTTCGCTGCCTGCTTTTGAACCTTTTGCCTTTATTTGACTAAGTCTATGCCTGATCCTTATTGGTACTGCAAACTTGGACTTTAAATCTTGAACCTTCCTCCTTGGTCTGCACTCCTCCCACTGGAAGCTGATAGGCCCCTGACAAAGGGGTGAGGTATACTTTCATAATCCTGGCAGGGCTTGACTTGAAGTATTAGGATCCATTTGTTTACTCAGGACACACGGGTCTTTCCTCTGTGCAGGGTGGATGTCTCTTACCAGTACAATATGGTTTTCTCGTAGAGACTCTTGTCACTTAATCCTGATGTGACAGTCAGAAGGTTGGCTGAAATGGCAGTTGTTCTGGTTCCCTTTGATGAGGCAAACTAGGTCTGTGACTGGGCAGCTTTGAGCTATATGATTAGATCTCTGCAAAAGATCAAAGCAGAGATGATTTAGATGCAAACTAAGTAAAATATTCAGTAAAATCTCAAGTGTGTGCATGTGATCATCTTATCAATTTCATCTCTTCTATTTTCTTAAAGTTGGAGCAAAAAAAAAAAAGTGAGGTGTCTTCCTAATGGAAAAAAAGAAAAGACAGAGCGAAAAGATGAGTTCAAGTGTCACAAAAATTACCCATTTTATATTCAAATTATGATCTAGACAGAAAAGACAAACACCAGAAGCAGGTCCTGGACCCCCCAGTTATATAGAAAGTAAAGGTGCTTTCTGGTGCTTACAAAGAAGCAACTTTATAAAGAATTAGAGTAGTTTATGTCAAAAGCAAAAAGGTCATTAGGTGACGAGTAACAGAAATGCTAATTATCATTTTACACGTATTAATATTTTAATTCACTTGGAAGATAAATGTGAATTTTCCTTTCTTTAATTATTATTTACTTGTTTGTAAAGCATGAAAAAGAAAAATTAAATTAAAAAAAATTCATTAGGATTCCGACCTGGCATAGTAACCAGATAACGATAAAAATAAGCATTTTTTGGGGAATACAATTAACTGATTTTGCTGTTATATTATTATATGCATGTTTTATATTGTTTTTCTTCTACCTGGCAACTACAGAAAATTTGGAACAAGAAGGGTATGTATAGAATAAAAAAGGGTGAGTGCAGGGTTGTTGCTAGGTTCCAATGTTCCCTAACAAAGCTTAAACACATTCATAACCCTTTCCAAAAAATTTTGTAAAATGTAATAAAAAAAAGAGCTAAAGAAATCACCCAACCACTCCTTTCACCACTTGCAGCTAAAATAAGGTCTTCATAAAACCTACCATGGATCACATTAAGTACCCATCGTTTAATTAATATGTTCTCTACATATCTGTATAATCTTCTTAAACTTAACCCCATGGTGTCAGTCTGTATGTTTATATAAGCCATTAATATGAAAAGCATAAGTAAAGGATTATATGATAACATTTTGACTCCACCAACCATAGCTTTAAAACAGAATACCTATAATCTACAAATCCTGCAAGACAAAAAGTGTAAAACTACTCTATAGTGTAAGAAATGTTTAGTACAAAGGGTGAGGTCAAGACACACATTTAGGGGCAGATTTTCTTCTGCTAAAACTCACTAATATGAACTAGGGTTTCCAAAACTCAAATGACTGATATTTATTAAGCTTGCACAAGTTTCTAACCTTTGTAAAAATGATCATGTTTTATAAATATCATTGAATAAAATTCACTATTATGTTATTATATATGGCTCATTATTTTGAATATTGGTGTGTATATTTATGCTTTTATACTGTGTGTGTGTGTATATATATATATATATATATATATATAAACAAACAAGGGAAAGTTGTGCTCACCACTAATTTGATAACCATTAGGCGGGGTTGCAATGAGGCTGTGACCACAAAACACACATAGACAAATACAAGAGGTCCTCTGCACTCAACCCATTACCACTATATTTAAGACATTGCAACATTTTCTGCATACAGCTACTAAAAAATGCCTTACCTGTAGTGATGGACGAATCTCACCCGTTTTGCCGAAAAATTTGCGAATTTCCAGCGAAATTCGCGTCAATCGCGGCGCGTCGTTTCCGGCGCGTGTCGCGTCATTTTCGACTCGTTTTTTTGGCCGAATTTTCGCTGGCTAATTTTTGCTGGTGTTTCGCGAATTTATTCGCCAGCGGCGAATAGCGGGAATTCGCCCCTGGTGAATAAATTCGCCCATCACTACTTACCTGACTATAGACCTCATTGCACCCCCGCCTAATGGTTTAGTGAGCACAATGGTGAGCATAACTTTTCCTTGTTTGTTATAGTTCATATAGGAGTAGTGACCAGCTCCTTGTTGTAGCTCCTACCCCTCCCAGCTATATTCAGGTGATTCCACTGGCATCTAATAAAAGGGCAACCAAGTTTGGGAGTTTTACTTTGAAAGCAGAAAGTAAGTTGCAGGTAAAAAGCTTAGTCCCTTTGTAAAATGTATAACTGAAGCAATAGAATTCTTAATGAATCAGATGCAATTTGAGAGTAGGACTGGCCAGATATGGGATGACTTTGACGTAGTTGGCCAGCTTAAATATATTGCAATATATGGACAAACAATCCCTGTTGTTTAATGGGTAAGGCATTTTTTAGTAGCTGTATGCACAAAATGTCTCAATGTCTTAAATATATTGATAATGGGTTGAGTGCAGAAGACCTCTTGTATTTGTCTATATATATATATATATATATATATATATATATATATATATATATATATATATATATATATGAACCAGATAAATGATTGCCTCCTCTGCTACTTAATTTGTGATAGCATTGAAATGGTCACAAAAGGGACGGCAACAACAAGAAGCAAAAGGGGAAAGCATTTTTAAGAAAAAAAATCTTTAAAAGAATTCTAATGAACCTTTTTTTCATTGTTAGGCTCTACTGACATCTGGGCTAGCTTCACCTGATCGTGTTTCGTATATGTAAGCGTCACAGCAATTCAACTTCCTGACTTATATTATGAGCAGACTTTGTCCCAAGGCCTGTGGGGAGTTTTTATTTTTATTATGGTTCTCCATGGAAACTTCACACCACCTACTTCAAATCCTTTCTTAATTATGAACACAAAATACAAAATTTTATTGCTGATGTTCGTCATTTCCTTTTGTATTCACCAAAAAATGTGTTTCGTTACATAACACATTGATGCTGCAAAGGTTAAAGTTTTCGTTTTTCTCCAAGACTTATATATGAAGGCCTTTTTTTTTAAATAATCAAAAGGCTGTTTCAAGAAAGAACAACACTTATTTTGGCAAACTGTACAGGTATGGGATCTATTTTCCAGAAAGCAACGTATTGCAGGAAGGACATCTCCCATACACCTAATTTTATAGTATATGTAGTTCTAATATGGGATATTTTCATTCTAACTCCATATTAGTGTACATCAGCCTTTGGAATTTTAAAATCACAGGTAAAATCACAGCTACATAAAATTTACTCAATAAAAAAACAATTTCACCAAAGAATCACATAATATCAACAATATCAACCCCCAATTAGGTGATATATATATCCCCTGATTAAAATAGACTTATTGCACATAGTAAATTGTATCTATCAAATAGAAATCAAATTCTAAAACACCAATATTGAAGGCATAAGCATAATCATTTCCTTTTTTTGTTTTTTAAACAAATATGTAAAGCGAAGGTTGCAAAAATGAAATCATACTGACAAAATTCTTATAGCAGTGAAGAAGGAATATGGCTTTACAATATGGTTTCCAGTTCTCTCTAAACTATTGAACTTGATGGTTGGCTTGTGTAAAAATGAGAAGGAAAAACTTTAGCCCCCATTCTGGGGTGTGCATGTGAGGGTCAGGAATTCCTACTTATATGAACTGGTTGGGTGGTGTTCACTGATGTAACTATAGAGGAAGCAGACCCCGTGGTTGCGGGGAGCCCAGGGAAAAGGGGGGGCTCAGGGTCTGTTTCCTCTGTAGTGTTGAAATCCCCCTTTCGTGGGATCCTTGATATGCTCCACCTTAAAGAACTGATTGCGTTACACCCACACTACCAACAATATATTGGTTATTCACTTGATTTTATTCACAAATTATTGTATTCATGTGTGTGAAGCATTTATGTTTGATCCATGTATAAACCAAGAAGTGGCTAAAACAGTATTGCTCAGACATTTCCTGAAAATCAGTAGTACAACATAGCCTGCTAGATAGACAATCCACTGAAATTAGGAGTCTGATACTTGACAGTCTGCCCTATCAGAATATATTTTGTGCTTTTCTAAAGGAAATATAATTTAATTCCATCTTTGTCAGAACAAAAACACAGCTTTGGGCACAACAGCTAATGAGCTGTGTTCTAGAGGCACTGTTCTTTTTATCTAGAGTATTAAACTTAACATTATTTAATATTAGCTTAATATTATGTTTGCTCAGCCACCCTTCTATTGTTGCTTTTTTTTTTTGGTCATCTTCTTTAGAGAACTTGTGGGCGCAGTGGGAAGGTTTTAAATAGGGTTAAGATCCCGTTTAAAGCAGTCAGTTTGAAAAACGAGGATCAAGATCCCCTTTAAAGCAGTCAGTTTGAAAAATTATCCATTTTGTCTGGATAAGTCCTATTAGTCTTGTGATGTCTCAGAGAAATAATTCATCTGTCATTAGGGAAACATTAAATAATCTCATTTCTTGTCTATTTCAAGAATGCAATTTCAATAAGCTTTCAATTTGTAAAAAGGAGATGTGCATGCAGGTTTCACCAAGATAAGCAGAACATTGTATGAGATATTGTTGAGTGAAGAGACATACTTTATGGCTTGTTTGCACTCTATCAGCATGTCACTCAATGCAGGAGGTAATTCAGAGCTACACCGATGACATTTTTGTGTGTATTCTATGTTATCTGTAGTGTGTGAGAGCGGCTCTTCCAAGGACAGCAAACTTCTGTTTTGTGGAAATCATATCGGCACAATTAACTTACTGCCAGTGAAAACATTCTACTGAAGTATTAGTATTTAACTGGTCTTTCTGCTGTCAAAAAACACATTTGTATTCAATGTTAGCAAGCTGTAACTAAGTGAGTTAGTGCATTAATTCATAACTCATGGAGGGCTTTTACTGCACCACAATGCATCAATTGCTCTGTTTTTAAAGGTCAGGGAAACAACTTCATTTTTAAGTTAAAGGGGTTGTTCTCCTTTAAATTAACTTTTAGTATGATGTAGAGTAGTGTGATATTCTGAGACAATGTGCAGTTTTTAATCTGTGGTTTTTGAGAGATTTAGCTTTTTATTCAGCAGCTTTCCAGTTTACAATTTCAGCAGTCTGGGATCCAAATTACCCTAGCAAACATGCACTGATAGTAAAAGTTTGGGATGTGAACAGAAAGATGAGAAATAAAAAGCAGCAATAACAATAAATGTGTAGCCTTACAGGGCATTTGCTTTTTTTATGGGGTCAGTGACCCCCATTTGAAAGCAGGAAAGTCAAAAGATGAAGACAAATAATTCAAAAACTGTAATAAAAAAAAGAAGGCCAATTGAAAAGTTGCTTAGAATGAGTCCTTTTATAACACACTTGAGTTTTTCTGATCGGGGTTTTTGGGGTAAAAACTTCTGAGAAAAACAAAACAAAAGCCCAAATCTGAAAATCCATCTGAAACCTGTTGAGGTCACGTATAAGTCAGTGGCAGATGTCCCTATCCCAATTTGAAGATATTGTGGTCTGTGGTGGGTTTAGCTCAGTAATCAGAAAAAAACAGGGAGGGGGAGTGATTTTGGAAAAAAAAATCATATCATTGGGATTTTCACTTGATTTTTATAGAGTCTTTCTACAATCCAATATATTCAAGTTATTTTAATGATAAATATGGTAAAATCGTGGAGGGGAGGTTGGTATATACCCCTAAAAGTTAACTAAGAGGTGTACCACTCGTTTAAAAAAAAATGGGGGGGGGGAGAGCAAAAAGCAATTGAAAAATGTAATTAAGGGGTAGTTGTACCCAGGGTAAAGGGTCACACCTGCTCTTTGCACCTTTTGAGATGGCCCTGCCTAGCTTGCAAGCTATTCAAGGGGGTTCCTACATGCTGCCCAGCACCCACTTTCTATGCATACAGTGTCTCAAAATGCAGACAGTGATTTATTCACAGGAAGAAGCAGCTCTCTCTGTTCCATACTGGCCACACAAAGAGCTATGCCTTTGGGACAATCCTTGTGTAGGGTGCAAAGTGCGGTAAACATGGTGCTTAGCACCTGTATTTTGCACTTTGCACCCTGCTCTGTGCTTGCTAAATGACCCATAATGACCTGGTGACAAACAAGTTGAAACTATTTTAAGGTTTTGTGAAGTTGGACATTTTTGAAGAACAGATGGTGGTTATGGACACGGATGTCTGGGTTTGCAGCCAGACTAAGTTCTGACTACTCTTGGGAATCTTCATTTTATTTACTTCTGAATTACCATATCCCATTGTTTAAGCTAGAGATGGGGGATAAAATAAGAAAGAACGAGAGAAACAAGTTGCATTATTTAAAGTTTTCATTTGACCAAGAAACTTGAAATATATTTGTAGAACTTGAGCTATAAGCTTCATAATAATAATAATAATAATAAAAATAATAAAAATAACATCACCTCAAGGCAGGTTTGAAATCCTGGAATACTTCTGTTTGTGTGCACTGTACAAACAAGCGCTAGGTATACATTGTAAGTTAGGTTAAATAAAAGACCATCAAGTTCAAACTTTTAAAGGAGAACCAAACCTGTAGGAGAACCCTTTCAGAATTATAGGCCACCTCTCAGACTTAATTTCAATAAAAAAAATTTCTTTTTTGTCTCTAATAATAAAACAGTACTTGATACCAATTATGCTGCACAAATCTATATTGGTGTAAAACAATTCTATTGGTTTAATTTAATGTTTAAAGGATTTTTTTTAGCAAAGTTAAGGTATAAAAATCCAAATTATAAAAGCGAAATATGCACTATAATGCTTCTATAGTAGATGGAGTGCTTTTTAAAGGAGAAGAATTATGCTGTCTTCTCTTCAATCTATAACAATTTGAATTCAGAAAAATATCTTGTTGGCCCTTGCCGCTGTTGCTGTTTGCCACTACTTGCTACAGCTATATCATCATCATTTCATCATCATTTATTTGTATAGCGCCGACATTTCTATTCCACATAACACCCATATTCCACATAACACCCATTAAAGATTTCAGTTCCATTTAAGTTTGTCAGCTTTGACCTCAGCAAAAAATTAACAAGTGGCAGACCAATGATGTTTTAGGGGAAGGATGATGACGTTGGGGAGGAGCAGTAACCTTGCGGGCAGACTGGTGACTTCTGGGGGTGGGGTTATGCAGTATGTTGAGGTGTGTTTGTGATGTATTACAAATTTATGTCCCTGGTGTTTCAGTCTGACAGCTCAGTGATCAAGGTGTAGATTCGGAACTATTACTACTGTATTTGCTACATTAGTTGATACATTTCTCAGCAGCATCTGTGGTAAACTAGCAACTATTATATCAAATATAAAATCTGCCTTTAAATGAGTTATTTACAGTGATAGGTGAATTTGTCTAATTTTTCTCTGGAAATTCTCGAAACGGTGAAAGGTTTCTATTCGATTTCAAAATCTAAGTTTAAAGTTCAATGTCTCTGGTGTTTGAGTCTGGTAGCTCAGTAATTCAGGTGCAATTTTGCTACATGGGTTAGTTGATACATTTTTCAGCAGCATCTCTGGAATATTAGCAACTATTGTATTAATTCTAACAGCTGCCTTTAATAAAACCCAGGGATTCTATTCAGCAGGGACAAAGATAAGGAATGTATTTAGAACAGTCAGTGTACAGGGTTGACACCCCCCCTGCCACAGCTGCTTTAGAAGGTGAAAAAATACACTTTACACTTCAATATCAGAAAAACAGTCACACATAGGGGCAGATTTACTAAATTCACATGAATAGTATGAATTTCGATCATACGATTTTATCAGATATTCGAATATGTAAATTTGGCCACTTCGATCATCGAATATGCAAAATTTGAACGTATCAAATAGATTGAATAATCGAATAGTCAATAATTCGACCATTCAATGATCGAAGTACTTTAACTTTAAAATTTTATTTGACTGCCTACTTTGCCAGATTGAACCAACCGAATTTCCCAATAGGCTCGATCGTTAGAATCGTACAAATTTTTCGTGAAATCAAATATCGAAGAAAAAATAGCCGAAAACTATTGAGCCGAATTCGAGGGCTAAAAATTGGTGAATAATGATAAATTTGCCACATAGACAATAGAAAGTAATTGGAAAAAAGTCAATTTCTGGTAAACTGTCTGAACTGAAAAAAATTAATTCTGGGATAAAAAATGCATCAAGTAAAGGTATCCCTTTACTTTTAACAGTTGACAGAGCCGGTGACCCCCCTCCCCAAGCAGCTTCTGAAATACAAAAGAAGGTGAAAAATTAAACTTTAAACTTCAATATTAGGATAACGGTCCCAAGTGGAAAATAGAAAATACTACAAGCTCATCAAAATAAAAAACACTTTCTAAATGATCAGTTTAGGTCATAAGCGCTTGTTCAGTGTATACACCCATTTATTGTATAGCGCTGCGGAATATATTGGTGCTTTATAAATAAGCTGCCAATAATAATTACACATTCTGTACCACTTCTAAAATAAAGAAGTTACTCCTTACTACCCCCCTTACAACAATCTGTCTCACTTTAGGCAGCTTTGTGACAGAGCTGTGTTTTTCTTAGAAAGACAAGTAGCTTCGATTCATCATCCAGCCAAAAGGAGCATAGACAAATTATGTATAAGAAATGAGTAATAAAAAAATATGACTGTGATACAAAGTCAAAGCAAGCAAACAGAGGCAGACTGGGAGTATAGCTTATAATAAGTTATTTCCCTGAGATGAAGCATGTACTAAATTTTCTTTTTATGATAGTATCCACTTAATGCTGTAAATTATAAACCCTACCTGCTTCAAAGTTGGGTGAGCAGTGATGCCAATGATTAATTACTAGATACATTCTTACCTCAGAGGCACAGAACTAGAATTTACAGGGAGCAGTTTGCATTTCTAACCCTGTGTCTTCTTCTCATTCAATAGCATTTTGTTCATTAAGACTTTGTAGTGGGATGGTCATAAAACATGAATTGCTATTAAATGTATTATGTGGTGGCATGGGAAAAGGTCATACCTGGTCTTGTCACCACTAATAACAAGGAGTTCAGTTTTAGAGGTCAAATACTATTACATTAACCTGTGATTTATTTCTTTGTGATATTTTACACCCTTTGAAATGTTGACTCAGTGGCGGTTCACTTTCAAGTTAACTTTTAGTGTGTTATAGAAAAGCCGATTTTAAGCAACATTTCAATTGGCCTTCATTATATATAATTTTTATCGTTTTTGAATGATTTGCCTCTTTCTTCTAACACTTTCCATCTTTCAAATAGGGTCATTGACCTCATCTAAAAACAAATGCTCTGTAAGGCTACAAATTTATTGGCATTGGTACTTTTCTTTACTCATCTTTCTATTCCGACCCTCTCCTATTCATATATCAGTCTCTTTTTTAAATCAATACATGGTTGGTAGGGTAATTTGGACCCCAGCAACCAGATTGTTGAAAATACAAATTGGAGAGCTTCTGAATAAAAAGCTTAACAACACAAATAATAAAAAAATCAAACTAACTGCAAATTGTCTCAGAACATCATTCTCTGCATTATACTAAATTTTAATTCAAAGGTGAACAACCTAGTTATAGGTGATAAGATTATTGGTGCCCTATAATTGTCCCTTTTCCTCACCATCCTACTTTGCTATTTATAACTCTAAATGATATATTATACTGTAAAGTACAATATTATTTTTTTATAACAATGATACTGGAAGGAATATTAGCTGGAATGGGTTAAAGAAAGCTATGTTCACTGTATATCAATAACTGTTAACTATTTGCTCTACAAGCAATCATCATTTACTTAAGCTTTGGGATGAAAATGCAATGTTCTTGTTTATATTATCATGGATATATGATATACAGAGATGTGCCCCAGAGGGCCATATGTTATGCAGCAAAATCCCATTATGATGTGAAGAAACTGTGTTACCACAGCAATAAATGCAAGAGCAACATTACAATAAAACTGCAGATCTAATTCGCCGGTATAATTTCCTTCTATTCTAGATCCTAGTGCAGAGTTGGGAAATACACTTCATATTCACAGAATGCCTCATGACTCTTAAGTCATCCAACATTTGTTTCTAATCTGCGTGGCTTGGACTCTCACTAATTTTAAGAGTATTTGAAATGACAAACATGTGTGTTTAAAAGTAAGGTTGCACATAATTCTCTGACTTCATGTTATCCATCTGCACTGTATAGAATAGTGTTTCCCTTTCTGTGATGATCCTTTAACTTTCTAATAATTTTTTTACACTTATGCTCTACTGTACAACTGGGCTAACTTATATAATATTTCTATTCTTTTCAGAGCTGGATACAACCTTTACCGTACAGATGGTTTCTCTTTAGAATGTTCTCATTGGACCAATGATTCTAGAAAAGCTGGCACTCTGCATCAAGCTTGATCCAAAACCAATTATTATAAACTTTAAATACACGAAAAACATAATTTTATTAAACCATTAATTATGTTTATCTAGGTTAACAATGCTTCTATTTCATCAAACTGCATAAACGCACAAAATTATGCTGTGAATAGTAGTTTAGAGAAACGAGCCAACAGGTTGTGGGCATTAAAAGAGAATATACAGAACGTTCCAGGTTTGGTCCATTTTTCAAAAAAAAAAAAAAACTTTCTTCTGGTCCACTTCCAGTGTCAACTTCTTTTTTTTCTAATCAAAATAGTATCCAAGGATTGAGATGCAATCATACTGAAAATAAAGGAAACACTTTTTTTCACCTGAATATACAGTGAGTGCCGATCCTTTTTTTGAACTACATGATATTTTGATCGTGCACCACTGGTTGTATAACAGTTTAGAGTGCTGGTAATGTGGGACATATATATATATATATATATATATATATATATATATATATATATACACACACACACATATATATATATATATATTGGGCCTCTGCACAACACATTATCAATATATTTAATTTAAGACCATGAGACATTTTGTGCATAGCGCTACTAAAAAATACCTTACCCTTTAGGCTTATGCCACACAGGAAGATCCAGGGAGATTAGTCACCTGGCGACTAATCACCGCGTCATTGAGGTGACTAATCTCCCTGAATGGCTTGCTGGTATCTCGCACCCGCTAGCACTAAAGTCGCCTGCGCCTATTCACACAAGGCAATTTTGAGTGACACGCATCACCGCGTGTGAATAGGCGCAGGCGACTTTAGTGCTAGTGGGAGCGCAATACCAGCAACCCATTCAGGGAGATTAGATGCGGCGATTAGTCGCCAGGCGACTAATCTCCCTGAAATCTTCCCGTGTGGCCTAAGCCTTAAACTAAACAGGGATTTGTCCATATATTGCAACATATTTAAGCTGGCCAACTATGTCAAAGCCATCCCATATCTGGCCAGTCCTACGTTCAATTTTCATCTGATTCATTAAGAATTCTATTGCTTCATTATACATTTTACAAAGGGACTAAGTTTTACCTGCAACTTACTTGCTGCTTTCAAAGTAAAACTAGCAGCTCCAAGTTGTAGCCCCCAACCTTCCCAGCTGTAGTCAGGTGATCCCACGGGTGTCTAATAAAAGGGCAACCAAGTTTGGGAGTTTTACTTTGAAAGCAGCAAGTAAGTTGCAGGTAAAAGTTAGTCCCTTTGTAAAATGGATAATGAAGCAATAGAATTCTTAATGAATCAGATGAAAATTGAGTGTAGGACTGGCCAGATATGGGATGACTTTGACGTAGTTGGCCAGCTTAAATATATTGCTATGATCAGTGGAGTGCGGTAGCATAAGACTATATATATATATATATATATATATAGGTAGATTTTGTTGGAGTCGGCACTCTCGTCACATGGTTTATCATGCCTGGGTGCAGTATCCACGAATATTAGATAAAAATCTCAAGCAAAAGGTCCGCACTCTCAGGACTTAAAAGTAAAATAAAAATTTATTAACAAAATACCTAACGTTTCGGCCTCTCCGAGGCCTTTCTCAAAGTGATAAAACACAACAAAAAATGCATTATATACCTATGGTGGCGGGAAAACTTAATTGGCTGACATGTCAATTACATAATTATTGCACAAACGCCCACTGGTCTAATACACACCCACAGGAAATACAAACAATCCCCATTGACGAACAATCCCCTTGACAGATAAATTATAAATGACACACATCTATGTTAAAATGCCCCTATTTGGTTAAATAAGGAAAAGGTTAAGATACAAACTAAGTAGCAATAATTTATCATTATAAACACACTGTAGCTCTTTCACACTACTAAATTAGAGTGTATGCTAATAGTGCTACAAAGTAAAAAGAACCAGTTGGAGATAGGGTAATAATGCTACAAAGTATAAAGAATGAGATAAGATAGAAGGTCTGGTGGTGGATATCCTCTATGGGAAAGTAAAAACAGAACCACAATTTTGGTGTATTGCTCTAACAATAGTACTGTATGGCTCACCAATGTTACGTGATCAGTTGCTCAAATAATTAATATATGCGCGTATAGTCAGTGCTACACCACTCCAAGTGTGTAAAACCTCAATTAAGTGTATAAGGAAGTGTAGGCTACCCTTGCCTACTATGTTCTATAATCGTGCTTCACCCCAAAGATGTGATACTATAATGACAAATCTTTTTCTCACCATTTTTGACTCCTTTTTGCAAATCCTGTGAGTGTCAGCATTTTTTGCTTTGTTTATATCGTCTCTGCATGAGCACCCAGGTATTGTTTCCCCTCAGGGTGTGCGGCCCACATCTGCTTCTTTATATATATATATATATATATATATATATATATACAGTGTCAGAATAGAAACGCACAACCATGAGTGTAGGCGAAGCCTGGGTGCTGGTCTGTAGAAAACAATGTACAGCATGCAGAGATGTGACAGCACTCCAAGGAAGGTTACAACGAAGTCCAACAGGTCAAAATAAATGGAAGTTTATTGTGGTCCAACGTTTCGGCTCCACACATATATATATATAGCTTGCAAGGGTGTGACAGCACTCCGAGGTAGATTACATAGAAGTCCAAAAAGTCAATTAAAGTGGAAGTTTATTGTGATCCAACGTTTCGGCTCCACAGGGAAGCCTGACGAAGGCTTCCCTGTGGAGCCGAAACGTTGGATCACAATAAACTTCCACTTTAATTGACTTTTTGGACTTCTATGTAATCTACCTCGGAGTGCTGTCACACCCTATATAGATATATATAAATCCAAGTGTTACCGGCACTCTCAATAAAGTAGTCAAATATGCCTGGGTGCAGAACAAGTAATTAATGTATGCAATTGATATTGTAATGTAATGAAAACTGATGGAGGTCCAGGGGGGGGGCGTATTGCTAGAACAACTGGGGAGTTGCCGTCTGAGGCAAGGTACTCACCTTGTCTGATGGCAGAAACGCCCCTGGCGATTACTGAACCCTCGTGGCAGCCCACTGGATTCGGTTTATGAACCATCATCTGAACCCTTCCTATTTCCAAATGATGCATATATTTATTTTGATAATATTTCACTATAGGATTCCTTCTGCATGTGGTTGTACAAAGCACCCTTTTTGTTAATGGAACATGGGAAGAGATACTTATTTTAGAGTGGATAGCAATCACATAAATGAATATGTCTTCCAAGCACATATCAGTTAATTGCATGCTTCATAATTTCAAGATTGGATAAAGTACATTTATAATGTAGCAAGACAGTTGTCATTACACCAAGTTTTCAGGGAAATTGCAGTGCTGTGCTAAGGGATTATCCAATAGCCAATTTTAATCAGAGTGGGCTACGGTCTTTATAAAGTGCCCTATAAAATACCTAATTTCTTTCTTAGGTTAGAGACAGCTTGACACGCGTTAGGCAGACTGGAATAATAGAACATCTGCATTCATGAGACAACTTTGTGATCAATGTAATTCACATCTAAATATATATTATACTCATCACCATCATAATAATAATAATACAATAGAGAGCATTTCTAGAATGACCATTATTCTTTGTAAGAAAAAGTTTAATCATATCATTATTATAAGAATGAAAATGACAGGTGAGGGAATCAGATCCAACTTTTGCTTTTCATGTTGTTTTTATGACATTAATAAGTCAAAAGAAATTTTTTGCCCATTTACTGGGTTAGGAGAAACAATGAATACATGGTAGTGAAGTGTACATACAGTATATGGCCATCAATATTTAAATGCATGACACACAATTGGAAATCCCCCCTTTTTTCTTAGTATGGAAGCCCAGGATTCGGCCTTTTTCAGCAGGATTCGGATTCAACCGAATCCTTCTGCCTGGCTGAGCCGAATCCAAATCCTAATTTGCATACGCAAATTAGGGCCAGGGAGGGAAATCACGTGACTTTTTGGCAAAAAACAAGGGAGTAAAAAAATGTTCCCCTTCCCACCCATAATTTGCATATGCAAATTAGGGTTTGGATTCGGTTCGGTATTCGGCCGAAGCTTTCGGGAAGGATTCAGGGTTCGGCCGAATCCAATAGTGGATTCTGTGTATCCCTACTGAATAGTAATTGTTATTAGCTACTTATACAGTGACAGGAGCTGTTGCTGGAGGCTAAAATGTATGCCACCGTTAAACTAGATTTTATTTTTTATCTGTGTTTTGTCCACCTATTCTTAAGCTCAGCATTTACAAGAGCATCAAAGCAAGAGAGGAATGATAGGACAAGTTTACGGCAATATCAGATCTGTATATTGGGCCCAATACATTGACTGTTTTGTGTCTAGGCTCTATCGTAGTGGGTCCCAAACTGTGTGGCTGTCCCCTGAAACAACAGCAGGGGAGGCACACCTTGAATAACAGTTAGGGATAAATTACTGAATCAACAATAAGTTTCTATATCTGTAACCTTGTTACAAGCTAAAGGGGGCCCTCATCAAAGGTTTGGAGTGTTAAAAGGGCTTGAAAAGCGACTGCTTGTTTGTTTGGCTTAGAGCCACAGGTAAAAAATTCTCTCATGTTTTTTTTCTGAAAGTTGGAAAAATGCAATACAGATATAATGTAATTAATTGATAGTGGTTAAAGGTGTACTTTTGGAAGTATAACAAGAATGTGTTACCATTTTCACTTTTTCAAGTGGCAGGCAGCTACAGTATTTCTATCATGCCTGAGAGGAGAAGGATGATTAGGAGATGGGGCAGATAAAGGTGCAGGTGGCAGGCTTTTTTCCAACAGTCTTTCTGTTAGGAAAAGGCATCATTGATTTAGATATGCAATCTAATTTTAACCATGATTCCACTCCAGCCAGGAAGTTTATGCATTGGTGCAATAGGACCTGGAACCCATGACAAGACAATCTAATGCATGTTCCAGGATGTGACCTGTGAAGTGCAAGGAAAGTGTATACATGCTTAATTTCAGTGACAAAAGTAAAAATAAAAAATATCAACCATAGCTTTCTATGGGATTTGATTATCATGGAGGCTCAAACACTAATATTTATTATTTATTATAAAACGGTTGTACTGGAAGGGTTAGTTTGCTCTTAGTAAGGAATAAGCTACAAGATTGCTTTTGTTAATACAGAACAGTTTTGATCCAGGATAAGGTTCAGATGCCTTTTAGGAGTTGAACGATTATTTTTAACATCACATGCAAATTGGAGACAACTTTTCTTGTTTACTGTTTAGAGATGCACTGAATCTAGGATTCAGTTCGGGATACGGCCAGTATTCGGCCTTTTCCAACAGGATTCGGATTTCTCCAAACTGAATCCGAATTCTAATTTGTATATGCAAATTAGGAGGGGGAAGGGAAATCTTGTAAGTTGTTGTTACAAAACAAGGAAGTAAAAACATATTTTTCCACTTTTTACCTTCCTGTCACTTTTTTGCATAAGAAAATTAGGATTGGGTTTGGTATTCTGCCGAATCTTTCATGAAGGATTTGGTGATTCAGCAGAATCCCAAATAGTGAATTCGGTACATCTCTAATACTGTTTGTATGTATTTACTATATACTATATCCCTTATTATTCACAACCTTTTATGAAAATAACACAACCTGTACATACAAACAGAACAAAGCTAACTATTTGAACTATTCATGTCTGGTTTTAAATAAAATCGTGGATACACATTTTCTATCACAGAATGCATTCCTTTGAAATAGTCAGATAATGCCTTTTGATTTAATCATGTGTTAAATTATTCTATATCATTTATAAAATTAAATGTATAATTAATCAATATCAAGTCTCTGGGTTCTCAAAAAAAAAAACCTCAACCCCCCCCCCCCCGTTGATAAACCCTCTTTAAAGTCACTTCCTAAAGCAGTTTAAAGATGATCAAACGAAACTGACTTAACATAAACACAGACAGTGTGTCTTGTGTAAAATATGCAGATTTCCTTTGTTACATATCAAAATGAAGAGTGTCACGCACCATGAAGTCTTGATTTACCATATAGTGACATTAAAACTAGCGTCTGTCTGTTAAAAGAGAACAAAATGTGACATTTAGAATATGAGCAAGACTATTCTGTAACATGCCTGTCACTGTCTCTTAAATACATGATGCTTCAAATGTAATTTGGAACCAAAAATAATTTAGGCCTAGTTATGTCTAATTCTGCACAATACTGCATGTTTTCTGTAGTTTTTACCTTTACTGTGCACATCCATGATGCTTTCATAAATGCTCTATGAATTTATTCATCTGTCAAATACTGTATACTTAAAACAGCAAACACTACATAAACTATTTCTTTATTTGAAGCCTTAAACTGGATTTACATGGGCATATGACAGTTGCCTGCTCGCAGTAGCATAACTACCAGGGATGTGATCGATCCCTGGACCCTTACCAAGGACAGAGAGGGTGCTCAGTTTCATAGGTGGGGGCCTGACACCCTGGTTGGTCCACTGCTAGTTACCTCACTGTCTACTTGACCCTTCCAGACCAAATCAGCAGTTATTGGCAAATGTATTGGGCCATCACAAGGCCTTCATACCAATATATGTGGCAGGAAATCAGTCAGATATCTATCAGACTTTAAAAAGTCCAAAACAGCAGTGGCATTTTGATACAGTCCTTGGGTTACCATTTGCCCATCTCAGGACAATTATTGAATACACTTGCTTCAAGTTGGATGCATGGACCAATGATTTGTGTGCAATCAGTGCTATAAATGCTCAGTATAGAGATAACATTTCTGAAGGCACACATGCAGATGTAATAACACTGAGCTGAAAGTAAGGTATGGATCAGTGCAATAATCTTATTGAAGAAAGAGGCTATTATACATAACACAACACAGCACAGCTTTGCCCCTAAAGCCACAGGGGAAACTTTACAGTAATAAATGAGGGCTTTGTAGACTAAACACTGCCTGTGTGAAGGTTTTAGCACTAGAGTTAGATTAATGGGGAGAGCTTTGATTTTAGTAGCAATTAATATGAAGATCGCATAGGATACACAAATTCAGATTTTCAGACAGTCCCAAAAGTAATACTGCTGCCAAATTAGTGCTAGGATTGGTTGCTAGCCAGTGCCAGTGGCCTTGAGCAAACTGTACACATTTGTCCTAGTTTTAATAATTGATCCAAAAGAAAGAATTCTTTGGTTTTTGTGACCAGCAGGTAATTTTTTCTATTTAAGTAAACAGTGAAATGCTGCTGGAAGCAACAGGGCAGTGAGCACCTGGCAACATGTTGTTAGTGAACCATTGGTTTAATGAATCATCTTTCTGGCACCCTCCAAGGGGAATAGAGAATAAAGATGCAGGCTGAATTAGTGCTGGAGTTACATATTAGGTCTGCCTGGATTGGCACTAAACATTTCTGCCAGGGTTTTACTTGGGGACTTAATTGACCATTATTTGTGTTTTACAGGATTCATTTTATTCCAAAGATACTTTAGAGAATTTGCCCTGCTGAATATGTGTGAGGAAAACATTAGTTTAAAAAGGTGAAAGGGGGGCAATGGTACAATTCCCAGTTGGTTAAAAACACAATTCTGAAATACTGTTTTAAAAATAATTTGTTGAGCACCATGAAGGGCAGGGCCGGATTTTAAAATGAAATGCCTATAGTCCCGTAAAGGAAGGTCCCCCCCCCCCCCGACCCCAGCTTGTGACCATGTGCACCACCCTTTCCTGCCCACTCCATAAACCCATGCTCCGCTGCTCAGTGTACATCAGGTAGAAAGGAGCTGCTCTGTGGATAGGGGTTTGTGGGCGTTTCGAGTACCTGTGGTTCCATTCTCCTTACTTTCACAATCAGTAGGAACCATAGTGGCATGCTGACACTTCAACTACCCTAGGCTCAGGCCTTTGTTCAATCTCCACAATTCCAGGTCTGATTAAGGGAACAACAAAATAGTATCACATCCCTTATACAAAGTGCTGTTTCTCCCAAGTACATTTTATCCATAAAAATACATTTTGCTAACAAAAATGGGGACAAATGGCACCCCATACTTACACAGTGGCCTGATGTGCAGTTGATTTTTTTTCCTGTGCTGAGGTGGTAGAAATACCCATACATAAGGACCCAAGGTAATTTTCACCCTAATAAAAACTCTCTATTGTATGCACCAGCACTGTATGGACAATGAGTAGAGATAACATACAGTAAATGGGGAAGACCTTCACATTTTGGTGTTTATACACACAAAATAAAATTTGTTTTTTTCTATTAAAATTATTGGAAAAAATATCAACAGCTAAAATCTATATGGATATTGTAGACAGAATATGTAAATCCTTTTGATCAAGTCAAAACTGATTTTGATGCGACAGCTAATGCATGACTGCAATATGACCAACTTAAGAATGCAGTTTAAACAGTTTCCAGATTTGAGATGTTAATTGGTATGCAGTACATCTGGCAAATCTTTGGAAGACTAAGCAACAACAGTTATTATTATAAAGCTTCAACAGCACCGTTGTATAGATTGTATAGAAGAGGTAAAGAGGGCCCAGCCCTAAAAACAGTATCTGATTTATTTTTGTCCCATGTCCTGTAATTTAGCGAAGTACAGGTACAACAGCACTGGAGTCATGTAATGCTGACTTAGCAGGCACATTCACTATTTTATATAATTTTTCAAATGCATTTTTATTTTTTCTGACAATGAGATAAATATGAATCATGCCCACTGAACACCATATATTGAGTAGCTTTTTAAGTAACAGATAAATGTTGACTACAGGCACCAGCACCGATAAACACAATGCATGTAAACTGGATGCATAAAAATGGTGTGTCCACATGTTTATTTCTTTACTCTTATGGGTATACACATTTCATATTTGTTCAAATATTTTCTGCCATCCAGTATATGTGAAAATGATTTATTGTGAGCAGTCTGCTCAGCTCTTTTCCCTTTGCTTTTCATCCTTTGTTCATGTCAACAGCATTGGCCTTTGTTTGACCTGTGTTTGTGAGCACAAACCACCACAGCTCTGACCGACCAAAATATTTTAAGTAACAGAATAGCAAACAGATGCCCTAGAGCCCAGTATGCAGAGATCAACACATTTCTATGGTGAAACAAATACTGGAGCAAGTAAGTAACTGCACTTACTAAATGCAGAATATGGTAATTGGTAATAGAACATAGGCCTTTTTAGTGCTTTCTTTTCGCATATAAAGATACCATACATATTTTATTATCCTTTACTGTTAAAGATACAACAGAAAATGAACATGGGGGTGATTTGCAATCACCCTATGACCTGCTTTAAGGAGTCCCATTTTTTTCCTTTAATTCGTTACATTCTGCCAATGTTGCTACATTTTTCAGAAAAAAATCTATAAACAGAAACAAGGAAGGGGCAGGGACCAACTTACGCTTTGGAAGGAGCCTTCCACTACTCAGATACCGCCAGGTCTTAAAGTGAGAGGACCAAGTTCTGGGCAGGCAAGGGAACCTTAACGTATGCAGGAATGAATGGGGAACAGAGAGTGTAGTCATGGTACAGCCAGGCCAGTACCAATCAGAACAGTACAGGAACAGGAACCAGGAGAGTAATTAGGATAATCAGGATAAACAGGCCGGGTCAGCACGGTAGAAGTCAGGATCCAAGAGAATGGTCCGGATCAAGCAAAAGTCAAAGAACAGATAATCAATAATCACACCAGGAAATAGAGTAGGGAAATTTTTAACCAGATCACGTTGCCAGACTGCAAATACAAAGTATTATAAAAGCAATATGAGTGAACCAGGCTTTAGCTAGTTATAATATTATACCAAGTAGAATACTTGTGTATTATCCTACATGTAATTTTCAATTAAACTATCTAACAAAGTTAAAATAAACCTTTTTTTATACTGCACTATGGTGAAATTAGATATTAGTCTCCAGCAGAAGCATTTTTCTAAAACTACCTGCCTAAAATTTCCTTTTTTTAACCTGGCATTTATGGCTAACAGTAATAGGAAGTTTGCCAGATAAGATCATGGATATCTATGGAGACCCACAATATTTTTAGAATATATGGAAAACTGCCTCCATCTCGATGGTTGATGGAATGAGGAAGCTTAAAAAAAAGGCAGTTTGGTTGAGCAGATAGCTCCTAGTTTGTATGCAAAGCAGAAGGAGCTCTGAGAAAGAAGCCCAGAATGACTCCTAAAATGTCCATTTACATGGAATACCCTATAAACTTAACCTTACCCACAGGATTTTTAAGAACGACCAGGGCGGTACAGGATCTATTATCCAGAATGCTTGGGGCCTGCGGATTTCTGGATATCCGATCTTTCAGTAATTTGGACCTTCATAACTTCTATTCTTCTAGGAAATCATGTAAACATTAAATAAACCCAGCAGGCTGGTTTTACTTCCAATATGGATTGATTATATCTTATTTTGGAATAAGTAAACGGTAGTGTTTTATTATTAATACAGAGAAAAAAGAAATAATGTTTTACAATTTGTATTATTTGGGTAAAATGAAGTCTATGGGAGATGGCCTTTCCCTAATTAGGAGCTTTCTGGATAACAGGTTTATGGATAACAAATCCCATACCTGTTTACTCATCAGATTCCCAACTACAGACTGGTTTCAACCGTATTAGGCCACATGAGTGCAATGCAGGGTTTTCTAATGAGAATATGTAGATCCATGAAGTGGATCCAGTAGAAAAGTATTTTGGTTGAGGACTTGTAAAGTTTAAACTCTTTTGGCTACATGGGGGCCCAGGATGAATAGGGGCTCCATTTTGCATTAATTAATATACAATTACAATAAATATTGGTAAAACAAGTCAACCTCTAGACACTCTGGGGTCCAGTAATATCTAGTTACGCTACTGCTTGAAAAGCTATAAATAAAGGATCAGAGTCTAAACATCGGTTGATCTCATATATTATGTTTATTTAAAAAATAGATTCCAAACATTTTCATTTTATATAATGAGTATTCATATGGCCTTCAGCAAATATCCATTGTCATTCATTTACTAAATCAAGAAACAAATTATTATGAAATGCCAATGTTTATGCAATATAACTCTATAAAGATGAAGCTGCTACATGAACAAATGAGCAGTATCAGCACACTGGATAATAAAGGCAAGTTATTGATCGAATGGGGTGCAGTGCACATTAATACAAAACTTAAATTATATATTATATATATCTTATGCAATCATTTTAACTTAAATAACTATGATTTATTTACTTACATATCCGTGACCTGGTGAAAATTTTTTTATCACACAATATTATTTCCTGAAAAACATATGTACAGAGTAAATTTCCATACTTGCTTCCAGCGGTTTGGAAACTTGCTCACAGAACATTTCCAAACCGTTTGATTTGGCTGCTCTACACTGGTAAGTATAAATAATAATAATAATGTACTTTCTTTCTCAGCTATATGTAACTGCTGTTGATATAAGAACAAAACCCTAGACCTTAAAATAACCTGTATTAAAACTTTCAGCTGACTACAATGAATGGGAAGCTATAGAATTAAAAGCTGCCTCCATGCAATTATTCTGCATTCTTTCTGTGTTCTGCAACAGGGAATAAAGCTGAAAAGCAGGGACCAAGCCCTTTTCATAAAACTGTAGCACACCATGCAATGTCTATTGGTTAGGATAAAAAAATAGATAATCCACAAACATGTTGCAATTGTATGGCTTTTGATATTGTATTCTCATTTTGTATATTTAGAGAGACTTGGACCCTTTTCTTCAAGCATAGGCTGGAAAAGGAGACTTTGGAGGAGTTCAACAAATGATGTCCAGTGACCCGTCACGTATTTAGCAACATTTCCATGTAAAATTATCATTATTGAAGTGAAAACCAGTTTATAAAAGGTTTTATAAGCTATATCTCTAGGATTGAAAGTTAAAACAAAATCATGGGACTGTTATATCTACCAGAAAAGCAAATTAGACTTTATCCTTAATCTCCCTCCTCTAGTAGTTAGTAAATAACTTTAATGCTGCAGTCATCAATGTTTTCATTACTAATATTCTGAAGCCTCGCCTGTAATCCCTTGCATTCTCAACTCACTTTCCAATTCTTTTACAGATCTATGATTGGTATCAGATTGTGCATCCATATCTGTGCAACAGATAACTTGAATGTATATATAACAATCTAAATGAACTATATCTATGTGTATGTATATAATGTGACATTTCTATTTCAGTATTACGCTTAACACAAATGTTATACCAGAACACTGTTAAATCTGTAGCGTCGGACTGGGGGGGTCAAGGCCCACTGCATCAGGGGCCTGCACTATCCCCTGGGCCTGCACCCCCCCCAAGGACCCCCACCCTGGCCACATCCCCCCTTCCGCCCCTAACAGCACATACAGTACCTTTCCTATAGTGGCGCACAATCTCAGGCAGTGGGTCTGGGCCAGCGCAGTCCATTGGGTTTTTTCCCCAGTGTCCCACCAGCCCAATCAGACCCTAAAGATCTGCTCATTTGATAATTTATGCAATTTGGCCAACAACAAACTACGCAGATCTGAATGACCTTATGTTTTGATTACTTTGTCAATGATCAATCAAGATAAGCCTAAAGAGACCCCTTCAATGAGGACCACATGAATGTGCTAATATGAGATTTTCTAATCTGCCAAATAGATATCTAGTATGCTAACTCAATCGGAAGGGTTGCATTTATCAGGGCTGCAACCCTTTGTGAACAAATACTTTTTTTTTTAACTTTCTTGTTTACTAGAGACGTACCCCCATCTTCCAGGTCATGGGTGTGGGATGATCTCTTCTGACTGGGACCTTACAACTGCCAGCTTCCAACTTCCAGGTTCACTTTTTATAGATGCATGCCTGCTCGTGGGGCGGGGTGGCACGCGGGTTTAGAAAAGGAACCAGGGTGGGCGTGAGAAATTCCTGACCCACACATCACTATTGTTCATCTTTAAGTTAACTTTTAGCATGATGTAAAGAATGACAATTGCAATTGGTTTTCATTTTTTAGTATTTGTGATTTTTGAGTTATTTAGCTTTTCATTCAGCAGCTCTCCAATTTGCATTCTACCCTAGCAAACATGCCTTGATTTGAATAAGACTGGAAAAGGAATTGGAGAGCCATAAATAGAAATAGGAGTGATAAAAAGTAGCAATAACAATAAGGGGCAGATTTACAAAATTTGTGTGAAGAATTCGAAATTCGATTGGTCGAATTGTAGAATATGCAAATTAGGCAAATTCGACCATCGAATAGATTGAATACGAATAGATTGAATAAAAATCTATTCGACTACTCGATTAATCGAATTTCAAATAACTTCCCCTTTAAAAAGGTCTTCGATTGAAGGGGAATTTTAAACGAATAGCAAGTATTCGATCGAATGGTTAAAATCATTTGATTCGATTGATTTTAGCAATCAATCGAATATTTGCTATTCGATTGTTCAACCAATCGAATAGCGGTAAAATCCTTCAAATTTGATTCGAATGATTTTACTTCCCTTCTATTCATATGGTCCAATTTCGAATTTTTATGTATTCGAAATTGGACCAATGATAAATCTGCCCCTAAGTGTGTAGTCTTACAGAGAATTTGTTTTTTAGATGGGGTCAGTGACCCTAATTTGAAAGCTGAAAAGAGAAGAAAAAGGCAAATATTTCAAAAGCTCTAAAAAGAAGTGAAGGCCAATTAAAATTTGCTTAGAATTGACCATTCTCTGGCACACCAAAAGCTAACTTAAAGGTAACCCACCCTGTTAATAACATTGGCATCAAGTAACATGTTTACTGGCTAGGAAGGTAAAATACTGACCAGTTGGCATTCAGGTTCGGTATCAGGTGTGTTCTAAGCTAACTATAAGGGTGCATTATTTTTAGGTCTCAAAGAAAAATAATTAACAAAATGGCATATCTCAAAAATGAAGCAGCTTCCACTTAATTGCAAAATTACTGTGCATGCTTTTATAAAAGCTGAAAAACACTTTTAACTGTATTCGGGCATTACAGCACATTAGCAAATTGTTTCCTATCAACAGGAAATGTTTGCAAGATGTAGCATTATATTTATTTTATTTGAATGTCCTAATGTTTCTGAACCATGGTATTTCCATTAAAAATGCAAAGCCAGGCCAGACGGTGCTAAATCTGAGGCAGGCATATGGCTTAATTAAAGAAACCTATATAATAAGACTTGTTACATTAAAGTAATTTTGATGTCATTTCATTGTGAATCTAAAATATCTGGGAAACAGCTATTTGTTTTCCATTTGCTTATCCTTTGGAATGCAATGCTTCTACGTCTCAGCAAAATAACATAACTAACAATAATAATACTGACCAATGTATAATATGATGTGAGAGGTTTTCTTTGCTGAAAGAACAAAGGTGTGAGCACCATGTATTCACTGGTGTGCATGGTTCTAGGAAATAAGGATTTTGGGATCTGAGGATTAACAGCTGGGGTAGTACATATGCTTAAATAAGGTCAAACAAGCAGATTAAGTTTAGTTCAGATGACACAGGGGCTGGTCAATAACTTTGGACAAGAGTTATGTCATGTGACCAGTCTACCTAGGGACCCCACTGCTATAAATGTCCCAAAAGCAATTCAATAAAATACATGTACAGTCTAATGACAGGGCCCCTTTATACTCCTTCATATACAGATTTACTGCTACATTCAAACATTTGTACGTCGTTCCCAGTGCCCATACTCTTATAATGAGAGCAGACGTAAATAAAGCAGGATGATCAGAGATAATGGAGCAAAGTTTTTTCCCATCTGTAGGTAAAACATATGCTATCCAGAAGGAGGGGAATTAACAGACTCCAAGTGGTTATTTGTTGCAGAGACACTTCACCTCCGGAATGCATAGTTGATTCAAAACATGCATTGTAATTAAATCGGGACATAAACTTTAAGAAACATAACGTTCCAGTGAACAATTACATTATCATGTAAGAATTAATCTGTTTAGTTTCAGAATGTTTATTTGAGTTGATAGTTCTCTTTTCAGTTTTTTTCCCCAGTGAATTATGCCTGGATCTCTGTAGGCCTATAAACAAACCCAGCAGCTTCTGGTACATTCGCCTTTCTATTGCTTGCCTTAGTTAGTCGCCAATGATTTCTCCTTAGTGCATGTCATGTGATGGATGCAGGGTGGAATCCTTTGAAGAAGGTTGTATCAATAATGTTCCCTTACCAATATTCTTGCCGTCTTAGTTGAACATTATGGATTCAGGGTCTTGATTAGCCATTTGAGCCATGTGTCTTAAAACATCTTTTTTCGTTATAATACCCAAAAGTCTCCTGCGGGGAAAAGGATATCATGTGAAGTCATCCTAGAATATTTCATTTTACATTGCCCTCACTTATTCTGCAAAGTGAGAAAGTTAGAGAGATTATGTCATGATTTTTATGGTGTAGTTTTGATTTCTAAATGACACTGTTTACATTTCAAACAATGCACTTTGCCATATAAAGCTATCTCAGGTCATAGTTCCTGAACCTGTTCTTTCAGAGAGAATCAAATGAACTGCTTTCAGATAGGCTATTGTTTCTCAAACTCAATGTAATTGAAGGAGTCACAGTGGGATTTTACTATTGAGTGCTATTCTCTTATCTACTGTTATCTTGTGTCAGGGTGCTGTTAACTTGTTACATTCTCATTGTTCTGCTGATGGGCTGCTAGGGGAGACAGAGGGGGTTATATCACTCCAACTTGTAGTGCAGCAGTAAAGAGTGATTGAAGTCTATCAGTCACATGACTGAGGACACCTGGGAAACTATCAACATGTCTACTCTTATGTCATATTTTATAAATTAAACAATGAGCACGGGCAGAGAATGAACAGACCCAATGCCACCTAGTTAGGGTATTAATGGATTAATGGTCACCAGTAACACTTATGTAACCACACTCACGGGGGCAGCAAAACAAATGCAAAGTTGTATCTACTCCTATCACTAAGCTAAAGATAAATGCTGCCCTTGTTTTATTTTATAATTACAATAAGGCTTCTGCTTTGACAATCTGGTACTTAAAATGAGAAATGTTATCTTTTAGAGGCATAGAAACATTGTACATTTTTTCCTTTTGCACTAAACACAGTTTGTTAAATAAATTGTAACAATAATAGTTATTTTTGTGGTGTTTTCTTCAGAAAGTAACTCAAAATACTATAAATAACCAAACAACTGCACATACAACATACAAGGTGCCTAGTAGAGGTCACGAAAAGCCCTTTGTTGCTAACCTTAGGGGCAGATTTACTAAATTTGTGTGAAGTATTAGAATATTTGCGCGAATAGTCACGAATAGTCTCAATTCGATCGTGCGACCATTCGAATATGCAAATTAAGTATTTTGACCATCGAATATTCGGGCGCATCGAATAGATTGAATAAATATATATTCGAGCGCTCGACTATTCGCCACTTGAAGAAGCTGCCCTTTAAATTTTAATTCGACTGCCTACTTCGCCAGATTGAACCAACCGAATTGCAATAGAAGCCTATGGGAAGCCCCCATAGGTTTTTTTTTTTTTAACGTCTTTTGCTGAATTTCAGTCATACGATCGAACTCTTTGAACATTCCATTTGTACGATTTTGGCGAATATTCGAGCATTTTTTCCTGCAAATATTCGATCGTACAATTCTGGTGAATAGTCGAATATGCGCTCAAAACTGCAGAATATTCCATTCGATTTTGGCAAATATTTATTCGCCAAATATTCGCCAGTCGAATTCGAGGGCTAATAGCCCTCGACAATTTGACCCTTAGTAAATCTGCCCCTTAGTGTAGGTGTTCTGATAGTAGTACTTACCCACTGCGAGTAACAAGACATTGCCTTAGCCCAAGTTTTCGGAAAATATCAACTACGGTTTCCATAGGTGTGTGGTCAGTCACAGTGAAGGGACTTAGGTTAAGGATGCGACGCAGTTTCAGAGGATGGGGACTGTTCGCAGGAAGCTCTGGAGGATCCTCGGTGAAATATACAATAGAATTGCTTACCACCCCTTCTTGGCGTTGTCTAGCATTCTCTGAAAACGGAACCAGACAATAAGTTGTCTCATATTATAAATAGTAGTCACTCTGCAAGCAACTGCAAGGTAACAGGTACACATACTGTTAACTAAATAAAGTCTACTGTGATTTCCTAAAATGCCATAAAACTGGGGTTTTAAATGATCATGTTATGAACCCCACAAAAAACATCACAGAAGATTATTATAAGGCTGTAGCTGAAGTGAATAAATTACTATTAAAAAAAAAAAAGAGTATTAAAGAGAGCCAGCTTAGCAAATGATGCTAGCTTGTGATGTGCTCGACAAGGCATGAAAATTGGCCTTTTTGAGTCATATATTAGACATGCGGCAGATGTTCAAGATGAAACCCAGCAGATATCAAATAATATTTTTTATGAATATCAACAATATAGCAGTGTCTGCATTCAACTAATAATTTCAGCATTTAAATAGACTGGCTGGCTATCTGTACATTTATTAAGCACTTAAGGTTTCTACAGCTATATGCCGAGAACAATCCATTGAATAATGCAGGTTAACACTGACAATAAAAGCAATGAACTGTATAATGAAGTTGTGCAATATAATCACAGCAATATTCTGTTATTTACAGTGAAGCGAGAACCTTCTTGTTCCCAGTAATCCCAGGTTAGGGGCAGTCGTAATGGCAAAAGGAATGTGGCAGGCTTAGGCAAGATGGATCAGGGGCATATATGTGTTCATGCCATGGGAGGATTTTGGGGTTTGGCAAGGTGTTGAGGTGAATAAAATAGAATATAGTATGAGGCTTAGAAATAAATGCACTGGGAACTATAACTCACTTTGGTCACAGACCATAACAGCTTCCTCTTGTAACCAACTGAACCACAACCACAACTTAACACAATCCAAATGGGTGACCATTATGGTGCTGCTCTGTGCAATTTCATTTAGAACATCCAAGAACACAGATAATAGAGAACAAGTCATTCTGAACTAATGGCCCTGAGAATTTTCCCACACACCCAAATACGTTGAAATACGACGTTGGTTTAACCCTGACACTTCCCAGGTGCCGTAGGAGACATTAAATACAAAAGAAAGAGGCATTGTGCAGCATAGATGAGTTGTAAAGCAGATAATTACCACTTTAAAAAAATTATACATTTTTTTGGGGAGGCAACTGTTTTCTGCCTGCAGATGCTTGAGTCTTCTCTTGCGTACTAATAATAGTTTATGGATCAAGTAACAAACATTATATACAAATAACAAGCTACCACACATTTTCCAGAGTCCAGTTGGTATTAATTAGTCACTTACTTAGCTAGGAGAATAATAAAAAAAAAAAACCCTATATCTATACTTTCAGTATTTGCACATACTCTGAAGAATAACCACTGTAAATTGCTTAAAGGTAAATTCTACTTAAAATACAACCTGCTTTATATAAAGTATTTATAGTACTCTTGGATCTATATAACTGAAAACACAAACAATACAGATTGCTTTGCAAGGAAGCAAAATCAGGGGTGTCCAAACTGCGGCCTAAGGGCCAAATGTGGCCCAGGATGGATATGAATGCGACCCAGCTTGAAACGTTAAGTTCCCGAGAAAACGTAATGTTGCAAAGGATAAAGGAGGAGGGGGACTCTGCCCATTGCCCAGTTAGTAATAATAATATAATAATACTATATATTTAATATCCAGGTGTCCCTTATTCCAGTGTATAGCTCCATCTGCTTATACAACTGGTATTGTAAGGTTTTTTTTGTGTATTTTCTTTACTTTTACAAATCAAAAGTGTTTGTGGATTTCATGTGTGGCCCCCAGACAATTTTTCTTCTTCCAATGTGGCCCTCGAAGCCAAAAGTTTACACACATGTTTACACATCAGTGATGCTATTTATTAAAGTCGAAGTAAAAGATTTCAAATTTCTGTACTGTCCCTTTAAAACTTCGACTTTGACCATTCGCCATCTAAAACCTGCCAAATTGCTGTTTTTAGCCTATGGGGAACCTCCTAGAACCTATCTGGAGTGATTTGGTGGATTTTGAAAAAGTAAAAAAAAACAAAAACAAAAAAAACTTTGAATCGTAGTACTAACTATTGCAATTCAGCCTGTTCACCCACAGAAAAAAACTTTGGGTCTGGGCCTTGTTAACCTTAGCAGCCAGGCAGTGGTTTGAATGAGAGACAGGCATATGAATAGAAGAGGACAAAAAAATTGAAGCTCATAGAGCAATAGTTACTGGTAGCCAGGGTCAGTGATTCCCATTTAAAGAAGAACCAAACCTATTAGAGGTTTGGTTCTCCTTTAAAGGTGAATGAAACCCCCAGGCACTAACTCAACCCCCCAACCCGGGCTATTGACCCTAAGTCCCTACTTACCACTTCATGCAGGTCCCCTCCAGCGATGTTCACAGGGGCCATCTTCTCTTCTAACCGACTCTTCCTGGATCTGATGGCGATGGGCTTCGCATGCACAGTAGGATGCTGGTACTACTGCGCATGCGCACAAAGTTCACGAAGTTCGCCGATTGAACTTCATGAACTTTCGGAGCATGCGCAGTAGTACCAGCATCCTACTGTGCATGCGCCGCCGATGGAGCCGGATCCAGGAAGAATTGTTTAGAAGAGAAGATGGCCCCTGTGAACATCGCTGGAGGGGACCTGCATGAAGGGGTAAGTAGGGACATAGGGGCAATAGCCCGGGGGAAGAGGTAGGCGGGGGGTGGAGGAGGGAGGGGGGGGGGAAGGGTTAGAGCTGGGGGGTTTCATTCCCCTGGGCACCTGTAGAGTGAAAATATTTTTCCCAACCAAAGGGCTAATAGAGCCTGCAACCTGCTTGAGGGTAACAGTAGAAAACATTGGAAAATTGCCCCCTGCCAATGCTACACACTGGGAGGGAGCTCCCAGTTTGAGTGGCCAAATTGGGGCAAACACATACATCATGAGTGTATGCTGCAGCTTGCTCATTATGCACATGATGCCAGACGCTCATTATGCGCATGCAATCTGCACAACATGGCCACTCACACTAGGAGCTTCCTTCCATTGAGAGTGTCCTAATGCTGGTGGGGGGCAATTAAAAAACAATGTTGCCCCCACCTTTGGTTGGGGAATATATTTTCACCCAACAGGTGCCCTTCAAGTTAACTTTAGTATGTAGCAGTATTTTTTTTTTTTATAGTTTTTGAATTATTTGCCTTCTACTTCTGACTCTTTACAGCTTTCAAATGGGAGTCACTGACCCCATCACCTTCCAAGCACTTTTTTTCAGTTCAGTTGTTTTCAGATTGTTCTCCACAAATAAAGACCTTTTTCAATTCCTTTCCAATATTTCTTTTTTATGGTTTTTCCAAAATAAAATTTTACAGTTGAATGTTTGTGTCTTGTGTTAGAGTCTGGCAGCTCAGTAATTCAGGTTCAGACTCTAACCTGATACGATTTTGCAACATTTAATTGATACATTTCACAGCAACATTTCTGGAGTATTAGCAACTATTGTATCAATTCTAACAGTTGTCTGTAATGAAACCCAGAGATTCTGCTCAGCAGGGACAAAGATAAGAAATATATGCATCAAATGTATCAATTTATTCAGTTTTGGGGGGGTCGGCGACCTTCCCTCCCAGAGCTGCTTTAAAAGGTGAAAAATTACACTTTACACTTTATTATCACTTTCAGGGATAGATAGTAATTGGAAAAAGTCATTATTTCCGGTGATCTATCTGAAAACAACTAGTTGTTTGAAGGTGAACAGCACCTTTCTGGCTACATATTTATTGCTATTGCTACTTTTTATTACTCATCTTCTATCTAGACCCTTTCCAGTTCATATTCCAGTCTGTTATTCAAATAAATGCATGGTTGCTAGGAGAATTTGGACCCTAGCAACCAGATTGCTGAAACTGAAAAGCTGCGGAATAATAAGATAAATTACTTAAAAAACACAAATAATAAAAAATGAAAACCAATTGCAAATCGTCTCAGAACATCATTCTCTATATAGATATACAATGAAGACCAATGGCAACATTTCTAGGAATAGAACATTCTATAACATACTAAAAGTTAACCCAAATTGGACCACCCCTTTATGTTTCAGTGTTTATTGTGTACTGTAGGCTGCAAGATTGGCCTCATTTACTCATAACCCTAGAAAATGCAGTGCAGTGCATACAATTAATGATATAATGAGCACCACCAGATTGTGGCCTATCTAAACAGAAAAATAGACATAGTAATCGCTCAAGACCCAACAATAGGCCATGTACAAGCCACATTATTCAAAATATTATGGAAATCCGGATATATATATCTTTACGTTTGCGTATGGATGGACACCGCTCAGCCATCAGCACGGCATCCCGGGACGGCCATACCACTAAGCCTGTGGCCAATCATTTTTTGCAGATGGAACACAGATTACCATTGTTTAAAGGGAAACTGTCATGGGAAAACATGTTTTTTTTTTTAAACGCATCAGTTAATAGTGCTGCTCCAGTAGACTTCTGCACTGAAATCCATTTCTCAAAAGAGCAAACAGATTTTTTTATATTTCATTTTTTAAATCTGACATGGGGCAAGCCATTTTGTCAATTTCCCAGATGCCCTGGTCATGTGACTTGTGCCAGCACTTTAGGAGGGAACTGCTTTCTGGCAGGCTCTTGTTTTTCCTTTTCAATGTAACTGAATAGTATGCAGTGGGACATGGGTTTTTACTATTGAGTGCTGTTCTTAGATCTATCAGGCAGCTGTTATCTTGTGTTAGGGAGCGGTTATCTGGCTACCTTCTCATTGTTCTTTTGTTAGGCTGCTGGGTGGGGGAAAGGGAGGGAGTGATATCACTCCAACTTACAGTACAGCAGTAAAGAGTGATTGAAGTTTATCATAGCACAAGTCACATGACTTGGGGCAGCTGGGAAATTGACAATATGCCTAGCCCCATGTCAGATTTCAAAATGAAATATAAAAAAAATCTGTTTGCTCTTTTGAGAAATGGATTTCAATGCAGAATTCTGCTGGAACAGCACTATTAACTGATGCATTTGGAAAAAAATTTTTTTCCCATGACAGGATCCCTTTAAGTATATTGCCATTGATCATGTTCCCCCATTACCGAGGGGTGGAGATAGATCTAGGATGCTTCTACAGAGGGAAGTGTTTTGGATCAAAAAATTAAATACTATGGCACCATTGTGACTTAATGAACATTGCTCCTTCTTGTGCTTTTTAAATCAACGTTAACTGCTGGGGATGTAGGTTTGCCGCTATGAAATTTGCCTGTAAAATGATATATAGTGCAATGCCTGTTTATATAGGAGTCCTTAAGTTGATGCTTGGTGTAAATGATTTCCTCCATTGCTTTAGTGCTATGGATGTGATTGCTGGTATGTGTTATACAGAGTTTAATTATACATGTTCCCTCCCTAGTGTGGTTTGGGTGTTATCACATGGTCATGAACCTAGCTCTGGGTTGATTGAGGTGGGGGTGTTTTAATTATTTATAGATGTGTTTTTTTAAGTAGCAGCTTATGGTATTGAGAAAGGTTTTAGATGCAGACCGAAATGTCGACCTGCTTTTTAATAGGATTCGAATAAAATACACATACATACATATACACAGTCCCAAAAAAAAGAGTTTTTATTAGTCCATTAAAATTAATCCCATGCATTTTGATCTACAGGAGATCGTCATTAGGATCTTCTGTAGATCGAAACGCATAGATTAATTTTAATGGACTAATAAAAACTCTTATTATAACACTGGAGTTGGCGATGTGCCGTGAGTACTTTCAGATTTGGGACTCTACTATGAATGGCAAGTGCTGATGCAATGGAGATATATATAAAAAAACAGAATGGGAGATTTAAATATATAGCAGGGTGTCTTCATGATAAGCGCAGCAGAAACCTGCCATCTTTTCTATGCATAAAACTGAAGTCAACTGCCTTCCTTGGTCAGAATTTGTAGAGTAATATTAAATAAAATAGTGCATTTCTTTTCACCCATAGCACTAGTCACAAAAGAAAAAAAAATGCTTCAAAAGGGTTTCAAACATCATTGTGACACCCCCTTTTAAAGAAAGAAAAATGGCAATTTTAATCTTCTTGCCTCATTTCCATGCTACAAGAGCCATCAGCGCAAACCACATCCCACAGGCAATAGCTTTGCTAACCCACAAGAGTTTTTAGGGATATAAACAGGCTGTGTAAATGAACTTTAAACCTATCATGTCCACAGCATTTTCTCTGCACTGATATGGTTTTTAAATCTGGGGCCACAGAACATGATTCATTAATAGCCTATTTGTTCAAGTCTATGAACAGTGGGAAGCAATTCTTTGCAAAGTGCATAGTTTGTACCCTTTGATGGTGTAGATCTTAATGTTACAGTCAAACCTTTTCCTGTTTTCGATTTTACTCCTTTCCAGGTTTATTTTTAAAAATAAGCCGTCATCATAGCTATAAACATGCACCCAAATTGTACTGAATGTTTCAATGAAAAGTAAAGTTGTCCAGGCATGTCTTATCTAGCCCACGGGTGACATCATGACTCACTCCCCCTCTTCTCTATGAAGCGGATTTTAATCAGCACATGTGCAGCAACTGAGCTCCCTGTGCCCACACAGAGATGAACCAGGCCATAAATAAATATATATAACCCATAAAAATGCCGGTATTGACGTACAAATGCACCTGGGTGCAGTTCATCAAGGAAGCAGACCTGGATTTCCTACATGGACGACCCTAGGTTGCACGGTCCTACCGGCCGAGCGCAACCCCCCTTCAGTAGCAGTATATGGATCTTATATTAATCTGGGTTTAAAGGCATCATCTGTAAGCCTTTCATTATACATGCATTCCCCATATGACAAATGCATATGTTGAATTACATGATGACAGGGACATCAGCCCTTAAATAAGAAAGATGGCAATCTCGTTCCTTGGTCCGGTATAACCTGATGCTAACAGTGTACTTCCTTTTCAATGACAGTTGATGGAGGTTGTTATTTACTTCCCTCAACATATATTATAATTTACAGTTATTATATACTGTATTACTATTACCGCATGTTACCCTGCATTTTACACAGACTGTTTGCCTTTGGTATCAGCTTGTAGACAGTGGAATATCAACAATCTTTGGTCTGTATCATTCCCTCAACTCACTGGGGACAGTTTCCTCAAAAGCCTATAATCTGCCTGAATGTGTGGGAGGAAATCCATACACACACAAGGAGAAGGTCTTGAATATAATGTCCAAGTCAGAATTGAAATGAGGAGCCCAGCACTAAGAGATAGCAGGTCTAAATATGTATGCTACTTTATTATCAATCATTACTATATTATTACTCTCTATTTTGGCCCCATACCACTGCCCTGTCTAAAAAAAAAAAAGTTGCACCATGTCACACTGCTTTAGTCGCTAGAGGGGTAACATTTTGTAGCAATTATGCTATCGAATGATGTGCATGTAGTTTAGTAGTCACACTCCCCATATGGTGTATATACGCAGGAGACACAGGCTAAAATATTGCTAGTGTGGTGTAACGTGAGTAAAACAGCCCTTACACTGTGAAATGTTTATATGTCATCATGTGCAGTCCTTGAACTTGTGTCATCAAACAATAGTTTTGAGACATAAACACACTTAGAAATGAGTTGGAAAGTTCCACAAAGGTAAAGCCATAATCAGACTTACTGATTGCAATGATAAGTTCTCTCCTTTGAGCGAAGCCAATTAAACGCTCGGAATCTCTGGACACCACAACAGGAAATCCGTTGTAATCTGTGTCTTTGATTAAAGTCTCCACATCCTCTACTGTCATACTGTCCTGGGTAAGAACAGAGAGGGAGGGCTCCCCTCGTCGAGGCCTCATTACATCCATTGCAAGTGTTCTGTGGGTGAACTCATCCTTGACATCCAGGAACGGATAACCATTTAAATGAATGTGTGCCTCATAAATGCCTTCTTTCCCAAATGCATCTGCAACCCATTTGCTGGTTACAGCTGCTGCCATCAACGGCACAATGTATTCGAGGCCACCAGTCAGCTCAAACATTATAACTACTAGAGAAACGGTCATTCTTGTAACTCCTCCTGTGGGGGGAACAAAAAGAGAGGAAAGGAGGTTATAATAAGTGATGCACCATAGAAAAATAGAGAAAAGTAAACGATTCCATTATGTATGTCTAAAAGCTATAGGCTGGGAAAAAGAACTATTTGGTGATGAAAATCATTTAAACATAAAATAAACCCAATAGGTTGGGTTTTCTTCCAATGAAAATGAATATCATCTTAGTTTGGCTCAAGTACAAAGTACTGTTTTATTAGTACTGAGAAAAAAAATTGACTATTGGACTATTTGATTATAATGGAGTGTATAGAAGGTCTTCCTATAATTAGGAGCCACACATAATTGGCGAGTCCTCAAAATAGAGCTATATTTAGTATTATATAGTTTTATATAATACACAAGAGCCATGAATATCCTGTAAATAATATCCTTATAACACACAAAAGCAATGAATATCTTAAATAAATCTTAAATTATATCCTTATAAATGGTGGGTTCTGATGTCATCAATTATAAACGGTGAGTTTTGATCTAATTTCTGTCACGAATCACTGAAACTTGTGTATTAGAATAAATAAAGTACCCCCAGTTGCAAAATACTAGGATTTAAGAAGTTACCTCTGAGTTCCATGACCTGTATAAAAACAATTTTATATGATCTTGTAACCAGACCCGAATTTGGGGCAAGGCCACAAAGCAAATTATTAGGGGCAGATTCCACCCGGCCGCTTGCTGTGGAGCACTGGTAACTCTTTGGTAACTTATAATATCCTTATATTGTACAATAGGGGGTACTTTATTGACTATATAATACACAAAAGCCATGAATATCTTGTAAATTAAATCCTTATAAATGATGCTTGGTGATGTCATTGGTTATAATCTGAGCATAGTGATGTCATTTCTGTCACACGACTCACTGAAACATGTGTTATACTGTAATAAATTAATCCCTGTTGCAAACTATGACTATATGAGAAGTCACTTTGGAGTTCCATGACCTGTATGGTCATGGAACGCCTCGGGAACTTTTAATATGATTATGTTTTACAATGGGGATACTTTATTCTCTATATAATAGTGAGGACCTGTTTAAATTAACTTGTTTTTTTTATCTGTTTAAATAAAGCCAGTCTTCCTCTAGAAATACTGAAAGTCTTCATCATTAGTTTAATGGGATTTGTAGTTTTTCTGTTCATAAAGACCACTCTCAATATGTGGCCCGCTCTTCGGTCTGCCACTGCTCATCCCAAATGAAACAATATTTTAGTATGCATGTTTGTAGCCTTTTTTATGGCGTTGTGTCCTGCCACCTTTTAGTAGATGTAACCCAGAGACACTTGATATGATTAATATTGTTAAGTTGCCGTGTTAAGTCCTTTTTTATCCCTTTGCTTTCAGGAACCAAGGATTAGATCACAGAGGGGAGAGGGCTTGTATCCAGCTTAATGTAACAAAAAACAGAGCTTGATAAGAATAAAAATATTGCCATGAATTGGCAGTGGGAAACTACAGGAAGGCAAGCGACAAGTCAAGAATTCATTTTACATTGCTTGTGCTTGTTTACAGATTCTGCAATAACACATATATAGTACAGAGCAGTGTAAGCCAAGTTTTTCACAGTACCTAGACAGGCTGCTGCTCCCACCATAGCATAGAGCCCTGGAGTCACACAGTCTGCCCCGGGTCTGCACCAGTTCCTGAAAATGATCCAGTCATGGTGATGGTAGGCCAGCTGTTCTACACCAACTCCAACAATCCGGCCAGCTATGGCCCCCACTGCTATGCTGGGAATAAACAGGCCAGAAGGTATCTAAAAAACAAGAAAGAAATCAAGTAAATATTTATAGCGCTGGAGAATTCTTTCTAAAGCATGCAATTTCCATAAAGCGTGCAAAACACAAGAATACCATTTTATTTTCAGTGGCTCTGGCATTCAAAAAAATATATATATAAACGGTGCTCTGTGACATACAGTATATGGTGGCAGGACACTAGTGCTATAGATTTTTTAGAAGTCTTGCAGGGACTGCACAAATACAAATCAGCAGATTATGATTGGTTATCATATTATTGATATTCCTTTTTTGTTGGAGCAGTTACATGACATTCCCCATCCTGATGCCTTTTGCCTGTTTAATACTAAACGTAAGGTTTTGTCTGGTATTTTATGCCAGGCGCCCCCCTGAGTAATGACAAGCTAACATTTTAAATGACATGTAATTTTTAAAACACACTTAATCCCGATATCAAGTCCCAAAGGAGATGCTTTAACATGTTCTACAAATCACATCTATTTCTATAGAGGATTATTGTCACTGAAAAACAAACTTGTCATAGATCTTTCTTAAACATCTAAATAATAGATATGTCTCTGTAAAACAGTTGCATGCATATAGGATGCCCTTTAACTGCAGCCACTTCACATGGCTACTTTAGCGAATGACAGAATGTACCATCTGTTGTATAAGGGTAGAGACACACGGTGCTATTTGGGGGAGATTAATCACATCTTCCTCCGGCGACTTATCTCCCCAAACTGCCTCCCGGCCGCCTAAAATCTAAATCACGGCAGGATGGCACTTGAAGCGCTTCATTTTCCGAATTCGCCTGAAAATGCCTCATGAGGAAACTTCAGGCGACTTCGGAAAATGAAGCGCTCTGAGTGGCATCCCGACAGTGATTTTGATTCTAGTGGGCGGGAAGGCAGTTCAGGGAGATTAGTCGCCCGAGGAAGAGGTGATTCGTCTCCCCCAAATAGCACCATGTGTCTCTACCCTAAGCCATGTACATAAAGGGATCATTCACTTTTGAATTAATATTTAGTATGATGTAGAGAGTGATATCCTAAGATAATTTGCAGTTGGTTTTCATTTTACTATCATTTGTGGAGTTATTTAGCTTTTTATTCAGCAGCTCTCCAGTTTGCAGTTTCTAGTTTCAAACTGGTTGCTAGGGTCAAAATTATCGGAGCAACCATGCATTGATTTGAATAAGAGACTGCAATATGAATAGGAGAGGCCTGGATAGAAATATGAACAATAAAAGGTTTGAAAGATGTAACCTCCACATTTGAAAGCTGTCATTTTATATAACTATAAAAAAAATAATTATGAAGACCAACTGAAAAGTTGCTTAGAAATAGTAATTCTAGAAAACACTAAAAGTTACCTTAAAGGTGAACCACACCTTTAGGAAACTTTTATGTTAATTAGTAAGTGATGTTCCCAGTAGTCATATTTCTTAGCAAGACACATCCATACTGTTCTTTTCTCTGCAATATGTTGCCATATACAGTACACGGATTACAGGACTAACACCTTAGAGCAGGTACAGTATGGCATGTCAATGCAGGGTTGTAACAAGTTATTACTGGGCCCAGACTCTGGTTATGTTTCACAAATATATATTAAAATTCCACCTCAGCTGGGGCCCAACAGGGGTAACACTTTTACCTTTCTGGCTGAATGCAGAAAATTTAGTTCCAGTAGACTGATATTTTCAAAACATAATGCACATATTGCTAAATAAAAATATACTGTAATCGTTAAACATGCAAATTCCTGAAGGAAAATAAACATCTTGGGAAGAAGGATGTATGTAATTAGAAATTACCCCATTAAATTATGGCACACAGGGTTCTTTCTCTGTCTGCCAGTGTGTTTGAGAAGAACCCATCACCATCCATTTATATGAATGGGAAATGCCTGGAAACACCAGTGCTAGATGGTTGGGATCAAGTTCAAGTTACTGTTTTATTATTATGGAGAAAAAGGAAAACATTTGTGGGGGAATGTAATCAAAGTCGGTAACGGGAAAACATTCGCAATGCGAAAAGTTATGCCTCTGTGCGAACAATTTTTTCTTTGTGCGTATATATAGCTTTTGCCAACCCAGAAACTGTTTAGCAACCACTTCCGACAGTGGAAGAATTTCAAATCTTATAGTTTGCGCCAGTGTGCAGTGAATGTAATAAAACGTCTTACCGAAATAGTTGTTACGTTTGCTCTAAAAGATTACGACACCTTCAACGCTTCTTAAAAGTGGGCAATGCGCAATGAAAATTCGCAATGCAGTAAAAAGTTTAAGGAAGAATATTACATATAATTATTTGATTAAAATTAAGTCTGTGAGAGATGGCCATACCATAATTAGGAGCTTTCAGGATAATGGGTTTCTGGATAACTGATCCCATACCTCTGCTGCAGGGCTGGACTGAGAATTAAAATAGGCCCTGGCATTTCAGGTACACAAGAGGCCCATCAGCCCACATAGAGGCCCAAACAGCCCCCACCAGCCCACTAAACACTGACTTTCTATGGGACCTTATAGCAGCCCCTCTGGCATTTGCCCTAACCCACAAATGGCCAGTCCGGGCCTGCTCTGCTGTCATTCTTGATAAAGGGTATGTATGTGAAGCCAAAATGTAGAGTAAAAAGATTGCACTTGCAGAAGAATTTAGTCATGGGTTAGGTTAAACTCATCCTGTGATTGGCTCCTTCCACACACACTCATATACACCCTCATTTTCTTTCCTTGTATTTATTTTGCAGGTAATTTGCACAGACATTCCTCTCTATAAATGCCGAGGTAGTAACCACAACTTTATGGATCCAGCATAGCATACACAATAATAAAAACATCATTATAATGTAAAAGTATTACTTTTATTAAGCGTTTGTCTTACCTTCATGCCAAATGTAAATATTGTAATAATAATTTTAAATATCAGAGCCAGGGCCAGTTGCCACATTGCCGTATAAACACCCGCACCCGCCTGACGGTCTGGAATATCATCTACGGGTCTGGTCATGTTGGGATCATTAATGTAATCACACAGCTGGGAAGATTCCAATGCCCCGCAGTCATTGAAAAGCTCTGAGATAAGCTCACTTGTGCTTCTTCTGGTATATGGATTTGGGTAGGCTAATAAAGCTGTGATTGCGGTGACTGCAATAACTTCCAGCACTGGGTATTTTCCCAGTTTAGTGGTTTTACGCCTCCTACACCATGCAATATTACAGCGAATAAAAAGTGTTCCCCACAGGCCCCCAAAGACACCGAGGAGGATGAATGGAAAAAGTTCAGCCATGTACCAAGGAGTATGGTATTCCACATAAAACAGAACCAGGCGGCTGTTTCCAAATGGGTTGATTGATCGAAGAGTAAATGCAGCCACCAAGGCAGCAAAGAATGAACGCCAAAGTGTTTTCAGTGGAAAGTAATAACTAACCTGTAAATAAAAAGCAACAATTATGTGCCTTTAATTAGAAAGTTATAAATAAGAACAAACATTTGCTTTCTAATATAATACTACACAGTTACTACAATGCAGATCTCAATCTGAATGTGCATTTCACAATGTTTGAGAACTGAAAGGTGGTGTCACCTTTACATCAGCAGTAGGTCTCTTTGTTATGAAGCCAAGTCTCCCTAAATCTTCACTCTTCTCCAAACTATGTTGCAGCCCTTGCCCTATATTAAACTGAAGCGTAAGTCTTGTAGAAACTGGTTACGTCTTATCAGTCCCAACAAGATTTTCACCCCAATGCAATATGCCAAGGGTGTGCCAAGCAAATGGCTCAATGCTGCAATACATTTTCAATTAATGCTATGCTTTAATTATGAGAACAACTTACTTTTAACCCAGCTAACAGTACTTATTAAAGTGGGAAACTGATTTTGTGGCCACATTTGTATGTGAGCCCCCAGCAAAGTTAGAATAAATATATTCTACACTTATAAAATATAGCATTCTTATACCTCTTCCAGACTGAAAAGGACACCGCCAATTGGAGCCCCAAAGGCAACAGAGACTCCTACAGCAGCAGCCGCTGAGAGCACCTGTAAAACAGACCACAATGTACTAAGCAAAACATTTTTAAAAAAAATGAAAAATAACTTTGGAAATTCCTTAATTCAACTTACTTCTCGTCTCTTTCCCTCGTTCTTGCTGTATTTGGAAAACAAACTGCTGAATAAGTTACCACAGCAACATGCCACATGAACAGAAGGTCCTTCTTTCCCAAGACTTAGGCCTGATGACACCACTAGTACCAATGTTACTGTTTTTATCAGTAGGGTCCATTTTCCCAAGTATCCTCTTATTATAAAACCACTGAGAATCGTTTTTATCTAGAAGGGAAAAAAAGGGAGTACATTTTGCAATTAGAACAGCTTTGTACAAAGCAAGATGGCTGATGGTAGTGGTTGTTCTATATGACATGGTCTTAGCATTTTGGCCATATATGTGATCAGTATTTTTATCTACAAACTTTTTAGAGGCCAGATTTGTTATGTTTTAAAAGCCAGTTTAAAGAGGCATCACCTTTTCTAAATAACCCATTGCACAAAATATGAATACAAATGATCATTAACTATGGAATCATACAAGTTTCCTAAACTGCTGAGAACAGAAATGTTCATACTGAAATGTACAATAGATGGAGCAAACCTTGTGCAAATTATTGGTACATACGTGTATATATATATATATATATATATATATATATATATATATATATATATATATATATATATATATATATATATACATATATATACAAACCAAAGGAAAGGTCAGCACTCACAGGTCTTAAAATGGTAAATTATATATTATTCTTTCTCAAAGTGCCAGATTCTTTGTCAAAGGTGGCTTAAATACACAGTCTGGCGGGAAAAACTAACAAACATTACATGTCTATGACGTCATCAAATGAGCGACCAATTACACTTCCCACTATATTTCATGATCCCACTCGAAATCTACCCATATATATTATAAAATACATTCCCAAATATATCACTATCATAAAAAGGTTAAAAACAAAACAATATGTAACTTTTAGTCAGGTGGCAACATTGTAACTATGTATGAAAATAACTAATCAAAGTGCCAAAGTTACATATGTAAAGCAGAGAAAGGTGTATGAACTGGCCCATTTTTGTATGAACTGAGGCTCATTTTTTCTTGGTTCACATTTTTTGTATTTTTTCACGGACACTAGGGTGGGGGCAACAATGCGATATATTGATTTTTTGCTTTTTGTGTATGCAAATGGATTGTTTAACCTGTTGGGATATAATAGTATTGTCTTTTGTGTAAGTACACGCTATATACGTTAAGTAATGTGAGTGGGCACATTTATGGGGTTAGATTTTCTGCAGAGTGCATTAGATTCACCTGGATAATATATATTTATATGGTTATTTTTATATACACAGGCACTATTTTTGATTAATTTAGGGCCCGTTATTATTATGGGACTAACACACGTATTCCAGCTACACTCTATGCATCCACTACGTTGGTAGGAGTGTGGATGATGGGAGGGAGACATACTAGTACTTTAGAGTCATTACAAACGGAAGTAATGCAAGCCCCATTACACATCCGTATGCATTTCAGATTTTAAGTTGATCGTTTCAGTAACTATAGGAGGATATTTGCTGATGGGCCAGTTCATACATCTTTCTCTGCTTTACATATGTAACTTTGGCACTTTGATTAGTTATTTTCATACATATTAGTTACAATGTTGCCACCTGACTAAAATTGTTTTGTTTTTAACCTTTTTATGATAGTGATATATTTGGGAATGTATTTTATAATATATATGGGTAGATTTCGAGTGGGATCATGAAATATAGTGGGAAGTGTAATTGGTCGCTCATTTGATGACGTCATAGACATGTAATGTTTGTTAGTTTTTCCCGCCAGACTGTGTATTTAAGCCACCTTTGACAAAGAATCCGGCACTTTGAGAAAGGCCCCGGAGGGGCCGAAACGTCAGTCCATAGTTCCTCAAATAAATATAAAATTTACCATTTTAAGACCTGCGAGTGCTGACCTTTCCTTTGTATACTTAATTTTTGGCCGCGCACCCAGGCACCTTTTTATTTACTTTTTCGCGAGTGCTGGCACCATCCGGATTGTTGTATGTATATATATATATATATATATATATATATATATATATATATATATATATATATATATATATATATATATATATATATATACACATATATACACACAAATACAAGAGATCCTCTGCACTCAACCCATTATTAATATATTGAAGAAATAGAGACATTTTGAGCATACAGCTACTAAAAAAATGCCTTACCTTTTAAACAAAACAGGGCTTGTTTGTCCATATATTGCAATATATTGTTTGTCCATATATTTGGCCAACTACATCAAAGTCAACCCATATATGACCAGTCCTACGCTCAAATTGCATCTAATTCATTAAGAATTCTATTGCTTCATTATACATTTTACAAAGGGACTAAGTTTTACCTGCAACTTACTAGCTGCTTTCAAAGTAAAACTCCCAAACTTGGTTGCCCTTTTATTAGACACCAGTGGGATCACCTGACTATAGCTGGGAAGGGTGGGGGCTACAACAAGGAACTGGTCACTATTACTATATGAACTATAACAAACAAGGGAAAGTTGTGCTCACCACTATTAGGTGGGGGTTGTATAAATATCATACTAAATGTACAAATGAGTGACGGTTAAAGGAAAACTATATTCCCAAAATGAATACTTGAGCAACAGATAGTTTATATCAAATTAAGTGACATATTAAAGAATCTCACCAAATTGGAATATATATTTAAGTAAATATTTACCCTTTTACACCTCTTGCCTTGAACCACCATTTTGTGATGGTCTGTGTGCTGCCTCAGAGATCACCTGACCAGAAATATTTCAACTCTAACTGTAACAGGAAGACGTGTGGATGCAAAAGACACAACTCTGTCTGTTAATTGGCTCATGTGACCTAACTTTATAGTTTGTTTGGTATGTTTGTGTGCACCGTTGAATCCTATGATCCCAGGAGGCTTGTTTTTTAAAATGGCTATTTTCTATTTATTATTACCCAATGGCACATGCTACTAAAAAGTGTATTATTATGAAAATATTTATTTACATGAAGCAGGGTTTTAAACATGAGTTGTTTTGTGCAATATCTTTTTATAGAGAACGGGTATAGTTTTCATTTATGCTTGACATTTTCGTGACAATATCTAAAGCCAAAATAAATATGTCTAAATATTATGCTATTGTAAGATTCTTTTTGGGAGAATTTTAGCCACCGTTCCCATATTCCAGAGCAGAGTTATGAAATAGTGGAGGGAAATTATTCACCCCCTAATATGAAATGATTACCTATATTAATTCAGGTTAATTTGCTTTGATAAGGAAGGGTTTTAGATGAAAAGATTTATCAAGATAAAGACACGGGATCTGATGTACTGACATTGGGAAAATGTGACCCAGTGCAACAAACCAAAAGATCTCCTGTCATTATTCGACCTGCAGTAGACTGATCAAAGGCTATGTAGTATTTTATATTTGGTACATGATTTGATAGCTTGTAAAAGAAACACCTACGCTTTTCCATGGTCTGTAGATTAAATGTGAAATCAGTGCCTAAAAGAATTTTCTAAGAATGTCCATAGTAGCTGTCAGGGGCATTTATCTTTTCAGAGCTGAAATAACTTATTATGACAAAAAGCAGGCCCTAAGTAGGCCATAACAAATACAGTATTTTTATTCACTTTGACTAGTGTGACAGGATGAGGTGCCAGAGGGAGATGGTGTAGGTTTCTTCTACTGGCAACATCTCTCTTTAAACATTCCCCTCTCACAGTAATTTATATCTGTACACATGTTCTTATCTCCTGTGTTATTCTAGTGTAAGGCCCATAAATCTACACTTTGGCCCTGTGCAACCCAACAGTATACTGTGCCGCCCTTTATAAATTACAGTTGTTTTTGTCTGGAGCAGCAGAATATTTGACAATATGATATTTGCTATAAAAAACACGCTGCATACATTATAAATATAAATACCTACCTCTGGTATTCCGGAACCACATGCGTAAGGAGCAAAGACTCTGACCAAAGAAACTGCCAGAAAGGCAAATAACAACGCCCACATAATATATAGGAAATAATTTAAAATATAGGCACTGGCTCCCTAAAACAGATAAAATAGTTACATTAGAATATTTAGTAGAAAAACTGAGATATGTTAAAACAATAATTATTTTAAGTATTATTTGCATACTTACATATCGCCTATATATTCTGTAGTGGTGTACAACATAAGGCTAGCGCCAGACCAAACAGACCTCTGCTTACCCTTTGCTGCTGCTCTGCCTGAACCCAAAAACATTGCCTCTGCTTGGGTGCAGGCAGACATGGCTGATTTTAGGGCCAGAACATCAGATTCGGCATTTTGTGCCAAAATCCACCACATCTGCCTGCACCTGTACAGAGGCAATGTTTCCAGGCAAAGCAGTAGCTAAGGAATAATGGAGGTGCAGATTATCTGCAGATTTAGGTCCGCTTAGACTGGAATTAGCTAAAGGCGGCCATACACGGGCAGATAAAAGCTGCCAACAGCTTATCGGCCCGTGTGGGGGGCCCTCCGACGGGCTTTCCCGATCGATATCTGGCCGAAAGTCGGCCAAACGTCGATCGGGCAGGATTAAAAATCCCGTCAGATCGCGGTCTTATCTGTTCGTTGATGCGGTCCCGCGATCCGACCGCCCGTACTGATCCGATCATTGGGCCCTAGGGCCCACGATCGGATCAGCCCGATATCGCCCACCTCAAGGTGGGCATATCGGGGAGAGATCCGCTCGTTTGGCGACATCGCCAAACAAGCAGATCTCTACGTGTATGGCCACCTTAAGGGTTTAGATATACAGATTACATGCAAATGCTGACTGATGCATGAGATATAGAGAAAAGACTTTCCAGATCACACTACCTTTTTATTTCTGAAATCAGAAATGGGAATAAATACTTTTCATTTTCTTTACAGTTATTATTTTCCTTAACAAAAAGAAGCCTGGTAAAATGACCACTTTTGCAAGAAAGCTCATTACAATGATTCTGAGCCGAAAGAACTGGATTTTGTGGAAGAAAAAAAAAAAAAGGGACAACATAACAAAACAACATAATTTACATAACACTTTTCTCCTGTGGGACTCAAAGCAAGGCAGCCATTACAGACAGCAGGACATTAAGGGGCAGATTTATCATTGGTCAAATTTTGCTTTATTTATCTCTTACAAATGTGCTTTGCTAGTATGTTTTTATGGGATAGGGTACTGTAACATGAGTGGCGTATTAGATAATATTTTGGTTTTGTTTCTTTGATTGCTGTACTGAGATAATGAAGAATGTAAAGATACCCAATCAGTATTTTGCTTTAAAACGAAAGGCACAAATCCCTAAAGAAGGTGAATCATACTGTCAAAATTCACAAAATTCTCACTTGATTGATCTGTCCAGTGCCATACAGCTCCATCATTTAACTGCAAGGTATTTTTGTTCTTGACAAGGCTTGCTTTCATTTTATTCAAGGTATCAGTGTGTAATAGCCTCAGTCTGGTACAGAGCAACTTTTGCTCTTCTGTCTGCTAATAACTCCCAGAGTTACAGAGTGACAGAATAGCTGTCTAGCATAATGCAAGAGAGTCTGTGGGGCTGTCAGGTTAATCTGCAGGCATCAGTCACGCATTCTAAAATGTAAAAAGAGCACATATTTGAGGCATGATCACCGCATGCCCCTGCCTATTGTGTAATCAAGCAGACGATACTATATATGTTGGCTGAGGCATACAGGCAGCAATAAAACAACATTTCTAAACACAACAGGGTTGTATATTATTTTCCTTAGGCCATTTAGCAATACATTTCCAACATGCAATGTTGCTGAACAGCAGATTACAGAGCTGGGATGAATGCAGTCTAGAGTTTATTTAGCCATCAGTGATCAATTCTATGTTGTTACAAAACTGTCATCTCAAGTGATACAAACAAAATACAGGAAAACAGAGCAAAAATCTGCCTGGGGTAATGCATCACATGAAAGCCTATTTTGCTATTATTATGCACTTTACCATGTATCCTGTCTCACACGGGCAACTGCACTAAGCACAACACACGGAATATGGAAATAGCATCATTTCATCTACCTTCTACCTAGAGTACTCATTCAGAACAGCTACAAGCCTTTCCACTAATGCCAATGGAATATAGGCAGTCTGTGAAACCTCAATTTGAATTTGAATTCTTTGTTACACCCATGTGACCTTCCAAATCCAAAGAGATGTGTCACTGGAGAGCTCCAGGGGCAGATACAAGAAAAGCTAAATTATACACAGTGTAGCATTCTCAATTAAACAATTTATAACTATATAGAACAAACTTGTGTCCCATGCTATAGTATATTCAGTATAAAAGTGCATTTAATCCAAAGGACACATACCTGGTGGCACAAAAAAGAATTAAAACTCAAGACTTCACAGACTCCATGCATTCAGTGTTGGATTAATGATGAGAGGAGCCCCTAGGATGCACTTTCTGCAGGTGCAAACCAGACCCACTTGAAATAAATATTAAATGTTTTTTAAAGAATTTTAAAAACCCTAGATCGGCCCATGATCCCACTGGACCCCTAAGGCTATAGCCAAGGTAAGCCTGTGCATTAATCAGCCCCTTTCTACATTCCATTGCCATTGCTGTATGTAGAAGGAGTATGTAATGATGCTATACCTAATATTCCTGTGTTGTGCTTAGTGAGCTGTAGCATAGATAATAATATTATTTATGAACTTTACCTTGTGCACATTGTTTCTGCAGACACTGATGCCAAAGCTGGGACTTTTTATAAGAGTTATAGAATCCCTAGTCTCCACAGCACAACTTGCGTGACAATCACTGATCTTGAGGAAAAAAGGGGCCGATGGTACAGCTGCCTCTCCCCCCCCCCCCCCCCCCCCCCCAGCAAACAGCTGTGAATTAGTTGATCTCCAGTCAATGGAAAACAGGTGGGAGCATCATGAATAAATGCTACTAATAAAAATTAAGGAGAGTCTAACCTAAGTTTACAATAGGCCATTTCTTTTCAGACTTTTTCATTCACCTTCCCATTGCGAGCCAATGTTTATTCAAGGCCCGCCTATCCTCATAATTATTATTGGCTAATAATCATTCAATACAAATTTGACCTAAGGTTTAAGCTCCTTTGTGCCTGTCCATCATTTTAAGAGATGTACATGTAGCCAGAAAAACACCTTAAAGGGGATTGCACCAAACTTGTTTGCATAATTAAATGTATTTGATTACACATTTCATTACACATTTTCTACCTTAACCTATTGTGGACTTATTATCCAGACACAATGGAATCCTTTAAAAGAACAGTTCAGTGTAAAAATAAACACTGGGTAAATAGATAGGCCATGCAAAATAAAAAATGTTTTTTTTTTAGCCAAAAATTTATTCCATAAAGGTTGGAGTGAGCAGCTGTCTAACAGAACACAACACAACTTCCTGCTTTGTAGTTCTCTAAAGCTGGCCATAGACGTAACAATTACGATCTTTCTCGGAAAAGATCTTTCCAAGAAAGATCGTTCGTTTCAACACACACGTGTAGAGCTGAATCGTCAGATATACAGGTAGAAACAATAGAATTCTACTTGTATCTGACGATTCAGCACTAACAATGGCCGATGTTCAGGGTGCTTTCAAAGGCATCCGATCAAAATTTTCCATCCAGTCCGATCAACCAGCCGACCGATATCTTAATCTTCTGACGATATCAGTCGGCTCATTTCCCACCATACACGCACCGAATATCGTACGAAAATTCGTTTCGTACGATATTATCTGTGCGTCTATGGCCAGCTTAACTCTGAGTTAGTCATCAACTTTAAGGGTGTGCCACCCCCCACTCAAATCCCTGATTTGATCAGTGGAAACAAAAAGAGCTGCAAAGCAGGAAGTAGCATTCTGGCTATTATGTTACACACCCAGTCACTCCAGCCATTATACATTACATGTTTGGCTAACTATATTGAATTTTTTTTTTATTTTGCAAAGCCTATCTATTTATCTAGTTTTTATTTCTATACTGAACTTTTCCTTTAAAAATTAGGAATAGTTCACAATTACCATTTATGAAGCAAACAGAACATTTGAATTACAAACAGCCTGATGTAACCAAGTTATGCATGTGCAATATCACATCAATAAAAGCTCTTCCCATACCTCAGACTGATCAATCATCAGCTCAGACCATTTCTGCCACTGAGGACACTTGTCTCTATCCTCAAACGTTGTTTCATCTGACGTCCAGCAGCACTGCTCATGGCTGTACCAAAAAGCATTAAGACAAATGCCCTCTTTAAGATCAGTCATCCAGTCCACAGCTAAGTCTATAACCCCAGCTAATGTACCTGAAAGAACAGCAAATGAAATAAAATCAATACTTGTTTGGAGTCTCCCTTTTACTCAAGAAGTTTAGTCATAATTCTAAGAAATGGTGTAATGTGTTTTTAATCCTGTGTAAAATTGATATGGTCATTGATATAGAAAGTGCATTATGATGTTCAGCCAAGCAACGTGCTTGGATAGTGTTGAGGTTGCAAAGTGCAACTTCAGTACCCCAGTTTAGAGTGTCAGAAATGTTCTGGATGGCTTTGGTGATCATCAGCAAGGCTTGGGTCCTCTAAAGCCCCTTCAAGCATGAGGTTTATTGTGCCTTGACTTACAAAGCCTTATTTATAAATGCAACACTATGTGCCAATTTTGAGGCCCAAATCTTTTTTCTCTGAAATGTTTTTTTACCTACAATGTAGCATTTCCCCTAGAATGTCAGTGAATTTGCGGGCATGATCTAAGTTGCCCAATATAAAACAAATTGGTGTCCTGTTGACATAACCTGTTAAGGGAGCCCTGGAATTATCGGCAGGCACAGGCTGCTGGTAATTCTAGGAATCCCTTGCATCCCAGCTTGCACTGGTGGGTAATTTATCAGAGCAGACTGAAGGGGCACATTGTACAAAAAGAAAAAGGAGTCTGTTGGATACAAAAATAGGGTGTTTCCAGTATTAATTCAATGTGCAATTACATTCACATATGGCTCAAACTAGTTCAGACCTGAAGGGGCACATTGGCACTCACTGCCAGTTTTATTGATGCAGGAACCTTTTTGAATTCTGTCGAAACTAGTACTTTGTTCTTGCACTTTCATGCATAAGTTATACCTACTGAAATCTAAAATGATTCTTTCTCAGGGTCCCAGAAATAATGGGTCCATTTACATCTGTTGCCCCTTTACCTCCTGTTGGCGGCCTTAATCTTACATCTGTTTGTAACACTAAAAGAAGGGTTTTCTAGCTTCATTTTATAAACATACATGTATGCAGCCTGAGAATTCCATTTCAGAGTTAATAAAACAGTGACATCAAGTGGTAATGTGCAGTTCCACAGGATTATCAGCATTTTATTTATGGGCTGCAGTCAAGCATCTGTCTCCACAATTGTTCACTAATCAAATCAATTTGCTGTTTGGTTGCTGTCACATCAATTAGTCGATATACAGGTAAGCACTCTGTCAGGTAATGATTTGGAGAGTAATACAGTTAAGGGAGTTAGCTCCATAATGAATCATTTTGTGGATATTTCTGTCATTATTTTGTGCTATTTGTAGCAGAATAAAAATTCACTCCAGAAAATTGTATCTTGCAATGTAATATTATGTGCTAGAAGAGAAATTATTTGGATAATACAAACATTTACCACACAGATTCTTCCCCTCCACTAATTTTCTATTTTAAATGAGCAAAAACATATTTGCACATTTGTTGTTTTATTGTTGTTGCTTCTTTTGGTTTGTGTATTCAGTTCTGCGGCAGCTGTGTAATATATCACTATCTGCTTCTTATTATGAGGAATGGAATATTTTGGAATAGCGACTCAGCAGAACATGTTTTAGTCACAGCTGATAAGTGGCAGTGCTAATAGCAGCAAAAAGCAAATATTTTCTCAGTTCATGCTGGTCTGCAGTGTAAAGTATATAAGTCTGGCTTAAGTGGCCATGAAACTGTAGTCTTAATGAAAACCCTCTTCTTTGAAGTTTTTAAACAAATAAGCCTGCTTCCATACCAGAAGCTATTTCTGGAGTAATTCAATATATATTTATTGTACTTTAAAAAAATTTGCTTACATTTTTTTTTACACAGTGGTGCCCTGGTACATAAAGAAAGGTCTGGGCTGTTTAACAGAGGAATGTGAGTTTAGTGTTCTGGCTTTTATAATGTGATTTTAGAGTGTCAGTTTTTAAAGAACCTTGACTAGAAAGTTAATGCCCACAATTATTAAGCACCTAGTCCACCTGACCTCCTTCTCTCCCACTCTTTCTTCTCACTCCTGCATCTAGGACATCTTAAGTGCTGCACCTACACTCTGGAACACGGAGTCCCATCCCATTAAAAGCTCCCAGTGTCTCTAGACTTTCAAACAATCACTTAAGGCTCGCATCTGTCAGAAAGGGCGTTCTGAGCCTACCAGAAGCATAACAGCAAAGCCTCCCCTTTCCCTGCCATGAAGCCCACCCTCCCTTTGTGTGGCACAGCTTTACCATTGATTTCCTAACAGGAACTCTACAATCACACTGGTTACTCTCACCTGTTAGAGTCCTGTGAGGGTCCAGTTCGGTAGACCCATGCCCAAACTGGATCCGCTAATGGACAACAGACCCAAAATAGCTTACTCACTATCAAGGGCCCTGCATCCTAAACTTTCCTCAACCTGGCCAAAACTTTAACCTGACCTGTGACCAAAGTAAACTGCAAGTGACATCATCGACAGGCGGCCATGACGTCGTTCCGGAGGTGGCTCAACCAGGTCAGGGGGAAAACTGTACATTTTATGTGGGGATGTGGGGGAAATGCAAGCCTAGAATAGGTTCAGGTACCCAGGCAGGGTACTGGAGTACCACCTGAATGTTTAGGGAATCAAGCTCTTTCGGCCCAAACCCAGACCACTTTGCGGGTATTCTGTGGGTACCCAACAAAGCTATTGCAAGCAGGACCCTCACCCTATTGTCAATATGCAATTTTAACTTGTCACTGATATTATGACCTAACAAGATCCCAGATGGCGACATCCTGTGGAGAATATTGAAGGCATGAATCATTACAATTATAGGGCTGCTAAACCTTCCTGCTGGTAAAATAAGTTCTGCATACAAAATAATGTATTTCTAGCTATATACATTTTTAGGCTTTATTTCTCTTTTAAATATTAGTGGGAATCATAACAGACACCAATGTCATTTTAGGATATTCGCAGACACAATGAGAGAGCACCAAAGCTACAGTAGAACCACACAACAGTAAATTATTTTTGGAACATAATAAAAGTTGTTGGCACAGTGAAAATTAAAAAAAAAAATGAAGGGAAGGGAAATTTGCATTTATTTATTGCAATATTATATTGATTGTTAGAGATATAAAAAAAGATGTATTCTCACTTGTAATTCAAACAGTGTGTTTTTTATTTCATACCATTTATAATGACACTAAAAATGCACCACCCTAAAATGTTGAATATGGCGTGAAGCTGGTGTCATAAATTATAAGGAATAAACAACGTAATGTATTAACTGCATGTAGGAATACACTTTTTTTTCCATAACAAACAATAGAACATTGTAAAATTAAATTGTCTTTTCCATTTTTTCTTTTGTTATATTGTTTGTTATGCAATAGGAGCCCTGTAAATGGGAAAAAAAACCAACTTTTACTAAAAAAAGGGCACTGATTGAAGATCATTTCTTGCCTTACATTATTGTTTTTTAGCTAACCTTTTGTGAGACATCTTCAATTCTCTGCTCCTAGTTTTAGCATCCGGAGATAAAGGGGGACGCCTAGTGGCCAGCAAAGAAAGTTTTGGAATTCAGATGTTTTCAACTCTGCTGGAATCCCCAAACAGAGAACAGTAGGGAAAGGGTTGTAACTAATGGACATGCTATAGAACTTCCAGCCCTGTGAAACTGCTGTTTCTGTGGCAAACCAGAGGTTCTGTTTTAAGGCTGTGTCACATTATTCATTTTATAAAAGTATCTGTTCATAATTTCCACCTATTCAATAAGAATTAATAATGTAGGGATTTTAACGGAAACCTTCTCAAGGTTTGATAATAAGGAGTTTGTCTGGTAGGGAATTTTCATATTTTATGAGGGCTGTGTACGGTTATATTCTATCATTTATTGGTGCCCTCTTTCAGTTTTTTTATGAAAGGAAAAGATTACAGTTATAGCAGAAAAACCCCAAGTCCCCAACATATTAACATTTAATTAAATTCTGGATCCAATCCATATTACTTTACAAGATCAAAGGTAAAAAAAATTGCAGTAAAACCTTTCATATAAATATGATATACAGCAATTTGTTATGGAGCAATGTAGTGCCCAACTTAATCATTATTGGGATTGTACATTACATGCATTCATAGCCTTTCTGTAACGTGCACTTCCAGCTGTGCATCTGAGCTAAACCTGAGCCTCCTGATTTAAGATGACTAATATATGTATATTTTCTTATGTGCTTATTTAAAAAATTAAAGTAATATGCAGAATGTTCTTCTTACCAGCCAGGAGTCCAATAAGGAGCATAACAACCCATCCTGACCATGCATCAAGAAGGCCTTTAATAAATTCCCAGATTGATTCCTTGCTCTTGCTAGTGATCTGTATAGTGGGGAAAATACATCAAATGATTAAATCAGTTTAAATGACTGTAAAGAAGTTTCATTTATTGAAAACATAAATCTAAGATTCAAATTCACAAGAAGTCTTCTCGCTTTAGCAAAATGTACGAAATATGTGAATTTGAAACCAGACTTGTATAATAAAGGCAGTCTCATGTGAAATACACAATTTTTAATAGAGTGGAATTCTTTTCCAAGTAACGCCCGATGGGAGTTGCAGTAAAAGGTAAGGTGGCCCTCCTGTGAGGGGAAGCTCTCCAATTACCCCCATGTTATTCAGTGGAACCTATTCATCAGGGCCAGCATAGGTAGGATAACAGAAAGTGAATTGCTTGTTCCCTAAAGAGCTTTATCAAAACATACTGCTTGTTTCATCCTGTCTCTTTGGGTGGAATGTTTTTGCAAAGCAGTTTTATGCGGATGTCTCCAGTTACATGTCACAAATGTTATACTAAAAATGGTCAACTTAAGTATTAGTAATGTTTCACATTCCAAAAAATAATTATGTGTTTGCTGATGAGCTGCAAGGGAATATTGCTTTCACTTTGCTAATGATTCTAACTACAGACGACTAAAGGGATGATAAGTTTGCATTTGCCAATAAAGATATTGACTGACAAACCTGCCCTGTGATGGATGCATATCTGCCAATACATAGGGAGGTACAAACAGTAAATAAATCCCTCTCTCCCTTAGGGGCAGATTCACTAAAGCGCGAAGCATCTAGCGCTAATTCGCCAGTATGACGTCATTTTGCAACTTCGCAAATTCACTAACACGGACTCTGGCGAATTTTCGCTAGCGAAGTAGATAGACTTAAGTGAAAGTGCTAACGTTGAGGGAAATGTTCATCTTAGTGAATTTGCGAATTTACAATCCTTCGTCAGTGCGCAACTTCGCCTGGCGTAAGGGTGCGAAGTTGCGCACTGACGAAGGATTGTAAATTCGCAAATTCACTAAGATGAACATTTCCCTCAACGTTAGCACTTACGCTAGACGTTACTTCGCCTGGTCAGACCAGGCGAAGTTCAATACAATAGATAGGAGGTTGAAAAAAAAAGTAAAATTTTTTCTAAATCCCAAAAAAACCCTGGAGTATTTTAGCATAGTCTGAAAAAGATCGATATTTTTTTGGGGGGTTACCCTCCTTCCACCCCCCCTACATTTCCTAACATATGGCAACACAACTATACAGGGGGCACATGTAGGGCAATAGGACAACTTTATTTTTTTTATTAAAGGTTTCCTAGGCTTGTGTAGTGGAATGTAGTGGCTGTAACATATACTTCTATTATAACTTAAAGTTCCCGCCGTATGCAAATTAGGCTTCGCTAGCGTAACAGCGATCTGCCTAGCGAAGTAACACTAGCACAACTACGCTACCGTTCGCCGACCTGAGCGTGAATTCGCACTTTAGTGAATTTGCATAGCGCTGGCAAAAATTCGTCTGGCGAAGTGCGGCGAACGCTAGCAAAGTCATCGCTAGCGAATTTGTGCATTTTAGTGAATAGGCCCCTTAGACTTCAGAGGAGCGAGGTGGTCACTTCCCTTTAAAAGGAGTCCCAAAATATATTCTTTTCAATAATCACCTATGGAGGTGTAGAGTCCATGGGGTTAACTCCTTGGGAGCTAAGCCTGAAGATTAAATATTTCTGTGTAGGTGCTGTTGAAGCCTGTATCTCAGTCTGAGCCCTCAGTTAAGTGTTCTGCCTGAGGGTTGGTACTGGAAGGTTCCAGCATGGGGTCCACGGTGTGAGGCCAGGTTGTTGATCTAGAGCAGTGATCCCCAACCAGTAGCTCGTGAGCAACATGTTGCTCTCCAACCCCTTGGATGTTGCTCCCAGTGGCCTCAAGGCAGGTGCTTATTTTTGAACTACTGGCTTAGAGGCAAGTTTTGGTTGCATAAAAAACAGATGTCCTGCCAAACATTCTCTCCTGTAGGCTGCCAGTCCATATAGGGGCTACCAAAAAGCCAATCAGAGCTCTTATTTGTCATCCACATGGACTTTTTCATGCTTGCGTTGCTCTCCAACTCTTTTTTAAATTTAAATGTGGCTCACGAGCAAAAAAGGTTGGGGACCCCTAATCTAGAGTCTGGTACGCGTAAGCTATTGACTTGTCCAAAGGGAGAGGTATTTGGGGCAGGTAGCGCTACCTGGGGTAATATTAAGAGCTCTTCCGAAGGGACTGTAACTGTGTTTGTGCACCCGGAGTGGAGTGTGGGACTGTGTTCCTGGGGAGAGGATTTATATTGCTTGTGAGGTTATCTTGCCTCTTTTCCAGTTATATAAAAATATATTTGTTGCTTAAACTTTTGTGGTTTATTTTTTCCTAGCGAAATTCCTCTGAAGTGTTATTCCTAGATCTTTCTCATAGCAAAGGGGATTCAGTCCTTGTATTGATGAGATAAATTATCCGATAATACAAGAGGTGTCACAACAGGGTTACAGAGGTTTCTTATCCACCTTATCACAAAGTCCAGTTCCGGGTGCAATGCTTTAGAAAAAGTATTTATAAGAATAAAAATGTCAACACATACAAATGGTTAGCAATTCTGGTTAATGAGATCCTGCCAAAATGTACACTAGCATGTGTGTGTTTATGTGACTATGAAGATTCTCATTCATCCAGGTCATGGTATATTTATCAAAATAAACTTAAAGCAACTGGACTTTAATTTTAATGAAGACGTTTCAGTGCTCATCCGAGCAGCTTCTTCAGTTCAACTGACTGGTGTAGGGGAGTGACATCTGAAATTCACAGAGGGGTTGATTCTGTGTAGTTACAGTGATAAGATTACCAATGTGTCATGCAACTCCTAGAAAACCGGTGTTACTTGTGAGAGTTGCATGAATGGATGCGTCAAGACTTCAGGAATTTTCAGATGTCACCTCTCTGAAGAGTTACAATGTGCCGTTGTGGTTGCTTAGATCCAGCCATTCTACAATATACAAAAAATTTTCTTAAAGGGAAACTATTGTGAAAATGAAAATTTAATATAAGCTTCATCAAACTTTAAGACTTTTTCCGGCTCTTTGGATTTCTGTGGGAACGGAGCATTGTATTAACACATGCATAGTTGGAGCAGTATTCCTGTTCGTAGCAACTGTGCATGCACCAAAAGTGATGGAAATTGCCAAACGAAAGGAAGAGGACCTGAAGAATACCGAAGAGCCTGATGATGGTACCCATAAACTCTGCTGCTCTTACTCTGCACCTATAGGTGAGTATAGGATATGGGGCACTTACAGGTGTTATCGACTATGCTGGGGGAGCAGGGGGTACTGTGTACAGCGGCGGACTGGGCCGACGGGACACCGGGAAAAAAACCAGGTGGGCCCCAGCCCTCATTGGCCCCACTGACCCAGACAGAATCCCTTGATATTGCCAGCGCTCCTGACCTACCCTGCCCAATCGAGTAAGTGCAAGGTATGCACTGGCGGGGAGGGACAGAGGGAGCCCAGCGACTGGGGCAAGGGGTGCCCTGTCACTGGGAGGGGGGAGCAGTGGGGGCCTGATGTGTAAGCCCTGGTGGGCTCTGACCCCCCGACCTTAGGCCCAGCTCTGCTAGATATATCCAGTTCTCCTGACCTCTCCCTGCCTGATCGCATAAGTATGCATGAAGCAGAAACATGCCGGCATGGGGGGGAGGGGGTGTGGGACTCTGGAGCAACAGGGGCCCTGCCACTGGGGAGGAGAGGCAGGGGCCCTGCTACGGTGGAGCAGTGGGGGTCTATGCTACTGGGGGGGGGGTTGGCGACAAGGCCCTGACCCCCCCAGTCTGACCCAGACTGTTTAGGTTACTGGGCAGGGGTTTTCATCAGTGGGGGGGATGAGTTCTCCCTTAAGGTGAGGCAAGAACAAACTGAAAAAAGTTTTAGTTTTCTATTAATTCCGTATCTCTTGCTGTAATCGTCACATTCATCCACCTTGTTAAAGCCCTGGATACTTACTTTTCTGTGTCTGTCTGTGTCACGTGACTTCTCTCTTAACCAGTCAATGGTATGGAAATCCTCATATGTCCCCACATCCGGAATTGGCTCATCAAGGAAATCCATAAGGTTGCTAGAACCATTGATATCGCCGGTGTTAACCATGTTAATTCCTATAATGAAAAGAATTTGCTTTTATATAGCATAATTTTTAATGGTTACATGGAACACAGCACATTTTAAAGTAAAGTAAAGTAATGAGTACTTTGCAGGCAATGAAAGCAACAAAAGACATTCATCTTTACAAAGTGTATCAAAATGGTGAAAATGATGTTTATTTTCTGTTGCTTTCTATAACTTATCATTCTTCAAAACTTTGAATAACATTTTAAAATTGAATCTGTTTTGTCTCCCCCTCTCATGTCTCCCAGTAGCAACTTTTTGTCCCTCTTTCCATTTCCAAAATATTGGGAGGTATGCTTTAGTACAGGGGTCAGCAACCTTTATTACCAAAAGAGCCATTTTGCCCCCTCTTCCGCTAAAGAAAAATAGTCTGGAGCCTCATAACACAGCTTATAAACTTTGAAAAGTGTGGGGTATGCTGCTGCACGGTTCCCACCTCCATGCTGTAAGAGCTGCTCCGAGATTCTCTACATGCTATACACTGTAGCTGTGCTTCACATTGGGAAACAATGGAAGGCAGTTAGACAGTGTCTCTACGGGCCAGACAGGGGCACACCAAATTGGAAAGCGGTGCAGAAGGAGGTGCTGGGAGGAAACATTGCGTTGGTGTAAGAGGTAGCAGCTCTATAGCCCCGGTGACAGGGGGCGCTAGACACTCTCCTTTGTTCTTTGAGAGAGGGAGAGTGATAGGCTCAGGATCTACAAATTGCAGCTATTCCTTGTTGGACACTGACCATACTAGGCACGGAACGGCACCAAGCATGTTGTTCCTTTTGGCACAGCAACTTCTGGCACATGCTCACCAGGCTCATCTTCATGCCAGTAATAAGAAACCCTGCTTGCTCTCGACAATGTTCTTGGGAAACGGAGGAATAAGGGAACCGGACCAGTTATTTGAGTCACATGGAAATACTCAAGACAGGAATGAGCTTAATTTGCCTATACCACTCCTACGGGTTATTGGACGGAGCAGGTAAGCAATCTCCACTTTCACCAGTGTAAGGTAGTAACTGTAGAGAGGGAGGGGTCTAGAGAGTTAACCAACACCCTAATGGGGTCCAACCCCTTACCTCACTGCCTGCCAGCCTCTACCTGATTTCCTGCCTTCCCTCACATCAGGGCTGGAGTCGGCATTGATGACATAAGAAAATGGGGTGGGACCGGTGACATCCTCAAATCTGCCAGGGCTCTTAAAGGGATTCTAGCATTAGTACCAGGGAAGCACAGGGAGGAGCTGAGATGATATTCCTCTCGTCTTTCACTCCTGGGATATCTCTATATAGCCCTAACCATTAGCTTACGGCAGTCGCACACTCAAGAAGCCACAAGCAGGTGCGAGGGCTGTATAGACGACATGACCAAGCTACAGCAAGCAGGATGAAGAGCCGCAGGTTGCATACCCCTGCTCTAGTATATGCTAATGCAGATGGCTTTCCCAACTAGACTAGGAGCATATGATTCATCTTCAACAACATACATGCAGGGCCGCCATTAGAAATCATGGGGCCCTGTAGAACAACGTTTTCAGGACCACCTGAACCGCCCCCCCACCCTGGCACCCAAGCCCACTCCATGTCACAGTTAAAAGACCACACAGACACCAGCGCTTAAAAAAGTAACCCCCTCCCACACACACAAGTTATAAAAAGCTAAAAATGTACAAAATTGGCGCCAGCGCCCCCATAAAAGTTAAAAAAATTGGGGCCCCCCCAAAAAAAAAACATTGGCGCCAGGGCCCCCCTTACAAGTTAAAAAAAAAATTTGTGCCCCAAAAAATATATAAAAAAACATTGCCGGCATGGGCCTATAGAATATTAAAATAATATATTGGTGGTCAGGGGATTAAAAAAAAACAAAAAAAAAAACAAATTGGAATCAGTAGAATTGAACTCGTGGATTCAAGACTTCAACTTCACCTCCTTTTGTGACTTTGGGTCTTTTCACCGCTTCAGAGCTTCGATCTTGCCTGTTTTCGTGAGTTTGGGTCTTTTCACCATTTCAGGAATTTCATTTCAGCTTTTTCCATGACTTTGGATCTTTTCGCCACTTCAGGACTTCACTTTCGGCAGTTTTCATGGGTGTTTTCGGCGCTTCAGGACTTAGTTCAGCATTTTGCCCACACGTCATCTTCGGTGCTGTCAAGGGGGGCTCGGCTCTTTCTAAAGTGTAGCACTGCCGGGCCCCCCTTCTGGCACCTGTCCCCCCCTGATGGCGGCCCTACATACATGTCACAGATACTTGAAAGGCTTGGTATGTTCATCTGTCAGCTGGGTACCAAAGTTACACATGGCCCTCTGGTTCTACTTATTAGAATGTAATGGGCAAAACAAAGAAATCCACCATACCTGCATATATGCTTAGTAAAACCAGGGATTCATTGAACAATATAAAGCAGTGGTCCCTAACTTTTTTTGCACCAGGAACCAGTTCCAAGACAATTGGGGACCTCTGATATAAAGGAATGTTCAAAATAGCTTCTGATTAGCTGTTTTATGTAAAAACAAATTATTCACACTACAGTCCTAAAAAGCTTTTTAAAATGGCCAGGGTCATATTCTTTTAGGCAATATACAGGCAACTGAGGGCCTGTGTCTAGGGCAGCAGTTTTAATGGGGTGGCCCACAGGTCCCTATATAATAGACTATAATTTACCAGCCCTCCTGTTGGTAGGGCTGGGGGAGAGATGTTATTGGGCACATGTGGGCAGAAATGATGTCAGACACGATGTAAGTGATGTCACCTTGAGAAATTTTGGTTTTTTTATCCTGATATATTTGAGTTTTTAGTGAAACAACCCTCATAAAAATCTAATATTTTGGGAAAACACAACTCAACATTTAATATATAACCTCTTTAATTCCATTGTATTGGAAAGATTCAGTAAAGCTTATTTCACAGGAGTGCGTGTTCCATGAGGTCATTTGTAAACCCATGGTGGGTATGGCCAGTGAAGGCATGTGGTAATCATGTATGGGACCTGTTATACAGAATGCTTGTGGACCTGGGGTTTTACAGATAAGGGGTCTTTCTGTAATTTGGACCTCCATACCATAAGTCTACTAAAATGATTTCAGCCTTGATTGAACCCAATAGGATTGTTTTGCCACCAGTAACGATTAATTATATTTTAGTTGGGATCAAGTACAAAGTACTGTTTTATTGTAACAGAGAAAGAAGAAATACAGCTATGGGACCCATTATCCAGAAACTTGGTATCCAGACAGCTGCGAATTACAGGAAGGCCATCTCCCATAGATTACATATTAATCAAATAATTAAAAATGTTTAAAAAACTATTTCTCTAGTGGCACTAGTGTTAGGGTATAACTATTCTTTTCTACTGGGGCCAATACCTCTGTCCATATAAAAATATGCAACAGAAATGTAGAAGCCCCATTCACTTGTATGGGAACCCCACAGTAATACAGTATGATTACTCCAGTGTGTATCTGTAAGAATATCTGTATCTGTATGTGTATATATATATATATATATATATATATATATATATATATATA
>CM044433.1:72952845-72970663 GCA_024363595.1 Xenopus borealis | reverse complement strand
AGTGGCAGGGGGTCTATGTAGGGTAGGGGGGTAGGGTTTTTTTTTTTTTTAATTTAGGGCTGAATTCTCCTTTAATTAAAAACAACTATAAAAATAGACATTAAAGACCAATTGAAAAGTTGCTTAAAATTGGCCTTTCTATAACATATTAAAAGTTAGCTTAAAAGGTAAAAAACCCCTTTAATTCTATTAGAAAAAGGGGCTGGTATGTAATGGCACAGGTGTTAAGAGAAACATAACATAATCATTTTACAAATCATATAATGTGGCACAGAATACATGTATTTAAAAGGTAATCTATTTCAGTAAAGGCACAAGACCTGGTCCTTCCGGCAACGACTTTCCAGCTGTTCCATGTAATCTCAGCCCCACTGCACTGCCTGCATTCCCATTACACTTCTCTCTCACATACACAGGGTAACCGACTGCCATTTATCTTTGTATTGGGGCATTTTCTTCCATATAAGCCTGGTATATAAACAGATCTGTCCCCGCAGTCTGTGACCTGAATATGTTCTAAATTCCAGTGATCCCCTTCATTTATTATGTATGCAATTTGCCAGTAACAAAAGGCCCTTTGATACAGAGCTGGACAATAGGCCTTCTGCTGCAGGGCTCCTTATGCCAATACATCTGCAGCCATTTCAGCTGAAACAACCTGCATTGTGGCTGCCTTAATGGATTCAGTGTGTTGTTCGTATCCGCATCAGGTCACTTCTCCCAGAGCTTTACTGCCTGTCATACACAAAATATACAAAATAGTCCCTTACCTGCACTGTTACATCAGCTTGCCAGAATCCACAGACCTGCACAGCATCCTCTCCTAGGAGCTAATGCTATGGGAGCTGTGATGTCATTATAGGGAGGATGCAGTCACAGTCATGTGATCTCCTTGTACAGCAACCTGCCTCCATAAACTAAGGGCTGATTTAAAGGAACAATGACCATTTCCTCCTGGAGAATCTCACTGCTGCCAGTTGTTATTGTTTTTTTGAGGGTGGGCTTACTTGATCTTTATAAACACAGAGCTGGAGCTATAAATAATAGCACTGAAAGTGTGTGCCTATTATTTTTGCACTGCTAAAGCAGATTAGAGGATTATGGGTTTTCAATACAGTCCAGTGAATTCAGATGGCTTCTGAGTACAGCGATGTTTGCTAACACTATATGGAATTTGAGAAGATTTCAGTTAGAAATAAATTATTAAAAAACAAATTAATTCAATGTAAACTTTTATTTTATTACTCTTCTAAAGAAGCTAACAGGTATGGGACCTGTTATCCAGAATGCTTGGGACCTGGGGTTTTAAGGTTTTTTTTCTGTAGCTCTGTAATTCATACCATAAGTCTACTATACGATCATTTACATATTACATACACTCAATAAGCTGCTTTTGGTCTCATTAAGGATTAATTATATCTTAGTTGAGATCAAGTAGATGTTTTATTATTACAGAGAAAAAGGAAATGATTTTTAAAAATATGTTTAACAAGGAGTAGACATCAGAAGAGACAGCCTTCCAGTCATTCGAAGCTTTCTGGATAACGGGTTTCCAGATCCCATACCTGTATAATGTAATATTTTTGTTTCTCCTGTTGTGATCTACAGTATCTAAAATTCCCTAGTCTGTGAAAATAGCTGATTCATTCTTGAGTTTGTAGTCCCCAGCAGTTGCAGACTCATGTTTGACAACCCTAATCAATAAGGAGTAGGGAATACTTCTTCCTGTGTAGCCTAAGGGTCCTTACACACAGGCGTTTTTGACCTGTGCTCCCCTGCGTTCCATTTGTTTGCATTCAGCCGCAGGGGAGTGCAGGTCTACACGCACCTCATTCATTCATTGAGGTTGTACCCACAAGATGCATGTAAGCGCCGAATGCAGGTTCACCTGCTGCTGAACGCAGCCAAACGTTACGCAGGGGAGCACAGGTCAAAAACTCCCGTGTGTAAGGGCCCTATCACTTAGCACTTTATGTTTTCATGGAATTGTATTCTTTATAATTCTGCTTTAATATTCCATAAATAATGTTATACAATGTATAAAACTATTGTACAGCGTAGCATAACTTCCTGGCTCTATATAGATAAATGATTTATTGATTGATCTTATCTAGAAATGATTGTCCCTCGTATCTTTTTGCCTTAATTACATTGACATCAATACAGGTATTGGATCTGTTATCCAAAACTTGTTATTCAGTAGAAATGTACAGTTCTATGCATACATGTAGCAATTTATAAATACAGTACTTATATACTGTACATACAAGTGCCCACACATATATCACTGGCTGTTGTAATCTGGAATAATCCCATATGAATTATCCAAACACTGGAGTAATTAAAGAGATAGTATTGCTTCTGTCTTTGCACTGTACTGAGATGGCCCAAGTTTTTATGTTTACAGCCCCAGCTGCTGTTGCTGAAATCGCAAACAGTTCTTTGTGACAATGGTATTGGACTCCATTAGTTATATTTTATAGTTTTTTTTTTAATTATTTGCCTCATTCTTCAGACTCTTTCCAGCTTTCAATGGGGGGTCACTGATCCCATCTTAAAACAAATGCTCTGTAAGGCTACACATTTTTTCTGTTATTGCTATTTTTTATTACTTTTATTCAGGCATTCTCTTATTCAATGCATGGTTGCAAGAGTAAATTGGAACATATCAATGAAGCTGCTGACATTGCATACTGGAGAGCTGCTGAATAAAAATCTAAATAACTCAAAAATCTATGAACACTGATGACAAATTGTCTCAAAATATCACTCTCTACAACATACCAAACGTTATTTCAAAGGTGAACAACCCCTTTAGGCATGTGGGCATTATCTAATGTCAATTTCTGTGCCAAACCATTTGGTTCCTTCAGTCAGAGTAGGAGGCTTATTTGCCCATATATGGGAACTCAAACTGGCCTATTCAATCAATATCTTGCCCAAAATTGGCGTTTTAAGATCATTAATGACTCCCTGTCTGTTTATTCTACTGCAAGTGCTAGGATATTTAACAGTATTATGTAAGTGTATCTCTATTGCAAGGGGTTGCTGCACTACCTTGGCATCAGACTATAATATTTACGAGCCAGTTTACAGTCACTGTATTCTATTGTATATGATCTGTATTGTGCACAGCCAATGGCAGACTGGCCAGGACTTCTCCTGGTGGGCCCTGACCATTGCAATTTTGTGACAGATATTTGGCTTCAATATAGTCATATAATTGAGTCTAGGGAAAACTGGATTACGGGTTTCCAGATAATGGATGCCATACCTGTAATATTAAGTATAGTTTACAGTGCAATGTTTAGACAATATACAACAAAAAAAGCAAAGAATAGGATAAAGAACAAAGGGTAAAATAACAAAAATGAAAAAGTTAGACAATAAAGTAACACTATAGCTTACAATATAACTATTCAATCTGTTAAAATGACCTCAGATGAAACAGTGAGTAAGATTTATACTTTTTAAATTTAATTTTGTGCATCAAAATCAGGTTTTCAGTTTTACATAGTTTAAAACTGGCTTTAACTAAATCTGAGTAAGTAGGGGATGGCCTCGATATTTGCAGTGGTACTATATGGGGGCACTATTCATTTTTTAATGCTTACCTTTCTATTTAGACTCTCTGCTATTCATGGAACCCTGCAATTCTGAACTGGAGAACTGCAGAATAAATAAAACCACCAAAACAATTACCAACTGAAGATTATCACAGAATAATTGTCTGCTCCATACTTATAAAATATTATTTCTACCTAAGTGCATAATCTTGCATTCATCAGCAATGATCCTCGTTTTCCATTTGGCTACCCAGTTTTTCAATTTAATCAGATAACTCTGCAAAGTGGCAGCAATGTCATGGAACTTATAGTTCTGCACAATTTAGTATCAACAAAAACAGTACTTTCAATGCCCACATCCAGGTCATTAAAGGGAAACTGTCATGGGAAAACATGTTTTTTTTTAAATGCATCAGTTAATAGTGCTGCTCCAGTAGACTTCTGTACTGAAATCCATTTCTCAAAAGAGTAAACAGATTTTTTTATATTCAGTTTTGAAATCTGACATGGGGCTAGCCATTTTGTCAATTTCCCAGCTGCCCCAGTCATGTGACTTGTGCCAGCACTTCAGGAGGGAACTGCTTTCTGGCAGGCTGTTGTTTTGCCTTCTCAATGTAACTGAATAGTATGCAGTGGGACATGGGTTTTACTATTGAGTGTTGTTCTTAGATCTACCAGTCAGCTGTTATCTTGTGTTAGGGAGCTGTTATCTGTTTACCTTCCCATTGTTCTTTTTTTTAGGCTGCTGGGTGGGGGAAAGGGAGGGAGTGATTTAACTCCAACTTGCAGTACAGCAGTAAAGACTGATTGAAGTTTATCAGAGCACAAGTCACATGACTTGGGGCAGCTGGGAAATTGACAATATGTCTAGCCCCATGTCAGATTTCAAAATGAAATATAAAATAATCTGTTTGCTCTTTTGAGAAATGGATTTCAATGCAGAATTCTTCTGGAACAGCACTATTAACTGATACATTTTGAAAAAATTTTTTTTCCCATGACAGGATCTCTTTAATAAACAAGTTGAAAAGCAAGGGACCCAGTACAGAGCCCTGCGGTACTCCACTAATAACACTGGTCCAATTAGAAAATGTTCCATTTACCACCACTCTTTGTAGTCTATCTTTTAGCCAGTTCTCTATCCATTTACAAATACTTTGTTCCAGGCCAATATTCTATAACTTAACCAATATCCTTCTTTGTTGTACTGTATCAAATGCTTTAGCAAAGTCTAATTAGATCACATCTATTGCCATCCCAGAATCAATGTTCCTGCTCACCTCTTCATGAAAGACAAGTACTAGATCTGTTATAGGGATTCACCGAATCCACTATTTTAGGATTCAGCTGAATTCAAAATTGTTAGCGAAAGATTCGTCAGAATACCAAACCAAATTCGAATTATTTCAATCTGTAAATTAGGGGGAATAGAACCGTGTTCAGCATGCTATTAATAAATGTTTTACTTCAGGTGGACTGGCTAGAGGCTAATCTTAATAAAGAACATCAGGTAGCAAACTTCTTCAATGCCTGGTTAAAATATGTACATACTCTGTCCCCTCAGAGACAACAAGAAATAGCTTCAGTATTCAGATTCACCTCATGGTATATGTCAGAGGAACTGTTGGGAAGGCAAATAATACCGGGTAGCCAGACATAAAGACTTTACACTGGTGAGGGAACTAAGTTTGACAATGGGAAAGGTTGGGGGAACTGAGGGAAGGGGAAATTTAACTGTATAAATCTTGATTTACAATAACACTCTGTCTTATATTGAAATTTAAATGCATGTTATTTTCTTAAGACTGGGTAGGTTGAAATTAGTGTGCAGACCAGACCCGGTCCTAAAAAAAAAAAAAAAATGCACAGTTTTATTCATAATTGTAACAACATTTTTGTTCTGATGTATTGAACTATGGTGCAAATAAAAACATTTATTAAAAAAAAAAAAAGCTTTACTTCCTTGTTTGTGTGAAGAAGTGATTTTTTGGATTTGGTTTGGCTGATTGCGAGTCCTGCTGAAAAAGGGCCACTCTAGGCCAAATCCTGATCCGAATCCTGAATTCAATGCAACAGGCAAATTTTGGCCAGTGTCAGCTTCGCACCCCTTGCACCACTTTGCCAGGCGCAAATGCGCTACGAATATGATAATTCACTAATAAGCAAAGTTTCGTCTTGGGTGTCGAACGCGATAGAGTGCAAACGAACACTAGTGACAGTCTCTTTTTCTAACAAATTGATGTCTGCACCCGTTGAAAATAGTAAATAGGCAAAGTCCCTGCAGATGGTAACACTGGCAAATTGTCACTAGCGTTAGCCACTTCGCTGTTAAGTGAATCTGTCCCATAGTATTGTGATTTGCAATGTAGTTAAGTAACTTGCCCCTTATTACCACTTCCAAAAGCTTTCCTATCACTAATTTCAGACTAACCAGCCTTTAGTTTTCAGGCTGAGAATGGGTTCCATTTTTGAATAGTGGCACTACATTAGCAACGAAATGTTCAAGCTGCAAAACAGGTGGATGAGAGCTACGAGTTACACAGGTAGTATGCAACAGATTGTCCCTGTTGTAAAAGAAGGGAGGCCAATATTGTACACAGGACAATATCTGTACTAGAAGTGTTGGTTGGGAAGCAGTTTCTTGCTTTTTGGCTAAGGTCAAGTGGATTATCTGTTCTTAGTGGGTGGGATACATTCTAGATAAGGGATCTATCCACCTGAATCCATTTCACAGACTAAAAATGTTTTTTTTTTAATCCGGCCAATAAGCTGGGGCAACACACTTTTTTTTATGAATTTTACCCCATACATTATTTATTTTTTATAGCATTTACACACTTTTTTGCACTTTTTAAAGGATGGGTGCAGCACACGATGGCTGGGACATTAATGGAACATTTGGACCTGGCCCCAAAGCTACTATATACTGCTGCCACCAAAAATAAATCAACATTATTCAATACCCCATGGATTTAAGGAATTAAAAGGAAAATTAAATATGGATGTGCCTTTTTAAAATAACAACACTGACAATTACATTTTGTTTTTGGACATAACTTTGAATAGGACATGGAAAGGAGATATTTCTTGTCAACTGATATTTACTAGCTTCCAAAATGCTAGAGAGCTGCAGAACAGAAACTTTTTTTAATGCTAAGTAAATTTAGAATCTATGACAAAAGCCCCGGGCTAATTGGGCCAAGCCAACTAAACAGTCTAATGCTTATTTGTTTTGCACTGTGTTAACAATTGTGAAACAATGTAACATGCCAAATAATGGCAAAACAACTCATTGGTGTGTGTCTATTTTTGGGGCCCTTACACACAGGCGTTTTTACCTGCGCTCCCCTGCGTTCCGTTTTGCTGCAGGGGAGCGCAGGTATAGACGCACTCAATTATTTTCAATGGGGCTGTACAACGCCATTGAAACTAATCAGGTGCGTCTTGACCTGCGCTCCCCTGCGGCTGGACGCAGCCAAACGCAACGCAGGGGAGCACAGGTCCAAAACGCCCGTGTGTAAGGGCCCTTAAGTACACCTACTAAATATAAATGTTTAATTTTATGCTACAGATCTCTAGGACTTATTACATTTGATCCGGACACTGGCAAATTCAAAATTTATCTCAGCAAGAGCATCTTGGAATTACTGCTTTTATTCATTGTATTTGTTTATAGTGACTCATAGAAAAAGGAGATACCCAAGGCTTCCAAGATCCAGATTATGCTAATAGGTTTGGTAAAAAAACAATAGTATTAGTCTTTATTTGCCAATAGAAAATATAACTAGAGCACGTCCTTAAGTAACACAAACTGTAAAATGCATTTTTCCCCCTTAAGGCTTAGTCCAGACGGGGAGATTCGGGGGCGATCCGTCGCCTGCCGACTTCTCGCTGCGACGGATCGCCCCCGAATCTCCCCGAATAGCTAGGCACCGCTGCGCACCGGCATAGCTTAAAAACGTGTTCACACGTTTGTGTTCACATGGAGCGGCGCGATTTTTAAAATCGCTCCAAATTGTGCTCCGTGTGAATAAGCGCAGGCGTTTTTAAGCCTCGCCGGTGCCTAACTACTTCTCGCCGCGACGGATCGCCCCCGAATCTCCCCGTCTGGACTAAGCCTAACTCTGCAGGACATTGGGGTGAATTGGTTTCTACCCCTTAACACCGAACTATAATACTTAATAATTAATATTGGTGACATTAACCGGTTATATAAAAAACTATTTTACTAATACTGGGCCTTGCAATACTATTGAACTAACAATTATTTTTCTACAGATGCTCCTACATGAATTGATTCATACATATTAGTTGTGGATCTGGATGATGAGGATGATGGACATGGAAGGAGGTTCTGCTTTTATAAGTGGTACATTGACAACATGAGTGGAAAAAACATTAAAACAAGTACTTCTATTCTACTAAATCTTCTGCTTTGGGCCCAAACTGGAAGTTTTTCTTAAAGGGATACTGTCATGGGAAAAATGTTTTTCCCCAAAATGCATCAGTTATTAGTGCTGCTCCAGCAGAATTCAGCATTGAAATCCATTTCTCAAAAGTGAAAACAGATTTTTCTATATTAAATTTTGAAATCTGAGCTGGGGCTGCCCCCAGCCATGTAATTTGTGCTGTGATAAACTACAAACACTCTTTAGGCTGGGGACAGACAGGGAGATTCGGGGAGATTCTGTCGCCTGGCGTTTAATAGCAGGCGACAATCTCCCCGAACTTCCTTCTCCCTGTCCGTCGCTAGTTGAAATGACAAAGCGCCAGCGCTGTGCACACGCGGCACGGCGATTTCCGTAATCGCCCGAAGTTTCCTCACGAAGTAACTTCGGGTGATTCCGGAAATCGATGCGCCGCGTGTGCACAGCGCTGGCGCTTTGTCATTTCAACTAGCGACGGACAGGGAGAAGGACGTTCGGGGAGATTGTCGCCTGCTATTAAACGCCAGGCGACAGAATCTCCCCGAATCTCCCTGTCTGTCCCCAGCCTTAAACTACAGGCTTTTTACTGCTGCAAGTTGGAGTGATATCACACCCCCCGACCATTGTCCATTTCCCCCAAGCAGCCTAACAACAGGAAGGTAAACAGATAACAGCTCCCTAACACAAGATAACAGCTGCCTGGTAGATCTAAGAACAGCACTCAATAGTAAAATCCAGGTCCAACTGCAACATATTCATTTTCATATGAGAAACAACAGCCTGCCAGAAAGCAGTTCCATCCTTAAGTGCTGACTCTTTCTGTAAATGATCAGGGAACATGACCTCAATCAGCCAAATGGGCCAGGCATGCTAGCATGGAGGAACCTGGCCCATTTAGCTGATTGTGGACTGCAGCAGTATCATCTAAGGGGAACCATGTGACCAGGGACGCACATGTTACAAGCAGCTATTAGCGCATGGTAACGTATAAAGGAGCACATTACATATGGAATGTGCAGCATTGTTGCCGGATAAACTATACTGGTATTATTATGTTGCTGACCCTCTATGTTCTTTATCTTTCTCACACTAATTTTCGGATCTCCTAGTAATCTGCTTGACTGTTTGCATAGTTTACCATCAGGCTGTTTTTGGCTTTATACAAGTGAAGGCTGGATACAAAAACGCTACAATGTTGCATTGGCATTCTACTGTTTGTCTTGCATTGCTACATACATGTCAAAAGGCAGTCCCAGCAACAAGACAGCAGATTAAAATCAGGCCAGAGGTTCCCCATATCAAATAACTTTTAACAGGATTAAATTAAAATGGCTAATCAATTCATAAAAGCCATATAATGGACGAAATTAACACATGAATCACCAATGAATTTGAATGTTTTTCTTCAATTAATTTTCCTTACAGGGACTGAATTGAATTATACATTGTGGGCAGCAAAATTGATTACGGTCCTTGTGATAATGAAACTTTTTACTGACCAGTGGATAGAGCAAGCCAAATTAATTGACGTTTTTTACATCTATGCACTTTCATGTTTGAACAATTGCCCATTAATAGATGAACTGATGTATGGTTTAAAATTGTTTATATCATGTCTCAACTAATTGAAAAATGAACTGGATGATTGTAATAAAACCAAATTATTAAAATGAAGTAAAATGACAGTGTGCAGACCGAGAGACACTTTTTTGCAAATAGACCTAATTAAATTAATGTGTCTCCTGCACCACCTGTGACTGGGGTAGTGTATTTCTTCTAATAAACATATTGGTTGTGTGCTCTGCCAAATTTTTTAAATTTAGAAATAAAAAACATCAAAAAAATCCCTTTAAAGTTATAGTTTTGCCTGATGTGAACAGTGATATTCTGTCAAAATTTGAGTTTCATTTTTAAATCAACCAAAAAAACAAGCTAATATTTTTGTGGTTAAAAAAGCTTTTTCTTTTAGACCTTTTGCTATTTAACTGCGATGACAACCTGCCCTAAATATCTGTCTATATGTTATGTCTATATAGTTAATTTCAGAGTAAACTACTCCTTTGCATTATTTGTAAAAGAGTTGCAAATAATCTGAAAAATTGGTTTTGCTTTTTATATCATTGTATAGCTTGAGCACGAATTTTATAAAGAAATGGAGTCACTGAAACGCCACTGGTACTTATGTGATGGACCCTGTGGGAAGCTAAGAAAAGAGAGCAACAAAAAGGAAACCAGGTACTAAGGAACACAAGTGGTTGTGTTTGAAATTTTGTGAAGATTGCAGAACAAGAGAATCCACCTAAAAAAAGAATAAACTAAAAAAACAACCTATGGAATAACATCGTGGATGAGAAATATCAGCATCCAACCAGAATACCGTCCGGCTGTCCCTCTTAAGGTGACGCACTATGGGGCAGATTTATCAAGGGTCGAATTCGAGGGTCTTTTAAATTTTGGCCGAATTTAAATCCTTCAAATTCGAATATTGAATTAGAAGGATTTTACCGCAATTCAAATATTTAAACGATCGAATAGGAAAAATTCAATCGAACGATTAAATTGTTCGAATCGAACGATTTTAACCATTCGATCAAATTTTTTTTATTCGATCTAAAAAACTTAGAAAAACCCTATGGGAGCTTCCCATAGGGTTTAATAACAATTTGGTAGGTTTAATCTGGCGAACTACGCAGTCGAATAATTAAAGGGCAAGTAATTCGATTATTCGAATAGAATTTTAATCGAATCATTCAATTCGATTGAATTTTCTAAATTCAATGGTCAAAGTGGTCTTCAACAATATTCAAAAATTCGAATTCGAATATTTTTGAAAATTCGATCGAATTTCGAATCATTCATGTGAATTTAGTAAATCTGCCCCTATGTATTCAGGGGCTTAATAAACACTGTCTGGAACTTCGGTGGATTATGCTTGCGCATTTATGTATGACCTTGTCATGCAAGACTAATGGCCTACAGTTTGAAAGAAAAGTTGGGAGGTATATAACAGCCCTTTATAGAAAATAGCCCAGAATTCAGCACAATGTGATTGATCTTGTAAGAAAAGCAACAGAGCCTTTGGTATATAAAGGACAATACATCTATAAAGTGTATGAAATTAGGTTTCCAGACTAGTCTTTGTGGCGGATAAGAATCTGCCATTGAAGAGATTAATCTCAGCCCTTTCCAGAGAGGACATTGACTTCACAGGTTCGAAAACTTCTCTGTTGCACAAATGAAACAACAAATGAACCTGCCTGAACTCACTGGCAGGGCTGGGCCACGCCAGGCAGCGCCGGAAGAGCACACACGTGTGAGAAATTGCTGTGCATGGTGAAATTGCTGCCCATGCGCATAAGTAATTATACTGAAATATAGCAGCGCCAGCCGGAGAGGGAACCGGACATGGGGTAGGAAACAGAGATGGTAAGTGCCTGGCGCCCCCTCCCCAGCTTTGCGCCCTAGGCCTACCCCCTACACACCGTTTTTAATAAATAGAAAATGTATAATAATAAAATTGTCAGTCATTTTATACATTTCATGTACTGCAACTAACATAGTAGCAGTACCCTTTTAAGGGTTAAAATAAATTTATAAAAATCAGGGAAATTTTAAAAGGAATTCCCAGTTTATAATACAGTATTGTTTATTAAAAAAAATATTACATCGCTGACCGAATAATGAATATTCCTTTTTATTGCTTTTCTTAAAAAACACATAATGCTGGTTAAATATAGCTTTCTTTAAAACTACCACATTTTACCATTTAATGTTGTTTTTTTAACACGTTATTACATTGCAAACTATATTTTGGGGGTGGCAACGCATGCAGGCCACAATGGGCCCATAACATCCTACTTGTCCATATTTTTCTATTCCAAATGTGGTGCAAATGTAGGAGCTCAAAAAACAGAATACTAATTGAAAGTTGCTTAACATTTGCCATCATATAATATACTACTGTCCATCATATAACATACCAAAAGTTAAAGGGATCCTGTCATGAAAAAACATGTTTTTTTCAAAACGCATCAGTTAATAGTGCACATGGGGCTAGACATTTTGTCAATTTCCTAACTCCCCCTGGTCATGTGACTTGTGCCAGCACTTTAGGAGGGAACTGCTTTCTGGCAGGCTGTTTTTCCTTCTCAATGTAACTGAATGGAACGCAGTGGGACTTGGGTTTTACTATTGAGTGTTGTTCTTAGATCTACCAGGCAGCTGTTATCTTGTGTTAGGGAGCTGTTACCTGGTTACCTTCTCATTGTTCTTTTGTTAGGCTGTTGGGGGGGGGGGGGAGTACAGCAGTAAAAAGTGATTGAAGTATATCAGAGCACAAGTCATATGACTTGGGGCAGCTGGGAAATCAGCAATATGTCTAGCCCCATTTCAGATTTCAAAATGAAATATAACAAAATCTGTTTGCTCTTTTGAGAAAGGGATTTCAATGCAGAATTCTGCTGGAGCAGCACTATTAACTGATGCATTTTGAAAAAAAAATTTTTTTCCCATGACAGTATTCCGTTAAATTAAAGGTGAACCACCCCTTTAATATATAGTAGAAATAAATCTAGAGCAACTGGACTTGCTGATTAATCATTGAAGACATTTCATTACTCAGCTAAGCAGCTTTAATAGTTTGTGTTCTGGTATCCACAGAATCTGAGATTAACTATTGAAACCAGAATGGGTCAACCACATGAAACTGACATTAAACCATTTTAAAATTACCAGTTATCCCATCTCAACACCTACAAGATATTTTTGGCTAAAAAAATCCTTACTGTTAAAGGACTCAGCAAAACATGGATTGATTAGTGCAAGATATACTGTATGTGCATAGCCAAATATTTTGAAAGTTGAGAACAAGTAAAGTTTGCATGTCCCCTATAGTTGGTAGTGGGCGTTATTTTTCCAGTTCCTGGCCAATAAGGGTCTGTGGTGCACCCATTGCCCAGCTCGCTCATTATGCACAAGCTTGTGACGTCACATGCAGTTCTAGAGTTTTTTTTAAATTTCAAATCAACTTGAAATGTTACCAAACTCGAATGTTAGCTTATTTATTAAGAAACTTCATCTAATAAAACCAGAAAAAATATCTGAGTGCATCAAATTTGTATTCTTCTCATCTCATATTGTTAGCAGATCTATAGTAAATGCTTCAGTGGAAGGCCACCAGCAGAGGGCCAATATTTAGAGACTCGGGGTATAATATGGCTGCAGCAGGGGTGTGGTATAACGTAGTCAAAACCTGTACGTCCCCTTGAAAAAAGCATCACTGATAACTGCACATGCTTGTTTTGGTATTTTGAGGAGCCTGCAAAAATGAACTTTTTGCATCAGTAAGTGATGTTTTCACATAACAGACAAGGAAAGCCAAACTCTTCTCTGAAAAATGCAATGCCATTTTAATCAGTTTTACAAATCTGGATTTGATAATACTTCAGTACAGAAGAAAGAGATGGTGCTTAGCAATAAGATTGACATACACATTAAAGAAGCAGCAAAAAGCGACTAAAACCAACGACAGTCTGCAAAACAGTATTTCAGTTCAGGTACCAGAAACAAAGCCAGCTGGACAAGGTGAATTCATCTACGTATATGAAGAACACCAAAAAGCAGGAACTCGGTCCAAAACATCTTAAGGCAGGTATTTTCCTTCAAGGAAAACAGAACACTTTAAATAAATTACACTCCAGGGAATCCCCCCTGAACTGGCCTTGTTTCTGATTTCCAGCCTTTATTAATTCACATAAAACAGTATCGGCACTGCACACACGACAGGACAGTTGATCTATAAAATAAGTTGTTCTTCAAATGCCAATGTTACAACAAGGAAAAACCAAGCCTTGCTGCAGTCATATTATAAAATATATAATTATAGATATTTATATATGCATATATGTTTTTGTTTTTATTTTTTACAAAAAATAGCTTTTGAAACATATGTAAGATAAAAGTAACTAGTCTAATAACGTCATGGAGATAACACAAACATCAATACTCTGTGTTTCGGATGAAACAGGTCATACGTCGTCAGCGGGCAAAGGAGGTATGTTGATTCTTGGTCTTGTGAAGAATGCGATCTTCTCCCTGAGGAAATGCATTAAAAGAATTTTTAGGCAGGTTCTTCAGTAATTGCTTATTTTATGTAGGATATTGGTTTGGAGTAATGTGGCCTGTTCTTTGTATGGAAACCCCATATCCAAAAAGTTCAGTTCTAAATTATAGAAAGGAGTCCTTTTTCTCGTTAATAATAAAACAGGACCTTGTACCTTATATCATATTGGTGGCAAAACAATCCTATTGGGTTTAATGTTGACATTTTTTTTAGCACACTTACCCCCATATGTATTAAAAGGCACCAAGTTTGCCCAGATGCAGTAACCCCTAGCAACTAATAAGATGCTTGCTTTTAGACAGGTGACCAATAAATGCTACTTGTCTGGTTGCTATGGGTTACTGCACCTGGACATACTTTTACATACTATTACATAACCCCCTATGAGGCAGATTTATCAATTTTAGAGTTTGAGGGGAAAAACTCAAGCATAGAAAAAAAATATGTTTCCTGATGTAGTTACCTAAAAATGTAATTTGGCAAGGGGTGTCCAAACTTTTCTATTCAACTGTATGTATAGTGGAGAAGCAATTGGGCATACCTGAAGGTTTGCACTTGAAATGGTTGCTTCTGATTCTGCCCACGCAGATGGAAAACTTCTTTGGATGCTTTCCTAAGCATTTTCTCTGCAGCTTGTTCCTGGTGCTGTTCGAGTTTGGTCTGCTTCATCTGCATATGAAGAAAAAAACAGAACCACAAAAAGTGTAAACGTATCATGGGGGTCATTTAGTGAATTTAGGGCAAAGTGTAAAAAGACAGACACAATGTGAAATGTTTTTTTTCAGTTTGTGTCCTGTTCTGCTGATCATGTCTCTCCCAGTCATTGTGCAAGTGGACACAAGTTGCAACGCGGTTATGTACTTACCCTACAGTAGGCACTAAGGTTAGGGATGCCTTCCATTTTGCAAGCGACGTGTTCTGAAACACGCGCTGAATTTTTTTTATCAGGTGTCAGGTGCAGAGAGCATCCAGACCCTGGAAGGAAGTGCTTTATGAATTACACCATTACCCAACATGTAGCCTAAATACCATGTCACTCCAAAGACAAAGGCACATTTGGTGGAGATGACTTGATAGAGAAGAATTTACTTAAGTGCTCTAAGTATTCTTTCCATGTAGAACTGAACACCACTACACCATCAAGATATGCTGCTGAATATTCTAACTATGACCCTCTAAGAGAAAATTCATGAGACTGTTGCTGCCGCTCCACAAAGACCAAAAAGCATAGCTATAAAATAAAAAAGACTTTTCCTTGTACTGAATTCACATTCAAGGAAGGTGCTTATTTTTGAATTACTGGCTTGTAGACAATTTTTTGTTGCATAAAAAACAGATGCACTGCCAGACAGAGCCTCCTGTAGGCTGCCAGTCCACATAGGGGTGCCAATAGCCAATCACAGTGCTTATGTGGCATAACAGAACATTTCATGCTTTTATCCAATGGTAAAAAGAGTTAAGGATCCCTGATTCAGTTATTTGCCAATAATCATTTGTCATATCTAGTCTGAATATATACTTGGCTCCACCTAACTGATCAATTAAGTCATCAATTCTGGGTAGTGGAAAAGAGTCAAACTTGGACACACTGTTTATCTTACGAATATAATTTTTTTTATCATCAAGTGGGCCGATATATATATCCTTTAATAGTTCACTTGAGGGTGTTCATCTCTAATAGGCTTGCTATGGATTCCTTGTACAATAGTCAGGTACCACCAAAATATACTTGTTATCCCTATTACGTCTCTTTAAGGGGGCCATTATGTACAGTACATAGCAACCTATTCAAAAGCATTGAAACTGATAAGACCACGATCTGAGCATGCTACAACAAGCTGTGCAAAGTGTCTAACTACAGAGGGGATACATTGGCATCATTAATATATAATAAAGCATAGCCTTGAATAGGGAATATTCACATATAAATTAGGAAAAAAAATAATTTACTCAATATATTTTAAAAATAAAAAACTGCATTCCCAGAATACGCTACACTGTTAACTAATTATATTGCCAGACCCAAACTAAAAACTATATCAGATCCACTTTACTTGTTTTTGTCTTCTTTGTGTCTGAATGTAACATTTTCACTTACTTATTTTTACTTTTCACTTACATATTCTCTACTATAAACTCTATGGGGGAAATTCACTAAAGCACGAAGCGCCTAATGCAAGTGCTAATTTGCCAGTCAATTCGTAACTTCGCAAATTTACTAACGCGAATTTTCGCTAGCGAAGTAGATAGACTAGTGCAACTTTGCACCCTTATGCCAGGCGAAATTGCTCACTGAGGAAGGATCGTAATAACGCTCTGAAAAAGAGCGAATTTTTTTTGGGGGGTTACCCTCCTTACCCCCACATTTCCTAACATATGGCAACACAACTATATAGGGGGCACATATAGGTCAATAGGACAACTTTATTTTTTATTAAAGGTTTCCTGGGCTTGTGTAGTGCAATGTAGAATATACTTCTATTATACTTTGAAATTCACACCGTATGCAAATTAGGCATCGCTAGCGTAAATGCGCTCTGCCTGGCGAAGTAACACTAGCGCAACTACGCTACCGATCGCCGACCTTAGAGTAACTTCGCACTTTAGTGAATTTGCGTAGCGCTGGCGAAAATTAGCCTGGCGAAGTGTGGCGAATGTTAGTGAAGGCATCGCTAGCGAATTTTGCCAATTTCCCCCTATATGTTCGTAGCATGACAACACCATCAGCAGTAATTCCAATACCTGTCTTTCTGCTTCCAATAACAAGCTACGGAACCGTTCATCTCGAAGCACCCACTGTGGAAGATCGCTCTGCCCGCGAAGCTGTACCTCTTCCAATCGATGCTTCAGCTCTCTGAGAGAATTTATTTCCTCATTTAATTGCCCCTGCCTGGTTCGGGAAGCCTGAAGATCCAGCTCCAGGTCAAGGGATGTCCGAGCCATGATCTCTGCCATGGAAGACTGGCAGGACTGCTGTAAATGCAAAATAAATAAATAAAACTCTTGCAACATTCTCTGGTAAAAACAGGAAAAAGTATTTCCATATGCCACCCATTATTTAAAGACATATCAATATTTACAGTCATATTGCAGTCTCCCCTGATTAAGTGTCTGTTCATTTGGATAAAGCTATTTGTCTGTCTCTGCTGAGATTTTGTGGCTGCAGAACTAGATCTGGACCTTTTACATTCACATTTTTTGTGAACCAAGGTATTCATATCTGTACGAACAGCGTTAACTAGTTAAACTAAGCAAACAACTTTACTTAATATGTACAATCCTTTTCAGAAGTTCATATTTACAATCCAATTCAGTAGTTCATATTTAGAATCCAATTCAGAGTTGTCTTATAAAGCTATTATTAATATCCAGACTAGACAATGCTATAGTTAACATATTTCTATATTTAAACATAGGGTAAATATATTCTCTCTCTGTTCTCTCTTAGTCCTTAGTGCCACCATCTCAAGATTCCAATGGCTGGTTGAATTGTTGATGTCATGGATGATGTCAGCTGTAATTTCGGATATGGGGAAAAACTAAGTGCTGGCAGTGCCCTAAAATAGTAATGGCATTTCCCCACTACACATTGCTGAGCAGCACAAATATATATATATATTTATATATATATATATATATCTATGCAAAAATGCTGATGCTGAAGCACACCAAGATTTATATATATATATATATATATATATATA
>CM044433.1:72869987-72940241 GCA_024363595.1 Xenopus borealis | reverse complement strand
TGATGTCACTCTGCTCCACACTGTCCAATCAGCACTGAGCAGACCTGTGATTGCTCCCCTGTCTTAAAGGAACAAGCACATCAGAAGGGAAATGCTGAAATGTGAATGTAGTGGTAAAATAAAATTTTTCCAGCGTATCTTCGGGAGGCTGCCGCTTAACCCATCAGCTGTTGCTAGGTGGCAATCTAATCCCTTGAACAAATGTAGTTTGCAGATCATAGATTCCTGCAAACACTTCTTGCCCTGAAATAGTGTTTGATGGTATAAATTTGCAATTATTCCTACCTGCTTATAGCGTAGCGTTCGCCTTTCCAGTGTATTTCGGATGAAAGGTGATTTTCTTGGCAATGTAGAACTGTCACTGTCACTTCGATAAAGCTTAATTAAAAATATAGAGCAGAGACATCAGATAAAAAATTAGTTTATAAATGGGGTTCCATCAATGCCTTTAGAATATTCAGTACATTATTTAGAAGTGCAGCATTTAAATAATTCAGGTGTATTTTTCCACTTGCATAAGTAAATTTGGTGAGAAATCATGTAATTTATTACCATTGTATAATCTAATTGTCTGACTATAATCTGTGTTAAGGGCAATCAAACCTGAGTTCATCTCACCAGAGTGGCCACTGGCTCTCACTGACATAACTGTATGGGTTACTGGCCAATCCAGAACAGCATGAGCCAGCAGAAAGGCCAATGGGAAGTGATATATGTAATCAACTGTATACTCTGCATAACAAATGAATAAACAAGATGGCAATAATCATCCTGTTGCAACAGGGTCTTCAACCTTAGGACGCCAGCAATTGCAGTTCAGCAATATCTGATGGACAAGAAGTTCAGTTGATTTAATACTTCAGGTGATGTAATACTCACTCTGCAAACATACTGACTCCTTGCACCAGGAGAAAATGTCTGTGACCGAACTATTGTACTGCTGCGTACAAATGGAGATCCACGGGGCCTGTGGCAGGTTCTCTCTTTTGGAAGATCTCTGACTTCATCTGGAAAGACATCCTCAGTGTTGGTCTCTTTATCTACCTGCAAGATACATTAGTGTCAGAACTGCATGTTTTAGGGTTAATGACATGGATAGACAGATATACTTTAACATAAGGTTAACTAGAACTTAAACTAATTAAACATGTATCATATATGTAAACATATAATCTTGGCATAGAATCCCAAAGCAGTGTGCATTTAATGTTTTTTAATAGTAAACATACCAATAATTGCTATAGGCTAAAAACTTTGCTTTCTGTATTAAATGACACATCTCCAGAAAATATGGACACCTGTATCTTGGGGGCTGACAGTAAAATATTCAACAGATATATATTTTATTTAAATGAGGATGAGAGTGAGAGAACTTGCAAAAAGAATCAGAAGAGCAACAGTTGTAGCACAACACAGCTAATAAACCAAGAGCTGTCCTATATTTGATTCAAAGTCTGTTTGCAATCCCCCATACTTTAGCACTAATATTATAATTAGTACATAAAGAAAGGCTTGACAATTAGCTTCATAAATTATATATATATATATATATATACCTCAGTAGACTGCACTCTTATGATGATTGTTTCAGCTTTAATACTGGGTTCTGCACTTGGTTGTATTTTCAAATAGAAACATGGATTGTGCGCACACCAGCTGTAGAAAATTCTTGTTTATTGTTGCAGTTATGCCGAACAAATTCACGTTATGCCGAACAAATTCACATTAACGTTTCGGTTTTGGTCTAAAACCTTTGTCAAAATGACACACAGCTGATGTGCGCACAATCCATGTATATATATATATATATATATATATATATATATATATATATATATATATATATATATATATAACGTATGAATTCTGTGATTCAGCTAGTAGGCCCTTGAACTGTACAGGAAACCAGGAAGTCCTTGTATGTGAAAGAGCCTTACAGCTGCCATTAGACACTTGTCTGCTTCTTCAGTACCTTTATAGAGTACATGCACTTTTTTTTTACCTTAATGGGCTCATTGTGAGTCTTCACAGGATAGTAAAGATTTGCTTGACCTGCTTGCACAGATCCTTGTACAGCGTCTCTATAACAGCTTTCTGAATAAGGAGGACTCAGCTGGTTACAGTTACTGTGACATCCACTGTCAACAGATTCTGCTTGCCAACTCCTATTACAGAGAAATAAAAAATATATATTGTATTGCTAATTTATCATTTAGTATATCATGGAGTTCTGTTTAGCAGGTCAATAGAAGATGATGAACATACTTTATTGCTAATTTTATGCAACAATTAATTAGTTTCGATATAAAAAAACAGCCTCTGAACCTACAGCTTTTGCTGACCTGACCATTTCCGAATCAGCAAAAAAAAGATTGGCCATCACAAATTCTTAGTAAAAGGCTACATTAAAAGAACCAGTGATAATGTTCACAGCAGTGTAAAAATATATTATATGTAGATCAAAGGAAAACTATACTAACAAACAATGTTGGTTGCTATAAAAAATATATTGCACAACACAATAGGGTGACACTCTATTTGGTGTATTGTTGTTACTGACCCTTTAATACCGTTAGCAAATTTAGAGTTTTCATTTAAGGGTACAATGACTCCTAATATCTTCCACTACAATTAGATGCTTCATGCCTATAATTCTGAGTTATACCTCTCTGAGATAGCTTCAGCTTGGTCTTCCTTCCTCTCCATCTCCAGGATCTCTTCTTCTGTGTACTCAAGCTTAACCCTCTCCACTGCCAGCTCCCGCTCCACTGCTTCAAGTTGGGCCGTAGTCCGGGCTAAAAGTATGGACACTGCATCCTAGAGAAAACAACACCTCTGAGAACTTCCGTATAAGAAAAAAATCTAGTTAAATAGTCTGTTCAAAATCAAAAATGTTTTAATATAGTTAGTAAGCTATAAATGCTGGGGTAAATTAATGTCTATAGTAAATATCTAGAACACAACTTTTCATCTCTCTAAGCAGCTTTTCAGCAGGTGAATGAAGGGGGACCACATGGGACACAATTGTTCAGTTAGTTTGGATTTGCTCCTGATCTGTGTGCTCAGGATCAATTTATTTTGCACAGCTTATATATCTCAACAAGTTTCTTTCCCCCACCCAGTGGTTGCTGCTGAGACTGCCCGGCCCATGTGACACCAACAAAGGAAGTTCAGCCATGAAGCTCTACTTTAAAAAGCCCCTTGCATTCCATGTTATTTTGCTATATTTGAGCCGATGCTGGCAGGATTCAGTTAATCATTTCCATGATATGCATGTGCCTGAATTTCCTTTTTGGCTTCCTGTATGCTGGCTGACACAGGCAGGGGGACTGAGAAAAATGTTACATATTAGTGATGCACTGATTCAGAGGTATTTTACCTTTTAAAAAAATAATGATCAACTGGAAAAGCATTCCCATGTGTTCAATGCATTCATATTGTGTTTAATGGTCTCTATTCATACACAAAGGACCACTGGCATCAAAAACTAAAAGGATTTTGACATATTTTTACATATGATGTGCTATTACCCAGCAATCATGAAAACTGTGTGCTTTAGAAGGACAACTACAGTTTATAAAATGGAAGTTGATTCTGACATATATTTATTACAGCTAGTTGAAGACATTCAAAGCATTTCGTCACCTGCCTGGGTGAAAAAATGGCTAGAATCATGCCTTGAGCCTAAAGGAATCTACATTATATATTAAATAGAAAAGGAATTTCTGTTGCTCACTGTTTTTGTTTCAGTGACATTTTCAGCAGGTTGCAAGCAGTCTTCAATTTCAGAAACCCTTTGTGGATCTGTGCTGCTGTACATTTGGATGGGATACCACTGGAGATGCATCTCGGTGGAATCCTCATAATCAGCCAAACCAATCTGGGCAATACCCTGTAAACATAAAAACAAAGGAAATGTACACTTTAGAGTGATAGTGACACATTCGGCAAACACTATTGTACTTTATCCAGTGCCCCATGGTCTTAAGGTAAGGCCACACGTAGAGATTTCAGGAAGATCTGTCGCCTGGCGACTAATCGCCCCGAATAGCTTGGTAGTGGTGTGCACCCGCTACACTTAAAGTCGCCTGCGCTTATTCACACGCGGCAGCCCTAACTGGTTTAATTCTGAGCATAAAGTGCCTCTTCTAATAATTACAATAATTATTTGCTTCTAGCTATCTAGTGTCTTAATATTGCTGTACAAATTCATTTTAGCTACCATACCAACTGGTCAGTTAAAATTGGGCAGCTATAATTATGTACCCAAGAGATGTCCTTTTGTCCTTGAAAAATATAGTGCTCTGTCTGCATTCACACCAGCTCTTCAAGACTAGTGGCTTGCCTTAATTTAATTCAAGGTGATTTTCCAGAGGTAGAGACATGTTTGCTTCTTAATTCAAATAAATACAGTCTGACAACTTACAACAGAATCACTATGTCATGATGCAAACAAAAGATATGATTTACTTTATACAATTCTGTTTCCTTGTGCCACATAGTTTTTGTCATGTAAAATGGTACTTTGGCTTACAGCAGCACTTAGGATTTAGTAATAAAAGGTGCAAAGTTTGCTACTGGTCTAGTTACCCATAGCAGCCACTGAACAGGTTGTATTTCATGGCCACCTATTTAAAAAGCAAAATTCTGACTCATATAACATGTTGCACCAAGAATTTTTTTAGTGGTGCATTATATAATAACCTGCACCAAGATGAGTTTCAATCTACCAAATCAGGAACCTGTGTGCCTATTTAATGCAGCTTGGTTGTTTAGTGGAAGGAAATCCCAGATGTAAAAAAATGTCCTCCTTCAGCTACCAATAATCAAGCGATAAGCAACCAAACAGTTGAGAAACTAGTAAGGACTGGACAATTACAGTAGATCAGTGATTTTCAACCTTGTGCCTCCAGCTGTTATGGAACTACAAGTCCCACAATGCAATGAAGGAGTCTGACAGCGACAGTCAGGCAAATGCATTGTGGGACTTGTAGTTTCTTAACAGCTGGAGGCACAAGGTTGAAAATCACTGCAGTAGATGACTTACTAGAAGTTCTTCCTGGAGCCGGGGACACACAGAGCATATGTATAGCTGCAGTGAGCTCTGCTTCAGAATGTTTGCGTGCATAGGGATTTGGAAAATTTCATTAAACATCAGCAGCATGTGGAACTCCAGAGATTTGGAACAGTAAGTGCTAGGTGTGTTGGAGTCCAGGGAAGGCAGGTAGACTCGTATGTGTCTAAATAAATAAAAATATATGAAATATACATTTTTAAATGCTACAACAATATATTTCAGCACTTTAAAATTTAATGATATGACTATCACTGCATAGCATACAAAAATTCATGGTTATTAAAATGGTTTACATGCACCTAAAAAGAATTTAAACATTGAATACCAACCAATTAATATAATATACAAACAAATGAAAGCAGTATAAAACCTTTGGTCTATACATATATTTTATTAAGTCAAACCAGAACAATCTTGGCCATGACCAGGTCACAGTCTAAACATACCACACACATTTTCAGACAGGGCATGTCTGAATTTTTATACAGGCCTATTGGGATCCATCCTGAAACACTGTAGTATCAATTTTAGAAACTTAAAACAATTGCATTATTATTTGAATTTGAACAGAGAGAGGGAGGTTAAATTAAGGCATTTTTAACTATTGCAGTCTCATTAACCAGGATGAATCTGGGCCGAATTGCCCTGATCTGGCCCACCATGTGCATTAAAGGTCTTCTAATTTGGTGATCTAGATATGTTATTTTGATGATATGTAAACGAAGATCAAACACTGTTGGATTTCATTCATTTTAACGCACGCTAAACAACTTTTGCTAATTTCTCCATCTAATACATGAACTGAATATTATAAAGTATTTCAATAAATACTGTGCACTCTTTGTGTTACAAAATAACATGCTTGAAAAAGAGTTTACAATATGTTGATGGCACTTACATTTTGCACCCTTCCTTAAAAAAGGCACAGCTTAAATTTTTCAACTGCAAAACGTGCACAAGAAGGCATTCACTTTCACTGTTGTACCTACAATACAAATTATGCATATGAGTAAGATTGGCCATATTGTTTTGCTAATAAGCATTAAAATTATTCTATTATATATGATCACAGTGTAATATAATATTTTACTCTATTCAACATAAAAGAAAAGTTTGGGATCAAAAATTGTCTTCATTCACACAGACTAGTTCCTCTCAGCACTGAGCATTGTCCCCAGTTAGTGACATAATATGTCCAACAAGTTCAAGGCTTCCACAATAGGCAATGCAACTGTTGAATTATTTATATATTAACTCCCCATTAGCGTCAGGCTCAATGATAAAAGACACATACGAATGAAGGGGAAAGATTAGGTTGCCCATCAAAGGTGTTTGTTGTCATGGTTTCATTATACTGGCCTTTAAAGGTTTGTCCAAAACCTCAGCAATATGGGGCAAATTCACTAAGATGCGCAAAATCTCTAGCGTTGGCTTCGCTAGCGTTCGCCGCAGTTCGCCAGGCAAATTTTTGCCAGTGCTACGCAAATTCACTAAAGTGCGAAGTTACGCTAAGGTCGGCGAACGGTAGCGTAGTTGCGCTAGTGTTACTTCACTAGGCAGAGCGATGTTACGCTAGCGAAGCCTAATTTGCATACGGCGGGAACTTTAAGTTATAATAGAAGTATATGTTACAGCCACTACATTCCACTACACAAGCCCAGGAAACCTTTAATAAATAAAATAAAGTTGTCCTATTGCCCTACATGTGCCCCCTGTATAGTTGTGTTGCCATATGTTAGGAAATGTAGGGGGGGAAGAAGGGTAACCCCCCCAAAAAAATATCGATCTTTTTTAGACTATCACCCTCCTATGCTAAAATACGCCAGCGTTTTTTTTTTGGGACTTAGAAAAAATTTTACATTTTTTTTAACCTCCTATCAATTGTATTGTACGTCTAACGTAAGTGCTAACGATCAGGAAAATGATGATCTTAGTAAATTTCCGTAATTACGATCCTTTGTCAGTGCGCAACTTTGCCTGGTGTAAGGGTGCGAAATTGCGCAAGTCTATCTACTTTGCTAGCGTAAATTTGCCAGAGTTGGTGTTAGTGAATTTGCGAAGTTTCGAAATGACGTCACACTGGCAAATTAGCGCTAGCGTTAAACACTTCGCGCTTTAGTGAATTTGCCCCTATGTGTTCCCTGATCTACAGAATACTTGTCTCCATAAATGTGGCTAGAGGTAAGGCACAAATATAACTAAAACTGTGTCCAAAAAGAATATTTAGTTTTTTTTAATGGCTTAAAACAAAATGATCAGCAAATGACTTTTCTGAATGTAATTCTGCTTCAGCACTGCAAAAATGTGTGATAAAACTGATTTTTTATCTGTGGATAAATCTATGTGAGCTCTAGGCACATAGTCGGTACCTAATTACTCCCAGAAAACATTTTTGATCAATCTTGAATATCTACATGTGGGCAGCAATAAAAAAAAACATTTTTAGATGATTTACATTAAGATAGCCAAACCAAATACAAAATCCCATCTTACTTACACTATTCCAACATGTACTTGAGGTTCTTCATTCTTGGCACTGTTCTTTTGCACAGAATTGTCAGCATTTCCATTTCTAAATATAAAGAATATAATTACACATGTGTGGACATCAAATAACCAGCAAACTGTTTTCCAATGTCACATAAATCACTGGGCATATATGCAAATTATAAAAATAAACTGGGCCATAAGACAAGCTCATGCAGTGATAGTAAGAGAAGAAAGTTCCAAGGAGATGCAGGGAGTCTGCTAAACATGACATGTTTGGTTTGGTTCACGGTACATAATTATATTTCCAGTGCTCGGATTATCACCCTGCATAATGCACTCCACCTTTTCTCAAAATAGTCACAACAAAAAGTGAAGGGAGAGGGTTGTTTATACACAGCCTAGAATCTCTAGTTAAAATAACTGTGTGTAAACAAAATAATGACAAATTACTGCTTTATATTGCTTTATAATACATATAACTAAGCAATAGGGAAAAAATTAATACACTGTATATATCTAAGCAATATTTTTTTTATTTAAAACAGGCAAAGAGTACTTTCAACATAAGTTGTAACCATTTTGCTTATGTTTGCTTATATTGATGTATAGTGTCCCTTTAAAGGTTTAAAGGTCCCCTTTAAAGGTCCCAGTATTAGAAATCAATAGGCAGGAAACAGCGGGACAACACCACCCATCTTTCATTTCCAATTTTCTCACTTTTTCTGAACTGGTATCTATTCAATACACAGATTCCATGTGTCACCACATGGCCTGAATTAATTAACCTCATGGTATCACTAATGAATTCCTATATATAATCAACCTTGTGCCTCCAGCTGTTAAGAAACTACAAGTCCCACAATGCATTTGCCTGACTGTGGCTGTCAGACTCCTTCATTGCATTGTGGGACTTGTAGTTCCTTAACAGCTGGAGGCACAAGGTTGAAAATCACTGATATAATCTATTTCTTTATATTTATTAGCACTAGCAATTTATGTGAATAACAATTAAGTTACTCACTCCATGTTGACACTTGCACTTTGAATCTTATGTATTGGCTACGTATTAGCTAATGCACATGTAACTCTTTAGTACTTTGCACTTTTACTCTAGGTGGGGTGGATTTTAGGGTATATGCTGTACTTGATCTGTGGGGATTGATTGAGATCACCTGAATTCTCCACATTGCTATTAACTCAGTCACACCCTGTGAGGGCCCGGGGTATTGTGGGCTGAATTAACATTTTCCCTTCTCCCTCTTTATTTGGTTCATCAATAACCATGAATGCAATAAGTTACCTGTGGTAACGTAGTTTGCGATATCAGTATTGTTATTGTCAACCACGGTCCCATTTGTAGTTTTAACTTTTTTAATACTCTGGATAGTTTTAATTAGATTAATAAGTTACATTTTATGGTTATATGTTCATGGGAATCTAGAAACAGTGGATGGGGAGGTGCTAAGCTACAAGGCCATTTCTTTTCTTTCCTATTTTGTGTAAACTTTAAATTAGCCTATAATACTTCTAAGGGGTAGGCAACCTGCGGCTCTGGAGCCTCATGTGGCTCTTTATCCTGCTTGCTGCGGCTCAGTCTTGTGGCTTACCGCAGTCGCACACTCAGGAAGCTGCCAGCAGTTGCGAGGGCAGTATAGATGTCCCCGGAGTGACAGGCAAGACCGAGCTGCAGCAAGAGGATTCATCATGGTCATTACCGCCGCAGTTGCACTCTGAAGACAAGAGAGAAGCCTCCATAGTCCAGCTGCAGCAGGTGCGAGGGCTATAGATGTGTATGTGACGTATATTTTAATGACATCTATAGCCCTCGCCTTTAAACCGATGAGAACACTAGCATTTAATAGGGCTATTCAGTGTTTAATTTATTTCAAAGTAGGCCTACACACGCACTCTGCACTTTTGTTTGTTGTATTCTGTTGTTGTAACAGTTAAAATTAAAAAAAAGTTAAAACTTTAAAAGTTTATAAGCTGTGTTATGTCTTGCGGCTCCCGACTATTTTTCTTTAGTGGAAAAGGAAGCAAAATGGCTCTTTTGCTAGTAAAGGTTGCTGACCTAGTTTCTTTCTGTCCAAGTTCTATTTTCGCGTATACACAGTTCATGTGACACTAGGGCCTATTTATCATGCTGTGTAAATCATTGGAGAAAAACATTGTAATGCTGCCCATAGCAAGATTTTTGCTTTTGTTTTCTCACTTGCAGGTGACTGTTGAAAACTAATTGCTGATTGATTGCAATGGTTATTACCAGTGGAGATTTTTTTTCTTCAGTACTTTACACAGCATGATAAACTAACTAACTTTTCTGGCAATCTGTATTATATACCAAACACAATTTCCAGAATAACACTTGCAACTGGGGCTATTGCATGGTTTACACAGGGGTTTCCAATATTTTATAAAAGTGTACCTATTGCCCTTACAATTGTGCTCCCTTGTAGTTGCACAAATCTGAGGGGCAAAACTGATTGTCTTCTCTACACTCTGGGTAAATCTGCAGCATGTGCATTCACATATCAAGCAAATGCAAGTTTCTGGCCTGCTCTCAGCCCTTTATCAAGAGCCAGGAAACCAGAAATAATGTAACTGTCACATATCAAAAGCCATATGTTCAATACAGGCTTTCTAAATTTGACCTTGGAGTGCTGTAAAACAGTGGCCATTAAACCTACAAATATATTGCATACACCATTCAGCTTCACAGAAAGGCCAGTCCACTGTAAAGGTAGCCATGTGTCATATATGACATAAAGAAACACTGACAAACAATTGCTTTCCATCTTTGATGTAGTAATGATTTTTGTGAAAAGCAGCACAATAATAAAATGAACATAGAAATAGCACACCTTTTATTTAAGGTTTCAAAAACCCCACTGTCACTTGTAAGAGAGTCATCTGAAAGACCAGCAGAGACTCGCCCAGCTGCTTGTAGTCTTGTTGCACAGACTTCTTGGATGGGGCTTGCTGTTTAGAAAAAAGAGAACATGTTTTTAATATTGTATACACACAAGAAGTCTCTTCTACCCATTTTCACACACACTATCAATTGCTTTCCTCAAAATGGCATAGCTTGTACTAAGTACTGTACATCATCAGAACAACAAAATACTGTATCTACTGTTTTAATTTTTAAAGCATTCATAGTCTTCGTAGCAGCCACAAACAGATGCTTTCCTGCTGATGATTAAGTGCACTCTGACTACACCAACAACTACTCAGGTCGAAGAGAAAGCATTGTGTTTCTGAGCACCCTGTGATTAAATATATCTTTGTTTGCCCAGGAACACGTCTTGCAGAATACTGCATGTATGTATAAACAAGGAGAAGATTTGAGAGCTTTAGATGTGCAGGGTATGATACAAGGCTGTAATGGTGCTGCGTGGAACAGTTGTCTACTCCTTCCCATTCCCAGTTTACTACCCCTCTGATATTTTCCCAGAAGGCAGCGGGTTCCCCTTAGTACTAATTTTGTTGAGTAATATGACCAGCAACATAGTTTAAATAATGCTCATCAAGTGACCCATTCAATACATTTTAGAAGAACTGGCTACTCCAGAGATACAGGATGAGGGACTGTGTTCTGGCACTTACAGATTTCAGAAGGAACAATAATGTATTTGCATAATTTAGAGTAAACACTAGTCTCTTCCACTAAAATAGATGGCTGTATTTATGCGCATTAAGAATACATGCATGGTCATATGTAAAAATGGAAATCCCTAGAATTATGCTTATTTGGTTGGCCACCTATATAAAGAGTATTATTTTCAGGCTTTAGACATACAGGTATGGGATCTATTATACGGAAACCTGCTATCCAGAAAGCTCAGAATTACAGGAAAGCCTTCTCCCATAGACCCCATTTTGTCCTAATAATCAAAATTTTTAAAAATGATTTCCTTTTTCTCTGTTATAATAAAACATTACCTTGTACTTGATCCCAACTAAGATATAAGTCATCCTTATTGGAGGCAAAAACTACCTTGAAACCTCTAATGCTTAAAGGATTTTGCGCAGCCGCATCTCAAATATTTAGCATAAAACAGTTAAACCCATAAATGTACCCATAAATTGTTTTGAATGATGCCACTAGATGGCAGCAAAGTAACCATATCTGACATACTTCTTTAATGAGCTCATGTATTGAAGGCCAGCTTCGCCTAAATTTTAATTTAAAACATATGTTTAGAACCAGCACAAGATTACAGTACTGTTGTTAGCTCCTTGAGGAAATCCAAGAATGCGGCTTCAAACAAAAACAGAAACGTAACAAGTATACTTGAGGGGACATACACTGAATATACATTGAGGGGACCGCTAATGAGAATTGTTTTTGACCCTGAATGTGAATCTAGTTTGCACTGAATATCTGATAATATTCAAATGCTTGAAACAAGAGAGCGGAAAATGGCTGAAATGCAATTTCACAGTTTATTTATTTGAGGGGTTTGCTGGCATATTTTGTTGGCATATTTAAAGTAAATCCTTGTATTTGGGATTTTGCAGATTAAAGGAAAAAGTCTCAATCAAATTCACAGTGCATGAATTTGTCACATCACCAAAGAATTGTTGTTCACCATTAATCAGAACTTGAGGTTGCCTACATCCTGTAAAGATAGCAAACACCATGGACAGGATACAGTGGAGCAGTAAGATACCTAAAGATTTTACTGCACTTTTGTTGGATTATACCTTTCCTTGTCCTTTAAATACTGTAATACCAAATTAAGTTTTGGTAGATACATAGGTGCTAAAATCAATATGGTATATTTCCCCGTTTAACTAGTTATACTATTCAGGACATAAGGGCACTCCACTTACATTCTTGATTGTGTGTATATTTGTGATTTTAAGATTAAGATCTTACCTGCACTCATCTGAAGTCTTGACAACTGTGGCCCGCTGTCTCTGAGATTCTTACCCTTGTTTTCAGTGTTACAGCCTTGTGTTTGGGAGCATGCACTTTGGGTATTCTCTTCACCCAAAGCTGAAGCATTTCCTCTCATCATATCTAGAGCACCAATGCCAATTATTTCTTCCAAGCCTTCTGACATTTGGGTCAAGGGAGAATCACAAGAAGCAGAAAGAAAAGGAGTATCCAATGGAGAACTTGGAGGAGACAGAGAAGACAGAGATGAACGTGATGACAGTGATGCCAGTGACTGAGGAGTGTCCATGGATATCTTCTGTTTGTTTAGGTTGGGAAGTCCACATGCCTCTGAATACTGACAATCTCTGCTTATAGCATCTAATGGAATCATATCAAAATGCATATGCTGCCCATACTCCACTTGTGTTTCAGCTTTCTCATAATGCGGAAGACCATAAATGTCTGTGAAGCTTATAGAGCTGAGAGATCCTCTGCTTGAAGCCAGTGAGCCGCGACTTGATGCTAGAGATCCTCGGCTACTACCAGAAGACACAGTCAGGGTACTGGCGGACAAACTGCAAGTTGGATTTAAAGTATTTTTAGATTTTTAAAACTCTCACATACAAATATTAAATATACAACAAAAAAAGAGATCTTTCATAAAAATAAAAAGATCAACAGTCAAAGCAAACTGTGGCTGTGGCAATCCATTGCATTATGACCAAAAATCTAAATAAATAAAAAGAAATGCTCAATTTTCTCTTCCAGAGGAGCCAAGAGCAGTATTTCATACATGTAGCTGCCTTTAATTATTTTAAGGTAGTATTACACAAATACTAAAAAAAATACTAAAATCAATTTTATATAAAGTAGTCATAGGTGATGTTCACCTTAGCAGAAATGTATCAATTCCATTATATTCATAAATACAGTCTGTACTCAACCCATCACAGGGTGAATTGCAGACAGAGAATATCAGGAGGCTTTAGTGAAACAGGATAATTGGTATACATTTGAGCAATGTAGAAACCAGGCATATGCAGTAGCTCTTAAAAGGTATATCAACTCAAAAAATTAATTGAAGCTAACTTAAGGAGGCCATACACTATAAAATCCACTCGTTTAGCAAGGTTGCCAAATGAGCAAATTTTTCCATGATATGCCCAGCAAAGGCAGGGCGATATTGGGCTAATCCGGCTGTTCTGCCCTAGGGCTAAACGATCGGATTATGATGGGAATAGGCGTTTTGGGTATTCTCTTCACCCAAAGCATTTCCTCTCATCATATCTAGAGCACCGATGCCAATTATTTCTTCCAAACCTTCTGATATTGGGTCAAGAGAATCACAAGAAGCCGAAGGAAAAGGACTATCCAATGGAGAATTTGGAGGAGACAGAGATGAACTTAAATAAATGCATATAAACTTAGAAAATGAATTGATGCAAATTTAAAGGGGTTGTTCACCTTTGAGTTACCTTTTAGTATAATATAGAGAGTGATATTCTGAGACAATTTGCAATTTGCAGTTTTCATTTTTTATTGTTTGTGGTTTTATAGTTATTTCGCTTTTTATTCAGCAGCTCTCTAGTTTGCAGTGTCAGCAATTTGGTTTCTAGGGTACAAATTACCCTAGCAACCCTGCATTGATTTGAATAAGAGACTGGAATATGAATAGGAGATGGACTGAATAGAATATGTAAGTAATAAAAAGTGTCAATAACAATACATTTGTAGCCTTACAGAGCATTTGTTTTCAGATGGTGTCAGTGACCCCCATTTGAAAGCTGCAAAGAAAAATAAAAAAACTATGAAAAATAAATAATGAAGACCAATTGAAAACACAGGCAGATAAACTGCTGAACCAGGGATCCGCAGCTTTAATCTGCCCGTGTCTTTCTCTCACAGTGCTTCACTGAGCATTTCTGCAATTTACATTCTATATCTATTTTTTGTGAGTTACTGATATTCTCATAAAACTGTACAAAAATATGCTAATATCTTAGAAACCACTTAAAATACAAAATGTAAATCTACAAGTGCTCAGAGGACCACTCTGAATAAGTACACCAAATCATTTTGGGGCTGTTCATCTTCCAAATACTTTTTTCAGTTCAGCTGTTTTTATAGTTCATTTGTTTTCCATGTTTTATTTTTGAACATTCTTCAGAAATTAAAGTTAAATGTTCCTGTCTCTGGTGTATCATTCTGGCAGCTCGGTTATCCAGATTCTGTGCTGTTACTATTTGCTACATAATTTGCTACATTTCTCTGCAGCATATGTGGGATATTAGCAACTATTGAAATAAACAGAACTGAAAATGTGAACAACCCCTTTAAAGCCACAGCTATAAAGCTTCCTACCTGCTGTTTCTGTTGGCAACCCTTCTGTTGACAATTTAAAGGGCAAGGAAAGTCTAAATTAGAATAAGGCTAGAAATGCTGTATTTTGTATACTAAATATAAACATGAACTTACTGCACCACAAGACTTATCAAACAAATTATTTATGCTTTTAAAGTTGGCCACAGGGGGCTGTCATCTTGTAACTTTGTTATACATCTTTGCAAGACTAGATTACATGCTCATGATCAGTGTGGTCTGGGCTTCTTAGGGATCATCATAAATGATCAAAAAACAAAGCTGATTGAGTTCTGCATGGCTGGTAAGGCAGGGGCTCCCCCTGCTGTTCATAAGTATGATTGTTTCCCTGCTAGAAGTTAGGGACCGTCTGAAAATTCCTATCCACAGCACTAAATGAAGGGAGGATTTCAATGCATACTGTCAGGTTTCTTATAAAAATGGTACACATTTTTTAATTCGAGTATATTGGAGATAGATTTCTTTTCCATTAAAGAAAGTAAAAATTGGATTTTATTTCTTTGCCTTTCCTTGCAAAGCTATTGTATTTTGTGGTTTTGTTTGGGGTTTTTTTTGCAAAGTCTTACCACTCTGGTAGACACTTGATGTAATAGGATCTATAACAGATCAGCATATATTTTGCAGGAGCTTTAACAAATGCATAGGTCATGTTTCATAGCAGAGTTTAGACAGGATTGCTGCCAAACTGCAATGTGGGTTACAGGGTGATACTGCTGGAGGGTGCTCTTGGGGGCATTTGAACAAATAAGAGTCACAAGTCAAGTAACATTAATAAACAATCCTTGTCCCTTCCAATGAGCTTATTTGTAACAGTAATTGTGCAGTAGGTTATCTGATCTGAAAGAAGCCACACACAGGCATTATTTGAATCATGTGTGATTTAGCAAAGCATCCAGAGGGGAACTTTGCTCTGCCAATCTTAAACTCTACGATTGCAAGAAGCTATGAACGCATGGGGCCCAGTGACCTACCAAATTTGCTAATGAAGGACACAAGATGAAATGGCTACTGAAGATGACAGTCTGGAGCTTGCTAAAGACCAATGAGTCACAGACAGAAGAAAAAAGAGAAAGAAAGACTAAACCGGGGGCCTGTTTAGACATGAGGGGATACCTCAAGGCTGGACCCGGATATCATGTTTCAGATATCTTAGTGTTTGGTAAGCATCCCTTTAATAATCTTTATATATATTAAAACCGAGTTTCTGGCCACACACAAAATGGTAGCATATATGGGCATCAACCCTCTATAGAGGGTTCTGATCTGCATATAATTTTTTGATTGTTTCCTGGGGAAATATTAATACCTAAAGCCAATATTTGTATCTTCATTCAATCAGACTGCTAGAGTTTGTGTATGAATATGGATGTGTGGTTGGATCCCTTGTAATACCACTGTTTGCTAGTCTGCTGCTCAGCAATACTTACATCAATTTATTGACACACATTATTAACTGAATTACCTCTTTATCTGAGTGTGCAAATATGAAGCCAAGCGTGTAGCCTCCTCTAGGCTCCTTAACAGACAGTTTCTTTTCTCTTGTAACAGCAACCTGTAACATGACAGTTATAAATAAAACCACACTGCAAATATTAAAAACAGAAATTAAAAAGCTCATTTATAAACCTCAAGTAAACCATGTATTTGAAAATAAGCCCTATTCAGCACTAGCCATCCTGTCATTAAAGGAGAAGGAAAGGTTAAAACTAAGTAAGCTTTATCAGAAAGGTTCACCTAAATATACCATAAACCCTCAAAATAGTACTGATCTGAGTCTTCTGTCAAAAGAAACACTGCATTTATTTCCTTCTATTGTGTACACAGGGACTTCTGTATCAGACTTCCTGCCTTCAGATTAAACCTCCTTGCCCCGGGCATGAGCATGCTCAATTTTCTACTCCCCCCCCCTTTTCTGCTATAAATGAGCAGGGAGAGACAGGAAGTGATGTCACACCAAGCTAATACTGCAACTGCTATCCTAAAGTTCTCTCAGTTTACACCATTTTTTTGTGGTCCCACCAATTTATAATGCATTTCAATGGGTGCTTTTTCCTGAATTTACATAGTGTTTTCCTGGATTTTTCACTAAAATGTTGTCCTGATGATCGCAAAAATTGTTGTTTTTTCCTTTATGAATTTTATTATTAGTGAAATTAAAACATTTGCACCTCACAGTCACCTATTGCTTTAAAATGAACAGTGTAACATAAATGCTTTAATGCTTAACCCTTGTCATTGACATAACAGTAAATATTGTATTTCAAAGCATTTGTATAGGGTGTTACCAGTGGGGATTGATTATTAAAGGGAAACTGTCATGGGAAAACATGTTTTTTTCCAAACACATCAGTTAATAGTGCTGCTCCAGTAGAATTCTGCACTGAAATCCATTTCTCAAAAGAGAAAACAGATTTTTGTATTATTAGATTTGAAATCTAACATGGGGCTAGATATTTTGTCAATTTCCCCACTGCCCCTGGTCATGTGACTCGTGCCAGCACTTTAGAAGGGAACTACTTTCTGGCAGGCTGTTGTTTTTCGTTCTCCATGAAACTGAATGGAACGTAGTGGGACATGGGTTTTTACTATTGAGTGCTGTTCTTAGATCTACCAGTCAGCTGTTATCTTGTGTTAGGGAGCTGTTATCTGGTGACCTTCCCATAGTTCAGTTGTTAGGCTGCTGGGTGGGGGAAAGGGAGGGCGTGATATCACTCCAACTTGCAGTACAGCAGTAAAGAGTGATTGAAGTTTATCAGAGCACAAGTCACATGACTTGGGACAGCTGGGAAATTGGCAATATGTCTAGCCCCATGTCAGATTTCAAAATGAAATATAAAAAAATCTGTTTGCTGTTTTGAGAAATGGATTTTAATGCAGAATTCTGCTGGAGCAGCACTATTAACTGATGCATTTTGAAAAAAAAGACCTTAAGGATCAACGCTCATAGAATCTATTTTGAGGCAATAATTTAAATTTTTAAACATGATTTCCTGTGTAATAAAACTGTACCATGTACTTGATGGTAATTTGGCTGCATGAATTCATATTTGAGGCTAAACAAGCCTATTGGTTTCATAAAATATTTAAACTATTTTTATCAGACTTAGGGTCTGACCATCCAAATTATGGAAAGACATGTATCCAAAAAAACAGAGGTCCTAAGCATTCCAGATAGTGGATCCTATACATGTACATCCATTCCATTGTCTTTTGCCTTTGCAGATAATGGTATGCAGTTAATGCTATAACCCCTATATGTAATAAAATGCACTAAGTTCTCTAAGGTTCAAATAACATGCGCTCTGAAAGTAACTGTTCTTATGCAAACACTTAACACTTAAAGAAAATTAACTTTACAAACAACTAGGTTATTAAAGGGGCGACTGAATGGTGGAACCAACTTAACACTTTGCATGCAATTCATTAATGACTGAACATAACTGAGAACAGTTTAGTAATTAACTAGCCAAGTTCGCCAGGAACACCACTGCATAAGGTGCAAGGCTACAGGTGCCAATGTTTCACATGGGGAAACCTTTAGCAATGCTCCAGTTCCACAGTGCAGACCAATAAAGACAAATGCAGCATGTTCATCTTAAAGGGGGTATATTTCCACTATAGTTTTCAGTATCTATTATATGGAAAAACCTATGCAACTTTGCACTTTGTCATGAACGTAGCCACAAGGTAAAGTAGCAACTAACGGAAAAAAGAGAAACTAAATAAAATGACATGAATAAAATGAAAGCCATTTGCAAACTTTTTTAGAATTACACATCATTGATTTAATGATGCAAAGCAATTCATTTTAATTTTGTATTACCAACACAATACACTTAGCCCTTACCTAGATACATCGAAATTCAGTTCAAGTTTAGTCAACATTTGGTATAACAGCATAATGCCTTATCCAATTGGCTATTTTCACAGATTCATATCTCTGGCATATACTGAAGCTTGTTTATTAGAGACTTGCAGAGTCAATATTATTGTAAATTCAATCCACTAATCTCTGCACTATGTACAAAAAGCATTGCCACTTACATAGCAAGTTGGTTTATAACAACAATTAAACATACTATGGGGATATTAGAAGGGAAAGGGTAGTTCATTTGGATTTGTGCAATGCACATCATCCAACGATGTGAATTCCAATGGTTAGAACAATTAGATGATAAATTAACCTACTGAATGTCTTTCATACTAAGTTAGGGTGATTTCCTACAATATGAGGCAGAAAAAGAGCCTGCCCCTAAGGGTTCCTGCAGCAAGCATTTCTGCCCTAATTTTAACTATGCTTTGTACGTTGCACAGTGCAGAAACAGTCAACCCTGCCACAGGAAAGGCAATAAGTACAGGGTTGTGTCTGATGCTGCTCCATACCTTGGCATGTCTGCATGACCTATAAGTTGGGGGACAAGTAGGGAGTGGGAATGTAGAATACCTATGCCCCTTATGAATCTAACACTGCTGAACACAGGTGGCTCTGTTTACATAAGGGCAGCTGCAAATTTCTATGTTCCGATGGCAGAAATTCAAGCAAGGAAGGCAGTGTGCAAAGTGCAAAATAGTGAATTGCACCCATTTATTGCACTTTCTACACTGCCTTACCAACATACATTACCTCTTATATGTTGCACCAATGACCAGTGGTAGATATATAAGCTCTGTTAACTGCTAGTTGCCATAGGGAAATATAGGTTATTAATGACAAAATGAATAAATCCCAATCACACGTAAACAGATACAATCAAAACTAAAAACCTTTCTGTGATCCCTTGAGCAGATGTTGTATGGGCCCTCTGGATCTCTTCTGATAATTTTCTCATTTCCTCTCCCATCCTTGAAAGGTCCTCAGGAGATCTTCTCTGCTGGCAGATGAGCTGTAGGTCTTGAAGGAGAGCTTCTTTCTCTTTGATTAACTGGAGATGGTCCCTGTCTGCTTCTGCCATTCCTGGCCAGGTTTCATTATCAATAAGGGCCAGCTGTTGCTGTATGCTGGAAACTCTAAAGCAGGAAAAGGAATAAATTACTTTGTTAATAAAGTGAATGTCACTGATGGTATTCATAATCTTGATTATATTACATTTTATAAATGACAAAATATTGATTCAGAGTCTTACAGAACAGTTAAACTGGAGGCCCACTGGCAATATGTGGCCCCTCAAGGAATTTTTTATGGCTTCCAAAGGCTTCACTGTATGACACCATTGTTTTAATTCGGCCCTCTAACATTCTATGAGAAATAATCGGCCTGCTACATTTAAGTCAAACAGCACTGTCTTTATGTGTGTGTGTGTGTGTGTGTGTATATTACAATATACAGTTGTGCTCATAAGTTGTATGTGTGTGTGTGTATATTACAATATACAGTTGTGCTCATAAGTTTACACATCCTAGCAGAATTTATGATTTCTTTACCAGTTTTCAGAGAATATGAATGATAACACAAAAACTTTTCTTTCACTCGTGGTTAGTGGTTAAATGGTTAGCCATTTATTGTCAAACAACTGTGTTTACTCTTTTAAATTCATAATCACTACACAAACTACCCAAATGAACCCTGATCAAAAGTTTACATACCCTGGTGATTTGGCCTGATAACATGCACACAACTTGACACAAAAGGGTTAGAATGGCTATTAAATGTAATCATCTTCACCACTGATCTGTTTGCTTGTAATTAGTGGGTGTTTATAAAAGGTCAATGACTTTCTGGACTCCTGACAGACTCTTGCATCTTTCATCCAGTGCTGCACGGATGTTTTTTGGATTCTAAGTCATGGGGAAAGCAAATGAATTGACAAAGGATCTGCGGGAAAAGGTAGTTGAACTCAATGAAACAGGAAAGGTATATAAGAAAATATCAAAGGAATTGAGAATGCCAATCAGCAGTGTTCAAACTCTAATAAAGAAGTGGAAAATTGGGGTTTCTATTGAAAGCAAACCAAATTAAATTAAATTAAAATTTCAGCCACAACTGCCAGAAAAAAGCCATTACTACGCAAATGCCACAAAGTATCCTGCTTACAATATGCCAAACAGCACAGAGACAAGCCTCAAATCTTCTGGCACAGTCTTTTGGATTGACGAGACTAAAATTTTACTTTTTGGCCACAACCATAAACACTACACTAGGTACACCATTCCTACTGTGAAACATGGTGGTGGATCGCTGATGTTTTGGGGATGTGTGAGCACAGGAAATTTGGTCAGAGCTGATGACAAAATGAATGTTGGTAAATGTCAGTAAGTTATCAAAAAAATTGCACTCATCAGCCAGGAAGCTGCACACGGGACATACTTGGACATTCCAACATGTCAATGGTCCAAAACACAAGGCCAAATCAACCTGTCATTGGCTATAGCCAAATAAAGTGAAGGTTCTGGAGGTTCTCAGTCCCCTGACCTCAATATCATTGAGCCACTCTGGGAAGACCTCAAAACGTGCACTTCATGCAAGACAGCCCAAGAATTTATGAGAACTGTAGACTTTTTCCCAGGAAGAATGGGCAGCTTTACCATCTGAGAAGATAAAGAGCCTCATCCACAACTACCACAAAAGACTTCAAGCTGTCATTGATGTTAAAAGGGGCAATACAAGGTAGGGGTGTGTAAACTTTTGAGCAGGGTCATTTGGGTAGTTTGTGTAGTGATTATGATTTAAAAAGAGTAAACACAGTTGTTTGACAATAAATGGCTGCACCCAACCATTAACCATGAGTGAAAGAAAAGCTTTTGTGTTATCATTCATATTCTCTGAAAAATAGTTAAGAAATCATAAACTCTGCCAGGGTATGTAAACTTATGAGCACAACTGTATTTGAAAATTAATTAATTTCAAATGAGAGTACTTCCTAACATTAGAGAACTCATGGAATCAGTCCAACTGTCACTCTTACATCATTTAAAAAGTTTTTAAGGAATACAGTGTATTTTTTTATTTCTTAATTTAGTATACAATACACAGGTATGAAATCTGTTATCCGGAAACCTGTTATGTGATTTACAATACCTTGACATTTCATACCAACTATATATAATAACCAAAGCTTATTGAAAGCAAAACAATCCTATTGGGTTCAAAATTATTTTTAGCAGATGTAAATTATGGAGATCCAAATAGAAAAATATTTTATCTGGAAAACACCAGGTGATGAGCATTCTGGATATCAGGTCCCATACCTGTATTAAGTGCAAAACTACTGATCATAATTACAATAAAGATTCTAATCACAGAAAAACAGAACAGTATTAAAACTTGTCATATTAGTGCTGACAGTAATCACTGCAGGTCAACAAGCTCACATTTTCTAATCGTTTTAAAGAATAGGCTCACAGATTTTTTTTAGGCTCACAAATTTTTTTTAGGCTCACAGATTTTTACAAAATGTTTTACTGACTACATGAAAAAGTGGGGATGATAAGTGGTTAAGGAAAAAGAATAGTGTGAAAATAGTTTTTTTTCTTTTAATTTAATCTGCAGGTCAACATGCTCACATTTTCTAATCATTTCAAGAATAGGTTCACAGATGTTTACAAAATGTTTTACTGACTAAATGAAAAAGTGGGGATGACAAGTGTTAAGGAAAAAGAATAGCGTGAAAATCATTTGTTTTTCTTTTAATTTAATCTGCAGGTCAACATGCTCACATTTTCTAATCTTTTTCAAGAATAGGCTCACAAATTTTTTTTACTGACCACATGAAAAAGTGGGGATGACAAGTAGTTACGGTAAAAGAATAGACAGCCTTCTAGAAAATTTTAATAGCTTCTTTGGCATTGGGATACAGGATCAACAGCCAAAATGAAAGCAAACTATGCTGATATTTCTCTGTTTCCAAAAAAATGACATTGCATATGGCCAGGAAAAGCTATCCCAGAAGAAATGAAATCTAACACAGTTTATTTCCTACTTGCATCTGGAAGGAATTTGGATCATCTGGCCTTCAAGGCAAATGTATTTCTTGAAATACTGCTCAAAAACAGCAGGCTTGTCACAATGTAAATAACGGATTACAATTACAGTAAGAAAGAAGGCCATGTTCTACATTTAAACAATAGAGATCATCATGCTACAAAAGGTGTTATTCTTACAATTCCTATCACAGAAATTAAAGTGAAAATTGTTTGTTTTTTACTTTTAATTTAATCTGCTGTAAAGTTATGCATACATAAGTAGTGCTATATGAATAATAAATAAATAAATATATATATAAATATATATATATATATATATATAGCAAAGGAAAAAGCTTGTACAAGACTATAAAAAATGAAGCTGTTTATTTAAAGAAAAGAACAACTAAAGTTTCGGCTAGCACTCTAGCCTGTCTCAAAGTGCACCTACAAACAAACACCAACCTTATAAACCCCCAGCGGTGGGAAAGAAGAAGTGGTGATGCCCCTGCAACTGGGGTTTATAAGGTTATTATTGGTATTTGTTTGTAGGTGCACTTTGAGAAAGGCTAGAATGCTAGCCAAAACGTTAATTGTTATTTTCTTTAAATAGACTTTTGTAAGTCCTGTGAGTGCAAGCTTTTTCCTTGCTATAATTCCACAGTTTTTGGCTTGTTGCACCCAGGCAACGTTCACTACTTAACAAGTGTGCTGGCTTCCTGAACTCTCCCTATACAGTATATATATATATAAACCAAAACAGGGGGGTTGTGGGAGCACTCGAAAGGCTTTAAAGTATATATATATATATATATATATATATATATAGTATGCATATGATCAGCACCCATTGCTTTCAAAATGAAAAAAACGTGTTTATTCATCAAATACACATCAAAATCCGACGTTTCGGACCGACATGGGGCCCTTTTTCAAGGATATATATATTCATAATGTAACTACATATATATATACAGATTATATATATATATATATATATATACCTCCAACGTAGAGTCGGCGTCTCGTATATAATAAACACATTTTATTTTCATATAAGACCTGAGAGTGCGGACCTTCTTCCTTGGATATATATATATATATATATATATATATATATATATATATGACCCGAATCAACATGCACTCCAATGTTAAAAAAATTTTAAGGTTTATTTAAGCTTCAAACATAATAAAAAAGCACCAACGTTTCGGTCCACGGTCTTGGACCTTTGTCAAGGTGTAACTACTCGTATACAAAATTACATCAGGTTACACAATATATAGCTAATAAAAACACACCCCCTTAGTGACATCAAATCAATTTAAACCCTTGAAAGCAACTTCAAAATTCGTGAGTAGAATATATAATGTAGGGTAAATTTATCGTGTAGCAAGAAAACATCCGAAAGAACAATACTCATTAAGGCCTTTGGTAGAGACAGTATCAAGGGTCCTAATCCAAAATTTCTCACGTTGTAGTAAGAGTCGGGATCTATCGCCACCCCTTCTAGGCATGGGTACATGATCTATTGCTATAAACCTGAAGGAGGGTAACCGGTGTCCCACCTCCAAGGAGTTAAATTGATTTGATGTCACTAAGGGGGTGTGTTATTATTAGCTATAGATTGTGTAACCTGATGTAATTTTGTATACGAGTAGTTACACCTTGACAAAGGTCCAAGACCGTGGACCGAAACGTTGGTGCTTTTTTATTATGTTTGAAGCTGAAATAAACCTTAAAGGAATTGTTCAGTATAAAAGTAAAAACTGGGTAAACAGATAGGCTGTGCAAAATAAAACATGTTTTCAATATAGTTAGTTAGGCAAAAATGTAATTTTTGTAAAGATTGGAGTGACTGCAAGTCTAACCTAACAGAACAGAACCACTACTTCATTCTTTCAGCTCTCTTTTGTTTACACTGACTGGTTACCCTGGTTACCAGGCAGTAACCAATCAATGACTTGAGGGAGGGCCAGATGGGTCATAACTGTTGCTTTTGAATCTGAGCTGAATGCTGAGAATCAATTGCAAACTCACTGAACAGTTATGTCCCATGTGGCCCCCCCTCAAGTCGCTGACTTACTCAGATTTAGAGAGCTGAAAAGCAGGATGTTGTGTTGTATTCTGTTATGTGAGACATCCACTCATTCCAGCTTTTATATATTACATTTTTGGCTAACTAACTATATTAGAAACATTTTTTATTTTGCACAGCCTATCTATTTACCCAGTTTTTATTTTTACCCTGAACTGTTCCTTTAAAAAAATGTTAACATTGGAGTGCGTGTCGATTCGGGTCTTATCTACATTTCAACAAAAGACACAGCACCCAGGAGTAAACAGCCATATTGGAAGTGAGTGCGGACGCATTAGAGGGATATTTGGATGTATTACATTGAAATACAGCGCCCTGCACCACTAACTTGAATAATCTCAAACATATCTGGTACTAATTGACCATGGAGGACTTTGCAGATCGAGCAGGTTTGAATATCGATTATGCCGAAACATGGCATGTGTTGGAAGCGGATGCCGACCGGGTGGTGTGGACAGTGATACACACAGAGCTCCCGTCCAGCACTGCTATCAAAGATGTCGGGAAGGAATTGACGCGCCTAAAACAACGTATAGTGGATTTAGATCTACATGGGCTTTTTTTGTCGGATTACTACAGAGCTAAGAAAATCCCTCGGGGATTCCGTATACGTAATGCTCCCACTATCGGACGCACGAATCAATCGCTGCTCTTTGAATCTAATAGTGCTAGTGATAGAGGAGGTGTCACATGAATTAACCAAAACCCGTAAGGAATTAACTAACTTCGAAAATGATAACCAAGCTCTGCTACAATCAAAGGCCTCCAGTACAATCGTTGCAACTTGCGAGAAACAGGTGGAACAATACAAATTGGAGCTTCTACAATTTAAACGAGAGAAATTGAAAAAGGTAAATGATGATTATGCTAACCATAGAGTGTACCGATGGCTCACGGGAGAAAAAAACTTTAATCCACGATCACATACACGTAGATGGAGAGAGCAGCGACCACGTAACAAATCTTTCCAGACAGTTGACACAAGTTCAGGTGACTCTGAAACAGATGATTCCCCTACAACTGGGCAAACGGATGCGGCAGCTGAGACTACTGAGTCCGCACACGTGACTTTTTTAGAGAACGATGTACCTGCCAACAAACCCCCACTTCCACCACAAAGAGATCAAGGAAGAGGTACCCAATCAGGAGGGGTAAGAAGAGGGAGACCGCGCAAACCATGAATTCCCCTATATTCAATCTATCTTCTCATACGCTTTCGGCGGCTGAAACAGTGGTGCTCAACAAAGGTTTGAAGTTTGTACCTACTACTCAGTTTGATAGATTTAAATGGGATATTGACTTGTTTCGCTTTATTCGTAATCTAAATTTACGTGATCATTTTGACAGCGCGGGGACTGGGGACATACATATGAGTGATTTGAAGCTTAAAAGTAACTTTTGCCCTGCAACACAGAACGCTGCCATTAAGCTGTTCAAGAAAGCAATTGATAAAGAGGTTGATACATTGTGTGCTAAACAAATAAATACTCGTTACAATTTAACCAAAGATGAACGGCTAGCCATAGATAGCCTACGCAATGACACCTCACTAGTAATATGCCCAGCTGACAAAGGGGGCGGGATTGTTTTGATGAATTACTCTGATTATCGCAATGAAATTCTGGGTCAGTTAACAGACACCACGATTTATAAACAACTCCATGCGGATCCTGTTTGGCTATTTAAAAATAAGGTTGATGATTTGTTACAAATTGCTCTCAGCAATGGATGGATCTCAAAAACAACATTTGATTATTTGATACAAGAGCACCCTATATGTCCAATATTATACACCCTCCCAAAAGTTCATAAAAGTCTGTCTGCTCCACCTGGGCGAATTATAGTGTCTGCTAGGGATGGACTGTTACATCCACTGGGGGTGTTTTTGGATAATATTCTGCAAACCATTGTCTGCTCTAATACTTCTTATTTACGGGACACTCCACACTTTATACAATGTATTCGAGAACTACAATTACATGAGGGTACCTCGACATTTCTGGCTACTATTGACGTAGTCAGTTTATATACCAGCATACCACATGATCAGGGTCTTGAGGCAGTTGAAAAATCACTTGTTGAATGTACCGATTATCAAGGACCCCCCATACGTTTTGTGATTGAACTGCTTGAATTGTGCCTTTCTCTCAATTATTTTCGTTTTGAAGATCAGTTTTTCCAACAGGTGACGGGCACCGCGATGGGGGCACCCATGGCACCCGCTTATGCTAATTTATTTATGTACCAATTTGAAAAGCAATATATTTTTTCTAAATATGAATATAATATTCTATTATATAAGCGCTTTATCGATGACATCATATTAATTTGGAAGGGTGACCAGATAAACTTTGACATTATGATAAATGACATAAATCAGGTATCAGAGACTATTAAATTTACCTCTAAGTGTGGCATGCAGTTAGAATTTCTTGATTTACACTTAACTTTACAAAATGATAAACTTGACTATTCTTTATTTCGTAAATCTACTGACCGAAATTCATTACTGCATGCATCCAGTTGTCACGCACCATCCTTAAAGAGGTCTCTACCTATGTCCCAATTCTGCCATGTTCTAAGAAACAATTCAAACCCGGAGACCTGTGAAATGCAGATATCACAAATGAGGGAGCGATTTAAACTCCGTGGGTATGACAATAGAACTCTTGACACGGCTCTAGTGAAAGCCAGATCTAAGGCCTTTGGCTCACAGCAGCTAGGTAAAACTAGTCCACTGATATTATCCATTACATATAACAATCTATCTATGACCCTTAATCACACACTTCGGACTAACTGGAAGATAATTAATGCCGATGATAAATTGGGCAAGTTATGCCCTGATCCTCTGATGATGGAGTTTAGACGTGGGCGTAACCTACGAGACCTGTTGGTACAAAGTGATCCAATACAATGTTATCGGGCTGGCCCAACGACCACGACTTGGTTGCGAACTAACAAACCGGGGTGTTTCCGCTGCCCAACTTGCTTGTCGTGCAGGTCAATGACACCTGGCACAAGTTTCGTACATCCTCACACAGGGCATCGCTACAAGATTCGCCATGACATAACATGTTCCACCACTCACGTGATCTATTTAATTACTTGTCCTTGCGGACTCTCCTATGTGGGGAAAACAGACTTAATGTTGAGACTCCGTATAGATGCCCACAGGTCAGCTATTAACACAGCGTTCCGTGACCAAAAAAACCACTAAACCAGTAGCCAAGCATTTTTTGGAGGTGGGACACCGGTTACCCTCCTTCAGGTTTATAGCATTAGATCATGTACCCATGCCTAGAAGGGGTGGCGATAGATCCCGACTCTTACTACAACGTGAGACATTTTGGATTAGGACCCTTGATACTGTCTCTCGCAAAGGTTGTTCACCTTTGAGTTAACTTTTAGTATAATGTAGAGAGTGATATTCTGAGACAATTTGCAATTGGTTTTCATTTTTTATTGTTTGTGGTTTTATAGTTATTTAGCTTTTTATTCAGCAGCTCTCTAGTTTGCTGTGTCAGCAATTTGGTTTCTAGGATACAAATTACCCTAGCAACCCTGCATTGATTTGAATAAGAGACTGGAATATGAATAGGAGAGGGACCAAATAGAATGATAAGTAATAAAAAGTGACAATAACAATACATTTGCAGCCTTACAGAGCATTTGTTTTTAGATGGTGTCAGTGACCCCCATTTGAAAGCTGCAATGAAACAGAAGGAAATTGCAAATCATTAAAAAACTATGAAAAATAAATAATGAAGACCAATTGAAAAGTTTCTTAGAATTGGTCCTTCTACAATATACTAAAAGTTAACTTGAAGGTGAACCACCCCTTTAATGAGTATTGTTCTTTCGGATGTTTTCTTGCTACACGATAAATTTATATATTCTACTCACGAATTTTGAAGTTGCTTTGAAGGGGTTAAATTGATTTGATGTCACTAAGGGGGTGTGTTTTTATTAGCTATATATTGTGTAACCTGATGTAATTTTGTATACGAGTAGTTACACCTTGACAAAGGTCCAAGACTGTGGACCGAAACGTTGGTGCTTTTTTATTATGTTTGAAGCTTAAATAAACCTTAAAAATTTTTTAACATTGGAGTGCGTGTCGATTCGGGTCTTATCTACATTTCAACAAAAGACACAGCACCCAGGAGTAAACAGCCATATTGGAAGTGAGTGCGGATGCATTGGAGGGATATATATATATAACTACACAGCCAAATCTACTAGTAATTGCAACCCATTTCTTAACCCTGTACTTTAAGTGCAAGCAGACATCAAACTGAGCAACAGTGATCAATTGTAAGCAAGTTAAAATAATGTTTAAAAAAGAAAAGTATATGGCATGTGCAATTTTCACTTAGAATACTACTGGGAAAATGCATTATAGTAAATAAATTTTGCAATATTTAGTAGGGGGTTTAGAAGGCAACAAAGTAGCCTAACTATGGAGGAAGCAGAACCCGTGGCCCTGGGGTTGGCAGATCCAGGTCTCCTTTCTCTTTATGGGGCCCAGTGGGTGACACAGTTTGAAAAAAGACACTGTAAGGGTATGGCCGTGCTAAAATGTATGAAAACGGTGCTTATATTTGCACCGTTCATGTAATGGTTAATGTGTAATTGGTTTGGTCACCAAAGGGAGCTAGAGGGTTCGTAAAAGAAGGGAAGGGCCCAGAGGGTGGAGACTGTGAGGTTATAAAAAGGAAGGCCCCTGGGAAAGAGAAGAGATGCATCATTAGAAGAACGACACACAGGACTGACACAGTAGAGTCATCTCCATGGAGCGGTACTGAATTGAGCTAGTGTAAGGCCTAGCATGTGTAATAGCGCACTACAGGAGTGTGAGATGAGACAGGGTAATTAGCATGGGCAGCTATAGACCTAACCAAGAGTTAATGGGAATAATGACCCAGCGGGTACCCCCCTTGTCAGGGCAAGAGGTGTAAGCTCCCTTCTCAATGAACAGTTTACATCAAATGTAGGGCTGTACCGAATCCAGGATTCAGTTTGGGATTCTGCAGGATTCAGATCAGGCAGAATGCTTCTGCCCAGCTGAACGGAATCTGAATTTGCATACACAAATTTGGGGGTGTGGATGGAAATTGAATGACTTTTCGTTACGAAACAAAGAAGTAAACATTTTTTGCAGATAAGGGTTTGGTTGAGTGTTCGGTCGAATCATTCACCAAGGATTCGAGCAAATCCAAAATAGTGGATTCAGTGCATCCCTAATTATATGGCATAGTCAACAAGATCAGACTATACAGCCATGTGCGACCCCTGTGAATTGTGGCAGGTGACTGGTGTGTGTACGGTCATTCAAAACCTACAATTCCCCTTAATCCTATCTTACTTATCACAGGGCTATATAACATTTGTACAATTTGGCTCTATCTGCATCTGATTGTTGTGAGAGTGGGCCCTAGATGTCAGGGTCTTCTACTTAGCTGACCCACTTCTATCTCCAATATCCACTAAGCCACATTTTAATAGTTTTTTAGTGCTTACAAAGGAATTTGTATAATAGAGGCATTTTAGTACCAATTAAATAATAAATGACACACCGTGACTAATCAGGTAGGAGAAAGCCTTTCCTAGTAGAATATAAATTATTTGTTTTTCAAATGAGACTGCATGAATTAAAAGGTTACTCTCTAATAAATTTGCAGTACACGTTTCTTTTACTGATCATAACTACAATTATAAACAATGAAACAATAAAAATAAAGACGTAATTTGATAATTAATTCAGTGTCATAATTTTAAAGTTAGCCCATGAGAGTAAGGCTAGTCAAGAGAACTCTAAATTACACAAAATGAAGTCAAACATTGGCATATCTAAACAAGAAATTTCTCAATATTTGGAACATGCAGTAGATCATAATAGCATAGTCAGTCTCAGGAGGTACTGATGATTCAAAATCTGAAATGTGTTTTCTTAGCTATTAATTGCCTGTTGGACACCCTCACTATTGATTGCTTGTTCATAAAGTATTTACTCTGCCTTTTCTCTTTTGATTTGGGTCAAACAAATGTGAGGGATCTTAGAGCACACAGTAGTGTATATATGTTTAATTGTATTTTATTTTATTTTTTTTTAATAAAAACATTAATGCCAATCTGTTTCCTTACTGCTAATCATAATGAAAGAAATTATCTTTTTTATTGTTTGAAATTCGATTGCACTTGTTAGCAAAGCTGAGCAGGGTATCTACCAACTATCTTCTTTCATACAAAGCTGCTGAAAGGGATCAGGGCTTTAATAAGGAAAACATTAACCTTTACAAGGAGGGTGTCTTCTGACTAGGGCTAACAAACAAGGAAAAGTTGTGTTCACCACTTATTTTTAAAACCATTAGGCGGGGGTGCATTGAGGCTTTGACCACAAAATACATATAGACAAATACAAGAGGTCCTCTGCACTCAATCAATATATTTAACACATTGAGACATGTTGTGCATACAGCTACTAAAAACAGGGATTGTTTGTCCATATATTGCAATATATTTAAGCTGGCCAACTACGTCAAAGTCATCCCATATCTGGCCAGTCCTACTCTCAAATTGTATCTGATTCATTAAGAATTCTATTGCTTCATTATACATTTTACAAAGGTACTAAGTTTTACCTGCAACTTACTAGCTGCTTTCAAAGTAAAACTCCCAATCTTGGTTGCCATATATTTGTTGTGAGAAAACAGGAAGGGGGTGGGCCGGTGATGTGGGGGGGGCGGGACAGTGATGTCAGGGACTGGGTGAGTGACATCAGTAGCGGGACTAATGATGCGTCAATCAGCGATTGGCTAATAGCCTTATCATTCACTTCAACAACCTGTCCAGCTTTCCTAATTTCCCTTCCAAAAACTGGGCTTTCGTGGTCAGGACACATGGCAACCCTACGTCTGACCAAGTCAAACTGAGCAGTGGTGGAATTAGTAGTATTATTTGTCACTGCGTTTACTTCCTTTGCTAAACTAAGAACCCTAGAACATTTTATATATTGTTTCAAATTAAATATTTGTCCTTTCGATGAATTTTCATATCTTTGAAATTCCACTTTCTGTTCAAACTGCATCCCCTCCATGTTTACTTGGAGCAATTATGGGAGGATGAAATGTCATATTATCCTTTATTTATATAGCACAGACAAATCCGCAAAGTGCTTTACGGAGATTCTCATCATTTATATCAATCCCTACCTTTACAGCACTAATGATCAACCTTCCCTATCACATTCAGCTATAAGGTAAATTTCATCAGTCAGTCATACTCACAGTGTAAGGGTCATAAGAGATTTTTAATCAGGTAAATGGGACACGATCTGTGCGTAGTATCATTGTTTTAATCACTGCCGCAAGATGCATGATGAAAACACCCAGCGTGCTGTGGTCCTAACACCACAATGAACGCATACTTTTCTGTGTGCCATAGCCCCAGTACCCTAATGAATGCAAAATAGTCTGTGAGCCATGGTCCCCATACCCTAATTAACTCATATTTTCTGTGTGCCTTGGTCCCAAAACCATAACAAACGCATATTTTTCTCTGTGCCACGGTCCCAAAACCCTAATGAACGTTTCTGTAAGCTTGAGGTAAAATTGCAAATCAAGCTCATGGCAGCTCATACAGAGGAAGCAGATGCAGTGGCTGAAGTGAGGGAGGAAAGTCTGCTTCCTCTATAAAAGGGGCCTCGAGGGGAGGGTGGTAAAGGTAACAGCTGATTTCATGTGCAATGCATGAAAGAGTATGGGTGGATTTTTCAGGCACTGTGGGTTACTTGTGATTTTGGATAACCCATGGCAATGGGTGGTGGTGGTGTGGGAAATCTTAAGTGGTGGCTCAGGCTGCAGAGTTAGGGTACCAATGGCATAAGCCTAGCACTGACCAAACTCCACCTGTCACTAATGCTATTACAATTCAAGTCTGTGACAGGCAACATGGGTTCTGAGAAAAAATGCTTATGGAGAAAATGCTACGTCCATTTTCCTTTAGTGTCACTACACTTCAGTTTTTTAAATCTCTCATAAAACAATGTTCAATCAAGCGGCACTTAAGAAGGATGTAGTAAATGTCAAAATAAACTCTTGACCATTACATGTTCATAACAGCAAAAATAATTCTGTAAAAATAAAAACAGAGCTAATGCTACTATTGTTATTTTATATTTTAGTTTATATTGTCATGGGATGGGGGGGAATGTGCAGTGTTTGTTTCTTATGATGCCTTTGTTTAAGGATTATACATGTGGGGGGATTTTATTTTAGCTGCTGTCCTGGAGATGACACATTTAAAACCCAGCTTTAACATGATGCAATCACTTGAAATTCCAGCTCCTTTAGCTTTTACCCTTTAGCTGCAATGACATTCTGCAGTCTTTTGAACAACCAGCATTTCAATGCCATTAGTGATTTAAAGGGGCTGTTCACCTTTGAGTTAACTTTAGTATGATGTAGAGAGATACTCTGTGACAATTTGCAATTGGTTTTCATTTTTATTTATTTGTGGTTTTTGAGTAACTTAGCTTTTTATTTAGCAGCTCTCCAGTTTGCAATTTCAGCAATATGGTTGCTAGGGTCCAACTTACCCTAGCAACCATGCATTGATATGAATAAGAGACTGGAATATAAATAGGAGAGGGCCTGAATAGAAAGATGAGTAATAAAAAGTAGCAATAACAAAACATTTGTAGCCTTACAGAACATTTGTTTTTTTAGATGGGTCAGTGACCGAGCAGGAAAGAGTCATAAGGAAAAGGCAGATAATAAAAAAATTAAGATCAATTGAAAAGTTGCTTAGAATTGGCCACTCTAACATATTAAAAGTTAACTTCAAGGTGAACCACCCCTTTAAGGTGGGAATCTGTCCAGCTCTTTTGCTACAAAAAATTATTTTTTAAAAGAAAAAGTTATTTTGAGGAAATTGGTTTCTGGGGATGACAAGGATATGATTAGTACAAAGTTGTCAGTATATTCAAAGGTATTTAAGTATATGCGTATTCATGTTATACATTATGAAGTGCCCAGATTCTTGAGGGTTATACAAGATATAGAAAAGATTTTTTTTTTGTAGCATCATTTGTCCACTGTTGAATCCCTCTGCAAGTTAAATTCTCATTCAAAAGCACTTCATACAGCACTGAATACAGGTATACAAGTGTCTAAAATATGCCTTTTGTTACATAATAAAACTATTATCTAACGTCATGCAGAGTGCTGCTGATTTAATATTCTGTTGCAGATTATTACTTCATTTACATGTAATAAATGGCAGGGTATTTAAACTGGGCAGAAAAGCTTACTGTATAGAAGACAGAGATTTTATGCATATGCTCTTAATTATAGAACAAAGTTTCAACAATGCTTAATTTATTGTTTTAAAGTATGTATATAAGAAAATAAACTACATTACATCTTTAATTACTAAGATAATTGGTCAGTTACAGCTACAAAAACTACAAAATAAACAGAGGAAATTCTGAGGCTGTTTTTTAAATCAATGTGGCTGTCTTACAAACAACACATTCTTATGAGAGTGTAAAACCTTCTGACAATTTTAGCAGCTGACTTCTCTATCCCACTAATTCCCAAAGTTAGGTTGCTAATCATGCAGGAAAGCAGGCCTTTCCTTTGTAACTTCCTCTACCACTCCCTGCCCTTCAGCATTTTTCAGGGAATTCCAGTGTGTGAACTATACAGTGTCCCATTATTATCAAAATCCAAATTAGCAGACAATGGAAGAAGCATTTGTTTTTCATTACTAAATTAAAGAGCACATACACTCATATATCCATAAGATTTGAGGTTAGTATATGGGAATGCCAATAAATTAGTAAAAATCCAGGTCCCAGGACATTTTCCCAGTTATTGCACTCTTGTTTTATTGGATTTGTTCTTTGATTTTCCATCCCTTAGTGCTCTTGGGCTGTATTAAAATGACCCTAGTAGCTGGACCCTAGAACATGTGATGTCTTGTCAAAACAAAGGAGTTAATTTACTGTTTATTGCTTGCTTTTTACGAGTACCAATTAATTCCACTGCAGAAAATGAATTGTTAATCTTCATATGTGATTTTCAGTAGGTATTATAGTTTAAGATAGGTGTTCATCCAGCAAACTAAAATTTTTTAAACATGATAGATGTGCCCATTCTACCAAATTAACTTGAATGAATAGGCAGATCTATCATCTTTAAAAAATATTAGTCATTCGGGAAAAAGTTTTTAGATTGTAAACTGGTTTGAATAAATCAAACAAATAGAACGAAATGTAATGGCATAAGGAAATACACGGTACAAACTGCAAAGTTTGCTACACGTGTAGTAAACAATGGAATCCAACAGACAGAAATTTCACAAACCAGGATATCCTGCCTGCAATCCACAGTGATACGTTTTTGTAAGGGTGTAGAGTGGGAGACATATGTTATGGTGAGTAAAACTTACTGTGTGCATATTGCTTTTTGAAACTGTGTGATATGTAAAAGTGGGTTAATTTATGTTTGAGTATTTGCAATGCAGGGTGTTTAGTGTAACTTGACAAATCGGCCACTAGGTGGTACAAGAAAGTAATAGAAGTGTGGATGCAATATACTCCCCCTTAACTAGAGGGAGATGGTGAGTCTAGAAGTATAAAAAGGGGACCACACCATGGTTTTATGGCCTTAGTCTAAGTCTGGAGGGAAAGGCAGAGAACGGAAGACTAGAAGAAAAGAGATCTGAAAAAGAAATAGAAGCAGAGAGTAGGTAAGAGGGAGTACAGTATATGTCTGAGCTAGGATAGTGAGCATGGGCAGTTTAATGCTCTCGCAAGGAGTGGGCATTTTTGACAGGATAGTGACCCAATAGGAAAGGGTTTAGGCCAGTAGTAGGGTTTGATGGGCTGTGGCCCAGTGGTCTGCCAGTAGAGAAAGCCTGGTCAAAATAGTAAAGGGGCACCTCAGGGAGTAACAGATTACTGAGGCAGGTGGGGAACAGGGATTCCCGGAGACTGGAGACAAGTGTGAGAATCTGACCTAGCCATCCCAAGTATCAATCCTCAGGATAAAGGGTTAAAACTTGAACAAGTCTGTGTGAATATTATGCAAGTTTGAATGTATGTTCTAGCTGAATGTGGATGCCTGTGGTTATGGTGAAGACAGTTGACAGTAGTAATCCTCCTGGTTATCTTCTCGCTTGGAGTTCTTGTCCTATGTGGGGGAGTGTGTGTCCATTAAACAATTACCTTTCTTACACGTTTATGGCTGTTATTACAGACACTGACAATTTCTCTTACAGTCACATGACATTGTCAGTTCAAAATTCCTAGGCAAAATTCCTACAATATTAATAGCACGGTCTTTTTTATGCCCTGCATTGCAGCCTAGACCCAATGTTTGAATCCTCCCTGTCTCAGTAAGCACCTGCTAATGCAGGCAACGCATACCTACAGTGAGAATAAACATTTATTTGTAAAGATATTTCTGGGTATTACCAACCTTTTTTTGGCCTCCTCATACTGCCAGTTAAGCCTCACTCTATCCGCCAATCTCGATTTATCATCAAAGCCAAACTGCATGAAGAACAAAAACATAAAGAAAACCAATGTCAATTAAAACAGAAGCTATCTAATGAAATCATTCACAAACCAATTGAAAGCTACACATTTAATTATTTTCTTATGTGGTTATTAATGGTCATTAAAGAGATTCTGTCATGATTTTCTCTAAATTACCAAATTATTTCTAAAATTTCATTTCCGAACCAACAAGTGTATTTATTAGTTATAATATTGGTGCGTAGGCTGCCATCTCATGTCATTTTGCCTCGTTGCGTGCTTTCAGAAAGAGCCAGCACTTAAGGATGGAATTTCTTTCTGGCAGGCTGTTGTTTCTCCTACTCAATGTAACTGAATGTGTCTCAGTGGGACCTGGATTTTTACTATTGAGTGCTGTTCTTAGATCTACTAGACAGCAGTTATCTTGCGTCAGGAAGCGGTTATCTGGTTACCTTCCTATTGTTTTGTTGTTAGGCTGCTGGGGAGGAGGGGGTGATATCACTCCAACTTGCAGTACAGCGTGACTGATGTTTATCACAGCACAAGTCACGTAACTGGGGGCAGCTGGGAAACGGACAATATATATAGCCCAAGCCAGATTTTAAAATAAAATTCTGTTCACTATTTTGTGAAAAGGATTTGAGTGCAGAATTCTGCTGGAGCAGCACTATTAACTGATGCATCTTGAAAAAAAAAAAATTTTCCCCATGATATGTATCCCTTTAATGTTCTATGGCACTAAAATAGTTCAACCAATTAGAGCTGGCTACAAATAGATGTTTTATTGTTCGTAAATATTGAAAGCTGGTATTACTAATTGTGTGTCTTGTCAAATGTATGAGGTGTTGGAGCAGCAGTTCCATGCAGTATTTACATGTGAAAGATGTCGGTGGGTTCTCATTTTGGAATCAAAACTTGCAGCACTGAGGGCAGCGGCAAATGTGGGGGAGGAAAGGAGGCTCACAGAGCAACCACTGGCAGGGACTAGTGGAGTGGGGGGAGGATAAGGGGCAGTGGAAGCTAATGAGGGAGGAAGGTTTGTTACAGTCAGGAGAGGAAGTAGGGGACAGAAGGGTAGGGGGGCTGGTCCACAGCTTGTCCAAAACAGCAAATTCACCATTTTGGCTCAAGATGCTGGGGAGGAAAGCTCTGAACTGGCATGTATGGAGCAGGCTGACTCTCAGAGCACCCTGGGAGGCAGTGTTTCTAACACGTGTGGTGGGGGGAGTGCAAGGAAGGAAAGGCAGGATCTAGTTATAGGGGATTCAGTTATTAGAAAGGTGGATAGGATAATCTGCTGCTTGACTGGTGCTAGGGTTTGGCATGTGTGGAACTAGTGGACAGATTATTGGGTGCGGTCTTGGTGCACATAGGTACCAATGATAAAGTTAGAGGAGGTAGTGAAGTTCCATTAGGAGAAGGTCCAAGAATAATCCTATTTGTTTAAAAACTACAAATCTTTTGGGACAGAAGCTGCATTTAATGAATATAAACACTTAAATAAATGTTTTAAATCAGCAATCTGGAATGCAAAGAAAGAAAATTTGAGTTAATTGCAGCAGAGGCAAAAATTAACCCTAAAAAGTTTTTTAAAAATTTTGTAAAAAGATGCACATTGAGCATGTTGATCCATTAAAAATGGTACCAGTATGGCTGTAACAGATACAGAAAAGGCAAATGTGCAAAATCAGTTCTTTTCTTCAGTGTATACAGTGTATACAATAGAGGAGTCTGAGTCCCCAGGCTCACTTCATAGTGGCACTGATGGCTCAACTCAATCTAGTCAGTGACTAACTCAGGATATGATTCAAAAAGCTTTAATAAAAATGTATGTAAACAAGGCTCCAGGGCCTGAGATAGCTTAGTTCAGTTTTAGACCAGCCCCTATTTCTGATTTTCTCGGATTTGGTTTCATCTGTTATGGTGCCTATAGATTGGAGAAAAGATGATGTCATTCCAATATTTAAAAGGGGATTACAATTACTTAGGCCAGTAAGTCTGTGGGGGGCAAGTTATTTGAAGGCTTGTTAACGGATCACATTCAAAATTATGTCCTAGTGAATGGCATTTACGAGCAGCAATCAGCATGGCTTTATGAAGGATAGGTCACGTAAGACAAATTTGATTGCTTTTTATGACTAGGTAAGTACGATGCTGCTGGACTGCACGGGGGGTGGGGGGGGGGTCAGTAGATGTGATCTATTTGGATTTTGAAATAAGTAGTACCAAGACAGCATGACAATCTTTCTCAATAAGTGTATTTATTATTTGCAGGATTGCCATGCACTACATGTTTTGGCATATTAGCCTTCATTAGGAGCACTTGGTGCAAGTAAGGGAATACAGGGTTATGGGAAATAGCTCATAGTACAAGTTGATCCAGGGTCTAGTCCAATTGACATTTTGGAGTCAGGAAGGAATTTTTACCTCCTCTGAGGCAAACTGTAGAGGCTTCAGATGGTTTTTTTGACTTCCTTTGGATCAACTAGCAGTTAGGCAGGTTTAAAAAAAAAAAAAAAAAAAAAAAGTTAACAGGTTGAAATTGATGGACGTGTGTCTTTTTTCAACCTAACTAAATTACTATGTAAAATAATAGTTTCCCCTACAGGAATCTTGTTTCAAATCAGAGTTACAAAAAATTCATTCATCTTAGGCAGAACATTATTTAGCGGGAGGTTAAAAAACACTTTAAAGAAATGATTCAGCGTTAGTGTCACCTAAGAATAGCTCTGCTAAATCTAAGCCCTTTAGGCTATTGCCACACAAGCAGCTTTTGTCAAATAATATGACTTTATAAATTGGGGCTCTCTCTTTTAAGCCTACAGTACTACTGTATGCAAATATGGTATAGACCAGGTTAAAGGGGTGCTTCACCTTTAAAGGAAAACTATACCCCCCAAACAATGTAGATATTGCATAAAACAGCTCATATGTAAAACCTTGCTTCATGTAAATAAACCATTTTCATAGAAATATACTTTTTTAGTAGCAGCCATTGGGTAATTAGAAAATAGCCATTTTAAAAAATAAGGACAGCCTCCTGGGATCGTTTGATTCAACGGTGCACACAAACATATCAAACAAACTATAAAGTTAGGTTACATGAGCCAATTAACTGACAGAGTTGTGTCTTTTGCTTCCACACTTCTTCCTGTTACAGTTGAAATATTTCTGGTCAGGAAGCACACAGATCATCACTAAATAGCGGTTCAAGGCAAGAGATATAAAAGGGCAATATTTACTTAAATATATATAGCAGGTTGGTAAGATTCTTTATATGTCACTTAATTTCATATAAACTGTTGCTCAAGTATTCATTCGTGGGGTATAGTTTTCCTTTGAGTTAACCTTTAGTATGTCATAAAATGGCTAATTCTAAGCCACTTTACTAGTGGCCTTAATTTTGTCTTTTTTTATATTTTTTAAAATTATTTGCTGTTTTTTCTAACACCATCCAGTTTTCAAATGGGGGTCACTGATCCCATGTAAAAACAAATGTTCTGTTACACACTTTTTGTTATTGGTACTTTTTATTACTCATCTTTCCTATTGATATTCCAGTCTCTTATTCAAATCATTGCATGCTTGCTAGGGTAATTTGGACCCTAGTAACCAAAGTGCTGAGATTGGAAACTGAAAAGCTGCTGAATAGAAAGTTAAATAACACAAAAACCACAAATAATAATAAATTAAAACCAATTGCAAATTGTCTCAGAATATCACTCTCTACACAATTTTAAAACTTCTTTAAAGGTAATGCTGCTTACAAGCCTGTTGTCATTTGTGACAACTCTTTAGCACATTGCTTATAAGGCCTTATGTGCTACTTACAAATTGCCAGCAGCTGATACTCTCTTATAAGTCTGGTCACATAAACTCAGTATGGGTAAATTAGTCCATCAGAAATTTGTCCACTGACCCCCCCGAGCAGAGGAGATTTGTTCCTGCTACAGTATTCCATATTCCACAGATGATGAAGGTCTGCTGTAAAATTAAATATTTATCATCTGCTTCCCACGCTTATTACTATTACCTTTCTGTTTAATGGTCAACCCCAAAATAAAAGTGTGCCTTACTACTACTAATAAACACTTCTGAAGCAGAAAACTGCTAAGGGGCAGTGTGACTATAGTGAGCACAGAGGCTTTTCTACAGGGATGTCAACAGGCTGAGAGGCGGTTTTGCATAATGAAAGAAATGTAGTTGTAAGCAAAGCTGCAATATACATTAATTATGTTCAAAAGTTTTAGAGTTATTTGTAAATATAATTGTTATTAAGAATAGTTTTTCAAGAAAGGGTAATTCGAATAATCCAAAATTTGTTACATAAAGGCACCTTTTACAACAGTAAGATGTACCCAAAGTGTTTGATTTCAGTATTAACTACTGGACTTGTACAGGTATGGGACCTGTTCTCCAAAACGCTCAGGACCTGGGTTTTCTGGATAACAGATCTTTCCATAATTTGTATCTTCATGCCTTGCATCTACTAGAAAATCACATATACATTAAATAAACCCAATCCTTCCAATAAGGATTCGTTATATCTTTGTTGGGATAAAGTACAAGGTAGTATTTTATTATTACAAAGAAAAAGGAAATATTTTTTTTTTTTAGATTTAGGATTATTTTAATAAAATGGAGTCTATGGGAGACATCTCTCTTTCCCATCTATAAATTATTGTTAATTCTGGAAACTATGTTGCAGGAGCTAGCTCATTAACAGACCTGTGAAAAAGTAGTAGAACCAGGAATGCTACATTGATTCAAGATTCAAACCCATGAATACAAAAGGGAACAAACAAATACTCCTTTCAGTAGCAATTACAAATTTTTAGGTAAAGGATTTTAAATGTATTTACAAATACCTTTAAAAACACAAAAATGAATGTGTATAGTAATATTTCTTAGAATTTAATTTTATGTCAATCTGCAAAATACATTTGCTGGGTGGTGTTTCCCTTAAATACTGCAACCATTGTATCCGCCAAATTTATTCTGTATACATTGTATGGGTGTGTATATATGGTGGATACTTCATTTATATATTAGCAAGTACACAAGTAAAAGTAAAAAAAATAATGTAGCCTCTTTATAGCTATTACTGACCAGTGATTATTTAGTATAGTGAATTTACTAGTCCTGAGGCACATTATTCTTCCATAACTTTCACATTCTGTGTCAAAGTTCTCTGTTGATGAGTGTTGTTATAATAAAAGATAATCACTGCAGGCATTTAACCCAAGTCTCAGTCATGGATTGCAGGGATGACATTAACAGTGGTACAAACTTATTCCTGGCATAGTGATGGAATTATTGCCTGGCTGAAGTTTATTTGTTTGCTTGTAACAAATCACAAATAAGAAATGGCAGACCATGCAGTACCTCTCCAATGTTGTCAGTTTGCGAGCAGGCATCACAGTATTGCTGAGGTAAACAGGGGTCACTTAGGGAGCCTGAATTGTTCTGAATGTTGTGTAGAGAGTCTGATATACAACAGCTGTTTCTGAATCCATCAGTCAGCTTTGCTAGGCTCTGGTTGGAAACAAAACACATACAAGCTTTTTAGTTCATGTATCTAAAAAATAGAAACAAACCATTGTGCACCAATATAATATATGAAATAATATGGCACACGGTTGTACTAAATATAACGTCCTGGAATTGCGAAGGCACACTGATCACTTCTTAGTATGGACTAAAAATTTTATGAATTTATTGACTTCCATGTTGATGAAGTTTTAAGTGTTCAGTATTCAGTGATAACACCAAAGAAAGCAGATCATAACATTTCAGGTATGTGGATTTACCCCACCCTTTCTCAAGGGCTACTAATTGGAAAGTGACCCTTCCAATTATAGTACATGCATACTGCCACCTACAGCGCAGAGCATGTAAAGGTACATCAGTCCCATCAAGTGTTGTAGTACAACATAGCCCAATATTTTCCAGCAAAGTGAAACAACCATTGTGTTTGTCCATAATACAAGATATAAATTCGAGGTATAGGTACATAACTCAGTTCAAAGAAATCCACAAGTGTACATTCTGTCCTGTTTAGCATTAAACTGATTTACCTTGAAAAATCATTTCAAGTGATACCTGTAATGGTATTGTATCAAGTGATGTTTACTCTCCCCTAGACACAAGAGACGAAAGAATTTATGCTTCATGGTACTCCTTTGACACAACTCTATTTTTGGCACATTTCTGTGATTGAAATACCAAAACTGTGATGGCACAATCAGAGTCTCAGTGATGGCCCATCTGCTTATGGGATGCAGTACAAAGTTATATAAATATTAAACATTTGTTCCAAAATAATATTTATTATTTAAATCCCCGTTTGGTGTGTTTTATGTAGGGCAGACTACAAAACCTATAAGCCTTACACTGAATAAGCGTCTCATTAACAATAAAAAACCAGCATCTAATGAAACATCAGTTGGCAAGAATTTCAAGGAATCTAAGCACAAGGGTAAGAAAATTAAGGTGCCAAGTCCTTAAGGAGGTACAAATTTATGTTTGGGACAACCATCACCAGCCATTGCAAAGGAAATTATACTGGATCACTACTCTGAAAACTACAGCACCAAACAAGTAAAATTAAAGTGTCCTTTGATTGCTTTCTGTACAGTAAGTCACATATCACTTGAGAAGATATGATTTTTGTGAGTGTATAATTTTTTCATACAGTTTAATTCTAAATAGGACCTGTACATTTATTTGAACTGATGTACCCTTGGACATTCTTGGAATTTCTTGCATATCTGTGATAATTACACTGGTTGTTTCACTATGCTGGACTATACTGAACTACAACACACACAACCACAACATTTGAATGGAGCTGATGTACAAGCATACTGCACACTAGATGGCAGTATGTGTGCATTTGTATTAAAGGAGGGGTCACCTTTCTATTACTAGCCCTTTAGAAAGGTTAGGGTAAACATCCAAATAGTTGCAATCTGCTTCTTTAGTGTCTCTTAGCATCCAATGTGTTAACCCCATTCCTATTCAATTCCATCCATACACAAAAATCATAATAAACGAGCATAAAGAAAAAAAAGAAGTAAGAATAAAAATTAAAAGAATAAAATATAACATTAGTTTTGTATTATCAGTTACTAATTCATCACTGCGGAAACAATGTGGGATTTACTTAGAAATGAATAGCTACTACATGCTGTAGAGAGAGTTATGTTTTTTATGTCACAAAATTGATCATGAAATACCTAGTGAAAGGCTTCTGTTGTATGAGATCATGGCTGGAAATTTTTATAGCTACAAATTTAAACATCCTCTTTTTGGTGTTATGTGGGACGGATGTGGCAAAAAAGAAGGCTTCATGTAGGCATCTGAGAAAGAAAGTTCTGTGGTTTGAAGTGAAAATTAGGGTGTTTAATGGACAGAATTGAAAATTTTAAAAAATCTGATAAAATAAAAGTGAGAATTACTTCTGAGCAAGCATTGGGGGGGGGCAGGATAGACACGCGAGTGTGTAAAAATCTAATTGCAGAGTGTGCATTTAGGTCACTGTATGGTATTTTGTGGTTTCATTGTTTACAACCAAAATTATAGATGTAAAAAAATCAAATATTTGGCAGAAAAAGGAAAGCTGTGACACATTAAGTGGTTAATTAGTATATTCCTTTAGGCTCAATTAAAAGCACATATTTGGATAGCTTCCAAAAAACTAGTACATATTTAACTAATGCCCTGCTTTCAAAACCATGTCATAACTTCTGGTGCCATTTTTTGCGAAGACACTTTAGTGTATTTCACATGATTTACTATAAACTATTTATATATATAGACAACTCAATCTTTTATTTTCTGCTTAATAACAAATAACAAGATGTTCATATACAGTACATATGTTTTCTCTATTATTATTCTTTACTTCGAAATTTGACCATTGTATTTTTTAGGGGGCCATTTTCGATCGAATTTGGCTGTTTTCGCAGAACTTAGAAACATTTTCAGGATAAGTTCGAGAAGGTCCGCATAGGCTAAAATGGCAATTCGACAGCTTTAAAGGAACAGTTCAGTGTAAAAATAAAAACTGGGTAAATAGATAGGCTGTGCAAAATAAAAAATGTTTCTAATATAGTTGGTTAGCCAAAAATGTAATGTATAAAGTCTAGAGTGAGTGGATGGGTAACAGAACAGAATACAACACAACTTCCTGCTTTTCAGCTCCCTAAATCTGAGTTAGTCAGCGACTTGAGGGGGGACCACATGGGACATAATGTTCAGTGAGTTTGAAATTGATCCTCAGCATTCAGCTCAGATTCAAAAGCAACAGTTATGACCAATGTGGCCCTCCCTCAATTCACTGATTGGTTACTGCCTGGTAACAAGGGTAACCAGTCAGTGTAAACAAAAGAGAGATGAAAAGCAAGAAGTAGTGTTCTGTTCTGTTAGACTTACAGTCACTCCAGCCTTTATACATTACATTTTTTCCTAACTAACTATATTGAAAACATTTTTTATTTTGCACAGCCTATCTATTTATCCAATTTTTAGTTTTATACTGAACAATTCCTTTAAGCTGGCGAATAGTCGAAGGATTTTTAAAGGGCCAGTACTTACTTTCAATTACTTTCAATTCAAATTTAAAAAATTCAAATTTTATTCGAATTTTCACTTCAACCATTAGTAAATCTGCCCCATCATTCACAAAAGTTAATATCCTAATGGAGTTTAAAATCTACCACACATACACTAGAAAGAAATTACATAAGAAGCAATTTACCTGCCAGCATGCCTTGTGAAACTAAGGAAGAATATAAAAACTCCAAACACTAAGGGGGTTATTTATTAACTGTTTTTCATATCCATATTTTTCTGGATAAAAAAAACAAAATATTTTCAAAATGTATTATACCTGGAAGCTACAAAAAGCCAGAATCCGCAAACACAGTTTCCTTGAACCATCTGAAGATGTTTTCAGCCTTCATGATTTTTTGAGGGTTTTGCTCAAATATTTACATAGTTACTTAGTTAAACTGGGTTGAAAAAAGACAAAGTCCATCAAGTTCTACCCCTCCAAATGAAAACCCAGCATACACACACCCATCCATTCTTTCCCATAAATTATTTATGCCCATATCTATACTAACTGCAAAGTTTAGTATCACAGCAGCGTTTGCTATTATGTCTGTCCAAGAAATCATACAAGCACCTCTTAAAAGCATCAACAGAATCAGCCTGTAAGGAACTTACCCTGGTGGTCTAGTGGGGGGTACGGCAGGGACGCCTGCCGCCCCCTCGGCGGGGACGTCCGCCGCTTCCTTCCCTGCGCCGGCTCCTATGCGCGCGCACTTCCGGGTTTAGTTTAAAGGCGCAGGCGCGCTGACGTATGACGTCAGCGCGCATTGGCGCGAGATTTGAATTGTTTAAAAAGCCGGTTCGGCTTTATGCCCATTGCCCGTGATAGGTTTCATTTCCTGGTGCCTTGCTGTGTATTATAGCCTCTTTTCTATATCTGACTTTCCGTGTTTGACCCTGCCTGGCTATTTGGACTATTCTGACTTCTGGAACCTGACCCTTGCCTGTACCCGACTGTGATCCTGATTAACCCTTCGTTTGTCTCCCTGGTTTGACTCCTGCCTGATATTGACACTGATCCTGTCTCATCCTTTTCTGCTTGATCCTGGTTTGACCCTTTGCCTGCTTGACGTTCCGTTGTTATCCGCCCGCCTCGCCCTGGCCTGTCTGACCACGAACCTGCCTATTCCTGCCTGTACCGTGACCTTCAGCCTTTCCAGACTCTTACTACAGTCGTGCCCCATTGCTAGACAGAACTCCTGCTCTGCACCTCTCGTATAAGTCCAGGTGGCATCTGAGTAAGCTGAGGGCTCCTCCCGAAGCCAAAGGCGGTCACAATACTGGTGAAGCACGAGCCGAGATCAGGGTGCTTGGCACTTGTTCTGGTTTGGGTGCCGACCGTGACATTATCACGGGCCATGGACCTCGAAGGTCACACTGACGCTGCTCCTCCCACTACCACCGAAGTGCTGCTAACCACTGTCCTGCAGCGTTTGGAGGATCAACAACAGCAGCAAGATTTCTTGCTGCAAACTATGCACAGCCTATCACGCAGATTGGATGCTTCTGAACAGAAGTCGAGTCCGGAGGTCCAGTCTTCTGTTGCGGTGATAGGTAAAGCTCACTAACCCAAAATTCCTTTTCCCGATAAATTTAGTGGGGACAGAACAAAATTTTATGTCTTTCAGGAGGCATGTAAACTATATCTTAGTTTCTATCCCTACTCTTTTCCCACCGAGGAAGATAAAGTGAGGTTTGTAATGACCCTATTGCCGGGGACGTCGCAGGTTTGGGCGCTAAGATTATCCCCCTCTGACCCTGCCCGTTTTTCCCTGGAGACCTTCTTTAATTATATGGCGTTACTCTACGATGACCCGGATCGTGCTTCTTCTGCCGATGCCGCCATTCGTAAATTACGCCAGGGAAAAAGGGCCGTAGAAGAGTACTGCACTGAGTTCCGCCGGTGGTCTGTTGAGACCGGCTGGAACGACATGGCTCTTCGTAGCCAATTTCGGTTAGGGCTTTCTGAAGCTGTGAGAGACAGCCTAGTAAATTATCCTCTATCTGCTACCTTGGATGATCTAATGACCTTAGCCATCCAAGTTGATAGAAGACTAAGGGAGAGAAGGGGTGAGAAGGGTATTTCTTCCCTCCCAGAGTATACTAGCGTTAAGCCGTCTAACCCCTCTGTGCCTCTGCTTCTGGAGGAACCCATGCAATTGGGTACTATACATTTGACTCCTGAAGAAAAGGCTCGTAGGCGGTCTCTGGGTCTTTGTATTTACTGTGGGGATAAGGGTCATTTTCTCAACCTTTGTCCTAAGAGGCCTGGAAGACTTCAAAGCCTAAATGGAGAAGGGGAGTTCCATTTGGGTCGAGAAGCTTCCTCTCCCCAAACGTCCTCCAGGATCCTGGTACCTGTAAGGTTAACCTGGCCTACAGGCTCTGTTTCTGTCTTTGTGGATTCTGGGGCTGCAGGGAATTTTTTGGATGCTACCTTTGCTGCAAGGTTTAATATTCCCTTGACACCACTTAGTCCTTCCGTAAGGGTTTTGGCCGTTGACAAAAGTCCCTTGAGGTCAGTTTTGGTAACCCAAAAGTCTGTGGCATTGGCCATGTGCGTTAACACATCGCACTCCGAGGAGTTGTCCTTCCACATTATCGAGGGTTCTGCATCTTCTCCTCTAATTTTAGGGTTACCCTGGTTACGGGCACACAACCCACACATTGATTGGGTAACTGGGGAGGTTGTTCAGTGGGGTTCTGAGTGTAGGGATTCCTGTTTAGTTTCCACGCTAGTACTGGCAGCTTCTTCCCTAGAGACACGCCCTCCTGCCAAACCCTCTCCTGTTTGTCTCCCTTCTGTCAGGTCTACTACCAAGTTCATTTCTGGGGTACGTGGTTCCCCTTTGGCAGTTTCTCCCGCTCCAAGAAGAGTGGCCCGTAAACCCCAAGGGGAGATACCCAAATATCTAGTTGGGGATTTGGTTTGGGTTTCCACAGGGAATATCAGGTTTAAGATACCATCTTTTAAGCGGGGACCCAGATTCATTGGTCCTTACCCTGTAGTTGAGATCACTACCCCAACCTCAGTCCGTATTAAATTGCCTGATTTGTTTTTGTTGTCTGATTTGTTTCATGTTTCTGTTTTGAAGCCGGCTATCCAGTGTTCCTCTTCGGTCCAATCTGACGCCAGGGTTGACTGTCCTAGGAGACTAGCCCATCTTCGGTCTCCTGGAAAGGTTGAGGGTCCGGTGGCCCCTCCTGGAGGGGGGGTACTGTAAGGAACTTACCCTGGTGGTCTAGTGGGGGGTACGGCAGGGACGCCTGCCACCCCCTCGGCGGGGACGTCCGCCGCTTCCTTCCCTGCGCCGGCTCCTATGCGCGCGCACTTCCGGGTTTAGTTTAAAGGCGCAGGCGCGCTGACGTATTACGTCAGCTCGCATTGGCGCGAGATTTGAATTGTTTAAAAAGCTGGTTCGGCTTTATGCCCATTGCCCGTGATAGGTTTAATTTCCTAGTGCCTTGCTGTGTATTATAGCCTCTTTTCTGTATCTGACTTTCCGTGTTTGACCCTGCCTGGCTATTTGGACTATTCTGACTTCTGGAACCTGACCCTTGCCTGTACCCGACTGTGATCCTGATTAACCCTTCGTTTGTCTCCCTGATTTGACTCCTGCCTGATATTGACACTGATCCTGTCTCATCCTTTTCTGCTTGATCCTGGTTTGACCCTCTGCCTGCCTGACGTTCCGTTGTTATCCGCCCGCCTCGACCCGGCCTGTCTGACCACGAACCTGCCTATTCCTGCCTGTACCGTGACCTTTGGCCTTTCCAGACTCTTACTACAGTCGTGCCCCATTGCTAGCCAGAACTCCTGCTCTGCACCTCTCGTATAAGTCCAGGTGGCATCTGAGTAAGCTGAGGGCTCCTCCCGAAGCCAAAGGCGGTCACAATACTGGTGAAGCACGAGCCGAGATCAGGGTGCTTGGCACTTGTTCTGGTTTGGGTGCCGACCATAACATCACCCAGCACTGCATTCCACAACCTCACTGTGAAGAACCACCTACGCTGCTTTAATGAAAGTCCTTTTCTTTTAGTCTGAAGGGGTGGCCTCTGGTGCGGTGATCCTCTTTATGGGTAAAAAGGTCCCCTGATATTTGTCTATAGTGTCCTCTAACGTATTTATAAGTGTAATCATGTTCCCTCACAAGCGCCTTTTTTCCCAGAGAAATAAACCAAAACCTGCACAGTCTACCCTCATAATTTTAGTCTTCCATCCCTCTAACCAGCTTTGTTGCATGTCTATCCAGCTCATTTATATCCTTCTTAAGGACTGGAGTCCAAAACTGCACTGCATACTCCAGATGAGGCCTTACTAGGGACCTATAAAGTGGCATAATTTTTTATGTAAGACAGAACTTTATTTGCTTTAGTAGCTACAGAATGACACTGCCCAGAATTGGAAAACTTGTTATCTATAAAAACCTCAAGATCCTTCTCATTTAAGGAAACTGCCATCACACTGCCATTTAGTGTATAACTTGCATTTATATTATTTTTGCGCATAACCTTGCATTTATCAACATTGAACCTCAGATTCCAGTTTGGTGCCCCGTTTCCCAAATTAGACAAATCACTCAAAGTGGCAGCATCCTGCATGGAACCCATCTGATCAATTCAAGGTATTCAACAGGTTTTTTATTGCTGTTAACACAGTCTATTAGAGTATTCAAGTTTTTCCCCCCAATTGCATTTGAGTTTTTTACATTTGCTTTTTTTTTCATAAATAAGCAAAGATTTGTGAGTTTATTCGAGTTATTATTATTATTATTATTAACATGTATTTTTATAGCGCCAACTTGTTGTGTAGAAAAAACCCCACAAACTCGACCTTTGATAAATAACCCCCATAATTTCCAGTCTGGAACACAGAAATGAAAACCAATGGTGTTTATAATGGTGTTATATCTGCCTAGCCTTTATTATCTTCTCCTAAAACAAATCCTAGTTTGTTAACAGTCTGATATCATAGCGTCCTCTGATGTGTGGATGTAAGGTTGACCCTGCCCAGTGAAAGACCTAAATGATGTTTACGGGGAGCTTATCAGTGAATGCCTATTTGCTGTCTTGGGTAGTGTCTTGGGTAGTTTTCAAACTAAACAGGACAACTATAAGGGTACTGGCAGAAGGGGAGATTAGTGGCCAATCACTAAAACTCTGCCACTGCATGCAACAAATCCACCCAAAATACGTTCCCATCAGCAATAAAGTAAATCATGGCTGGGAAAACATATGAAACGTTTAGTTTTCTGAACTCGCCTGAAGTTTCTTTGCAAGGCAACTAGGGAAAACAAAGCCCTGCATATGTTTTACCAATGGCAATTTACTTTATCGCCAGTGGAAAAGCATTTTGGGGAGATTTGTTGCCCATGGTATTGCAGATTTAAACATGGGCTCATTTCCATTAGCCTTACAGCAATGCTTTTATATATTTAGATGGCTAGTCTAACTATATGCTGGACCGTAGAGGAGACTGGTTGTTTAACTCAAAATGTCTGAAAAATGAATGCGTGTTGCATAGAAGGCAAGGTGAAATACATAGTGATAAGAGCATGTGCATAAACATATTATAAGCTATGTTAGCATTTGTATGACAATAGAGTGTCCTATAGAAGTGATAAAATTAAAATTAAAGAGTTTATAAAACCCTATATTTTGTTCTTCATCCAATTCAGTGTTTTTTTGATATATTCTTTAATAGCTTATCTTCCTGTTCAAAGCTATAATCAATCACTTTATTACAATGCTCCTGTGCTTACCAATATTTAAAAACAGTTTTGAAACAGTTTACAAAATTTGTTAGCAGCCACACTGGTGCGTAATTTACTTTTATATTTATAATTGTGAGGGTACAGTACTTAACCAGTGCATTTTATTTTTGTTGTTAATAGACTCTATATGCTGGAACTGCCTCACTTTGGGAATGAACACAATGGGGTATATTTATAAAATTCAAATTTGTGAATTTTTGAGTTTTTTTTTATGAATCCTTAAACTCAAATTAGAGCTTATTTATTAATAACCTAGAATCTTGAAAACAGGATAGATTAAAAAAGTGAAAAGAAAACTCAAACACATTTCCATGGAACCTTCCAAGTTTCAAAACAATTAGATAAACTCTAAAAACTCAGATTGAAAAAAACACATTTTGTCTAGGACAGTTCCCATTGACTTCTACATGAACTCTCCAGTTTTCAGATGCCAAATTTTTCCATTCAAATTTTTCATGCATAATAAATCTCAAACATTCAAGTTTCGGAAACTCTAATTTAAGTACAAACACAATACTGTTGTATTATCCTGGCAAAATGAATTAGTTGTCCCCCCGGAAACATTAATTTTTGTCTTTTACTGGCAGAATAAATGGTGCAAGCTCCCCTGCCAAACAACAGGTGTGTGCAGTAAATATTGTTTGTTCTGCATTTTCAATGGTTTGTACCTGCATAAGATCACGCCTTTCTTTTTCTCCCATGCAAATTGCTTGACGTAATGTTCTCAGTTCACTCATTATTGCTTGTGCTTCATCAAGCTTATAGTTGGTGTGAGCACTGGACATTTTGCGGTCAATCCTGTTGAAACAAAAGCATAACTCTCTTAGCTGCACAAAAAAGAGCAGCGGTTGCACAAATAATACATTGTATTGATGCTTTAATTGCTTCTTTTGTAGAAATCCAGTTTCTTTTTTTTTCCTGGGCAGCAGATCACCATACTGCTAAACAACTGTCCAGTGAACTATGATGCCAGGTAATATGAATCTAAACTGATCACTAATCAGCCTTGTATCTGTTATTCTTTACTGAATATTTACTGCCTGCATAGACCCAGTCCATAAGCTCGGGACAGCAGCCCAGATCAAAGAATCAGCAGAAGAGCTGTGTTGGCATTGGGCTAGTACTGAAGCTCAATACCACCTTGACATGACATGTCAAGAATAATATTTTGTTTAGGTTTACTTTTCAAAGGAAAATATTAATAGAGAAAAAAATTATATATATATAATTATATATACAGTACATATAAACACTAGATACTTTGAAATGTATTCTTGTATTGTATTCTTCTCCAACAAAAAGCTGACCGGGGTTGCAAGATTAGGGTTGCCAAACTGAGCAAAGATAAACATGCTGGGCCAATCAAGTATATATAGCAGTGCAAGGCAAAATTTATTGTATTTTTCAGAGACATTTTATGGGTAGTGTGTATAAGGAAAATGGCTACTGTCCACTGCTCAGTGACATCTTGTAGCTATCATAAAAAAAAAAGAAAATTCACAAAGGTTTTGGCTTTTTCAAAATAATCTTTCCACTTGTTTCCACCAAAGCAATTCTCAACTAAAGGATTTGGAACCAGTGCATAAAAAAGTACTAGCGCTTCTATTATAATTCCCTAAGAAAGTGTTTGTGGTTGCCTGGCTTTGACTGAAAAACTTGCATTAAATGTTGAACCAGAATTAAGAAAAAGCTCAAAAGTACTACAACCAGACACCAATATTCAAATTTAAACTTAGATTTTGGAAAAACAGTAACAAATAAATAATGGAAAGTAATTGAAAAAAAGTCTTTATTTTTGGGGAACGATCTGAAAACAATTGAACTGAAAAAAGTGTTTGGAAGGTGAACAACCCCTTTAACGGGAAAATGTCCAAAGTGAAACGAATAAAACTGAATCTTACTGATGCCGCTACGATTAGAATTCTGAAAATAAATATATATATACACACATCGTTTTTAAATTCAACATATATAGGAAAATTATATGTGCTGTTTCTATGCCTACGTTTGTGCCTGTAGTAGCAGCACAGCTGGAGGGCTGCAGGATGGACAGCCTTGCTTTAGAATGACAAAGAATGCAGTGCGTGAAAGTTTATCACTTGTAAAGGCGTAATCCTTGCTGTGCTATTTTTATTGCATCTTGAAGTAATGACTAGGAGCCTTAGAAGACACCTCCCAAGCCAAGCCATAGATTACCTAGAAGAAGAATGATACTTTTTGTTACAGACCTGGCCTTTTACATCATCAAGCTTGGCACAAGGCCCCAAGCTAACCACAGCCTGCTTCCTGCAAGCTTTCTATCAACAGCAGGTACTGTTGGAAAGCCAGGGCTTTTTTTTATTTAAACATAACCTGTCCCATTTACACTAACAATGCCTTTTTTGTTTGTGCTGTTATCTCAAAGCAGTGGCTATTTGCAGAGTTTTCTGGTGGTCATGTGCTGCTATATACAATCTATAGTTACTCTTCTAGCAGCAGTTAAACAATGCCATCCTGTTCAAGAACTATGCTAAGATTTTCTAAACTAAACATTGCACCAGATGGAAATTCCTTGCATGGTCAAAACTGTACTGTCCACAGCTTCTTATAGTTCTACGTTCAGAAGGAAGGAATGATTTGTACCCAGGGGACACTACTTTACAACGTTCAGCATAGGAGAAATGACACTAAAATGGAATTGCAACAAACTGGTCCCCAGCTCTAAATAAACAGGTTGCACCTTATACAAGATCAAGAGTATGTTAAACATCTCCAGTAAAAAGAAATATATGGATTGGTTATGATGTCTATAAGAAAAAGTTAGCTGAGGTCATGATACTTCATAAACATTACCTGAATGTACTTAGCCATTGAAAATATTATTTTTATCATTATATTGCTATTTATTTTAACCATTGCTGTACACCAGGGGGCTAATATATCAAAATGTGAGATCAGAGTTTACCACGAAACAATTCACTTACTTTATATTCATTCCTATGGGATTTTTAGAATTGTATTTATCAAGGCATGAAAGTTGGAGTTCAATTGTGTGTGTATGTCACCTTAAAGGGATACTGTCATGGGAAAACATGTTTTTTTCAGAACTGATCAGTTAATAGTGCTGCTCCAGTAGACTTTTAGAATTTCTCAAAAGAGCAAACAGATTTTGTTATATTCCGTTATGAAATCTGACATGGGGCTAGACATTTTGTCAATTTCCCAGCTGCCCCTGGTCATGTGACTTGTGCCAGCACTTTAGGAGGGAACAGCTTTCTGGCAGGCTGTTTTTCCTTCTCAATGTAACTGAATAGAACCCAGTGGGACATGGGTTTTACTACTGAGTGCATTTCTTAGATCTACCAGGCAGCTTTTATCTTGTGTTAAAGGGATACTGTCATGGGGGAAAAAAAAAATTCTTTTCAAAATGCATCAGTTAATAGTGCTGTTCCAGAAGAATTCTACATTGAAATCCATGTCTCAAAAGAGCAAACAGATTTTTTTATATTTCATTTTGAAATCTGACATGGGGCTAGACATATTGTCAATCTCCCAGCTGCCCCAAGTCATGTGACTTGTGCTCTGATAAACTTCAATCACTCTTTACTGCTGTACTGCAAGTTGGAGTGATATCACCCCCTCCCTTTCCCCCACCCAGGAGCCTAACAACAGAACAATGAGAAGGTAACCAGATAACAGCTCCCTAACACAAGATAAAAGCTGCCTGGTAGATCTAACAATAACACTCAATAGTAAAAACCCATGTCCCACTACATACTATTCAGTTACATTGAGAAGGAAAAACAACAGCCTGCCAGAAAGCAGTTCCCTCCTAAAGTGATGGCACAAGTCACATGACCGGGGCAGCTGGGAAATTGACAAAATGTCTAGCCCCATGTCAAATTTCAAAATTGAATACAGAAAAATCTGTTTGCTATTTTGAGAAATTGATTTCAGTGCAGAAGTCTTCTGGAGCAGCATGATTAACTGATGCATTTTGAAAAAAAACATGTTTTCCCATGACAGTATCCCTTTAAGGAGCAGTTTTCTGGTTACCTTCCCATTGTTCTGTTGTTAGGCTGCTTGGGGGGAATAAGGGATGGGGTAATATCACTACAACTTGCAGTACAGCACTAAAGAGTGATTGAAGTTTATCAAAGCACAGGTCACATGACTTGGCCCAGCTGGGAAATTGACAAAATGTCTAGCCCCATGTCAGATTTCAAAATTAAATATAAAAAAAATCTGTTTGCTCTTTTGAGAAATTCATAATTCTGCTGGAGCAGCACTATTAACTGATGCATTTTGAAAAAACCATGACAGTATCCCTTTAATCTTGTAGACCCTGTTCACCAGGTCCTCTTTTTTGGTACATACTCAAGGTTTAGGGATGATGCAAAGCTTTCCTTGATGGCAACATCGGAGTTATAACCAAAATCGTGGAGGTCTATTTATTTAGTAGTTTTAGAGGTTTTTGAAACCACAAATAAACTCACTTTCTCTAAAACCATGAATGCCATGAAATTTATTAAAAGGTTAAAATTTTGCATGAATGAAGGAAGCGCTTTACAATAAAAAAAAAAAAAAAAGAAAATACAAATACCGCCCTACAAGTTAGAGCATCTCAGACAATTCCCGAGCAAAAAGGAAAAAAAAATTTTTTTTGAAAAGACCTCTAAAAGCCAAGCCCCAGTTGATTAAAAAGGTCCAATGGGATCAGCACAACTCCCATTGACTTCTACTTTTACATGGTGAATTTTTGTATTAGAGTTTCTTGCGTTTTTTACATTTAAATATATCTTGAATATTTAGAGTTTTTAAGAAATATAGAAAAACTGCACATTATTAGAGATTCATGAAAAAAAAACCCATACATTTGAAAATTAGTAAATAGGCTCCTAATGTTGAAAATGCAGTGACCTAAAGCCTGAGTCTGAGACACAGTACTGAGCAAGAATAACACCTGGTTCTGTCAAGAATGGTATCACATGGCCATCTCTAGCAGTCCTTCACAAATGCTCAACATTTCACCATACATTTTTTTTACTCTATCCTACTGTTTGTGTTTTGTCAGCCAGTAAGTGGGTGTATATACCATGCCAAAAAAACAAAACAAATAAATATACTTTACAAATACATTTATAACAATGTTTTAGGGAAATGATCAAAATGAATGAAACATTATTCTGGTTTATAATGGAAACATTTTTATATCTGCAAGGAATGAATTTGCAAATATTATCAGTCAATATGAGATATAAATACACATAATACACTTTTCTGCAATTTTTTAAACCAGTCTCTTTTTGTTCATTTCCCTACAATTACAGAACTGAGTCATCACCCGAGGAAGGCAAATTACATTTTCCACAGAGTCCTGCAGAAAAGAAGTAGAGCCAATATTACACATGAATAGAACTACATAATTCAACTGTCCTTCAACAGCAATTCATTTTTAGTTAAAACTACACAGTGCATCATTTAATTACAGGAATAGGATCAAAAGAATCAATAGTTCCTAAAACATCTGAACCTTCCCTTAAATTAAAATATGTACACAACACTGCTGCTTCCACACATTAAAATAATGAAACAAAATCAGAATATTTACACCTACGTGTAATATATTTCCTTTCAAAAGACTTTACAGACAATCAGAAAAAGACGCCATCCCACAAACAAAAAATACAGTGCAAAAACTTAGTTAAAAGAGACTATTCACCCTAAAATGTAATGAATACTCCCCAATATATACTTTTGATAGTATGAAAACTATCAATTTGTCCTTTCCTAAATATTCCAGTTAGAATCTCAAATTGGAGACAGTTAAAGATCATGGCAGGGGTTTGCCTTCCTCTGGATTAACCAGAAGTAAGGTAGGATTTATTTAAGCACCATTAAGGATGTACAAGTATTATCACAATCAACTACTGTTCAATGATCCAACAATGTTCTCTACCTGTTACAATATTCTGTAGCAGCCTAGGCATTCTTACATATTGCAGATGTGCCCACCTTCAACATCCTCATGTGCCTCACATGAATTGCACCAATCTCCATCTGTTATGTCATGGTCCCACACACTGACTTCATCATACCACCTAGTGCTGTATTTTGGTCTGGTGCCCCCAAGTGTGTTTGTGCAAGAAGTGATACAGTACATTTGTGAGGGTATTACAGCACTTCCTATCACACATGAGCATCACATCACTCCACTGCCCTCCAGGTACCCCCGACTCCCTCCACCAGCAGATTTAGTAGGCAAGTATCTGGTGGTGGTGGGGAGAGTTCCTTTGGGGGGGGTTCTTTTACCATATAGACACCTGAGGGCCATCCCCTTAAAACTGCTGCCATCGACATGGGCCCCTTGCATGCCTATATGGTAAATACAGCCTTGAAACCACCCCCTTGACATAATTTCTCCCCCCCACCATGTCATCCAGGCTGCCCCATGACTACACTGCCCGACAACAGGATGAGAAAGGTGTCAACCCTACATTTGTTTGAGTACCAAACCAAATCAGAATCCTAAGATGCATATTCAACTGTAAAGAAATTTTTTTTTTCCACAGCTTTAAAGGGGTTGCTCACCTTCAAACAACTAGTTGTTCTAAACTGATATATTTAATGGATACATTTCTTATCTGTGTCCCTGCTGCGAAGAATCTCTGGGTTTCATTACATGCATTAGTTAGAATTGATACAATAGTTGCTAATACTCTAGAGATATTGCTGTAAAATGTATCAATTAAATGTTAAATTGTATCAGTTTAGAGTCTGCGCCTCAATTACTGAGCTGCCAGACTCAAACACCAAAAACATTCAACTTTAAACTTAGAAAAACAGTAAAAGATAAATAATGGAAAGTAATTGAAAAAAGTCTTCGTTTCTGGGGAACAATTTGAAAACAACTGAACAGAAAAAAGTGTTTGGAAGGTGAACAACCCCTCACTTGCTTTTGCAGGTTTCAATTCATTTTGGTTAAACACTAATTCAAATCCTAGAAAAAGCTGAATCCCAAACCAGCTTTTTTTACTATTGCATCTATTCTACTACTTCTCTTTAAGGGCCAATTTCTTAATTTTTGACTAAGGGGATTGGTTGAAACATATGTAAATCCGTAACCCTCACTGTAATGCTGAGAGCTGTTAAAGACCAAAGCTGCTACTATGCTCTAATAACACACATGGCAGAATGGTGTTCCTATGCTTAATCAACACTGCTCAGTGTTTATTGATTAATGAGGAAACTAGACTGCTGTGAATCCCCTTATTTTATAATCTCATTATGCTCATTACCCTATATAAGGGTTTATGGAAGGTTGGGAGCATTCTATAATAGGGGTCATCAAGACATTGTTAATTATGTCAAGTCTTTTTTTTTTTTATTAATCAGTTAATAGTGCTGCTCCAGCAGAATTGAAATCAATTTCTCAAAAGAACAAACAGATTTTTTTATATTTAATTTTGAAATCTTAAATGGGGCTAGACATATTGTCTTTTTCACAGCTGCCCCCAGTCATGTGACTTGTACTCTGAGAAACTTCAGTCACTCTTTACTGCTGTACTATAAGCTGGAGTGATATCACCACCCCCCTCCTCTCCCACCCACACTGCAGCCTAACAATATAAAGCTAAGGTAATCAGAAAAAAACTCCTGGACACAAGATAACAGCTGTCTGGTAGTCTATGAACAGCATTCAATAGTAAAAATTCATGTCCCACTGAAACACATTCAGTTAGGAGAAACAGCTTGCCAGAAAGCAGTTTCATCCTAAAGTGCTGGCTCTTTCTGAAAGCACATGATGACGCAAAATGACCTGAGATGGCTGCCTACACACCAATATTACAACTATAAAAATACACTTATAGGTTCAGTAATTATATATATATATATTTTTTTTTTTTTCAAAGAAGACCAGCAACACCAGACTTTGTGCAAAAAGATAAAGATTATATTTTATGTCGGCATATAAACTACATGCTGTTTATATGCTTACATAAAATATAATCTTCATCTTTTTGCACAAAGTCCCGGTGTTGTATATATGTTGTGTATATATATATATATATATATATATATATATATAAACACACACACAGACATACACAGAGAGGGAGAGACAATTATATGACAAATGTGTCATGATCTCAAAATGAAAACATCTGTTTTGTTCTTGAACTTGATTTTTTATGAAGCATTCACTTACTCTTGTAAGGTTTCCACTCCTTTTTCTTTGTATTGCAGTTCTTGCTTCATCAGTGTTAACTCTCGTTTTAACCTGGAAAGCTAAACACAAAAAGCTAAATCTTACTGTTGCAAATCAAAATATTGTTAATAACAATAATATATCTAGTTGGTAAATAGAGATTATTGCCTTAGCTGTCACTTTAAACTGAAGAACATAGGAAGCACTGGTCTAGATTGGCAGTTTCTGTAAATATACCTATAGTGCCAGAAGTCTATGTCAATATTCACATCCTCTTTATTCTGCAGAGTTTCTGTGAAAGATGATGGCATATTTTAATACAATCTAAACAAGGATAATGGGGTCTGTATAGTAAGGCATCCACTCCTAGTGCAGCCTATGTTCTCATACAAAAACAGGTACATACCCTTCACTCCTGCAAATATTTTGCACTGTTTGCAAGTAGTCGTTCTGAATCCAAACAATGTTTGAATATTTTCAGTGAGGCACCAATCTTTTTTTTTTTATTCTGTGTTATTAGTCTAATGAAAATATCTCTTTTTTTCTAGACTATCTATAAAGGTAGTATTGACTTGCTTGCTCGTTGCACAAGACTTCCCTTGTTCTTTGTCTTAACAGCAGTTCTATCATCCTCCTAGGACACTCCAGTAGTGTACTCCAACAGTCAATTGCCAGTTACCATCATTGAAGTCATGTTTGATTGCGTTACATATAGCCTTAACAAAGGACTACTATACCATGTGTGTTCTTTGTCTATAAACGATTACTCTCAAAAAGAGTTGTTAAAAATTTCCTGCCAAAATGCAGTTTCACAAGCTCCACCTTAAAAGACATCATACACTGTGGGGCAGATTTAGACATTTTCAAGATTTATTTACAGCAATCACATTTTTTTCCTGTAATTTCTAAAGTTTGTTATTTGGCAGGTGGCGAGATTTTGTACACTGAGCTGTAGCTCAGAAGCAAATAGTAATAGTTTGCAGAAAACCCTAACCCAAGTGTTTCAAAAAGAACATTTTGAATACCCAACCATAGCTTTAAACTGTTATTAAATGCTCGCAGTTGTTTTACCCACAAGCATTTCAGGTTACAAAAGTGCACTGTAAAAAGGAATTTTATTGTAAAATAGATTTCCAGCAATGATCCAAAATGCTGCAGAAAAGGGGTTTTCCTAAAAGATAACATAGTACAAGATTCAGCTATTTAGTATTACAAAGAAATTAACCCAAAAATGAGGCACATTTTAACACAATGGCAAATTACAATGCTGTATTTTGGAGTTTTCTCTACTACCTGATCTTTATTTATATTTATGATCTTCAACTCACAAACACTTGAAAGTGAAGCAAAAAAAGGAAAGCATTCCATTCCTATTCTTACAGTGGAAATTATACCCTATGATACAGCTGTACAGATGGAAAGATTAGGAAGAGTATTAAGGTTTTAGCTTACCCTGTCTCGCCGGTTTGCAATTTCAGCCTTAATTTGGTATGGATCATACTTTGTGTTTGCTGAGAATCCAGAAAATGCTAGAAAATATAAAATTATATAAACATTGATAAAAAAAAAAAAAGAAGCTGCATATTAGTTTTTAGTTACAAAAATAAAACAGTTTTTAATAAGGTAAATTTAGATAAAAATACATTAGTTTGCAAATTTACAGGGGGGGGGTTGAGGGTCAACAAGGCATTGTGAACTTGAACCTGGTTTACCAAAGGGTAAAATACTGGGCAGGTGGCAAGCCTAATTGTGGGTAATGCTTGACATAATGGCATAATACCAGGGCATATTACAGAGCTTAATGGCTACAATATGAAGTTGACAGGGCCAAGTGATACTTGGTATACCAAGCCACACTGCAACAAAAAACTGCACACTGCAACTAAAGCAGATAATAAAACCAGTTCTATTGTAGCACTTCTTGTCTGGTCCTGACAAGCTGAGAACACTAAAGGTGACCATAGACAGGGAGATCTGCTCGTTGGGCAATATCGCCAAATGAGCGGATCTCTCTCCCTGATATGCCCACATTGAGGTGGACGATATCAGGCTGGGCCCAATGATTGGATCATAATGGAGGAGATACGGGTGGTCGGATCACGGGACCGCATATAAGCAGAGATGCGACCGCGATCTGACTGGGTTTTTTAACCTGCCCGATCGGGGAAGCCCGTCGGATGGCCCCATACACGGGCCAATAAGCTGCCGGCTCAATCTGTAATTTTAAAAAGCTCTCTGATAATGAATAAAGCTGGCCACAGATGCAAAGATCCGATCATACGAATCAATGTACGATTGGACTTTCCCATCTCAAGACCTGCCACTAACCATTCGGATCAAAGTCTTACCATTCCGACCAAATAAAGTAGTTAAAGAACAGATCAGCCGATGTTCTGCCCCTGACAGCAATCTTACGATACACAAAGCTCTAGTCTCCCACTGAAAATTGTACGATCGGCAATACACGCAGAGATATTATCGGCAGCCGACAGAAAATTTTTAATCTGTGCGATCAACCAAACGGCCAGTCTCCACCAGATGAAAAATGTCTGGACTCTCCACACACGTTCTGAAAAACGTGCAAATCCTCAATTCGTACGATTAGACCTTTGCGTCTATGGCTAGCTTTACTCATAGGCTCTTGTTTAGAGAAGGAAGGGGGTTGTTTGTTCAAGGGCAGATGAGGATCCTAAACAAATGGTCTTGTTTCTAATTTCTAATAAGTGTGCTACAGTGGCACAAAATCAGGAAAATATGTATTCTTTAATTAAAATAATAGGCAGAATGCATTTTCAACACAATTTCTATTTATTGTGCTCTATTTCAGCAATTATTTTAGCAGCACATGAGCTGTTAAAATAAAATTCACTCACTTCATTGAAGAAAATATTCTTGTAGTTCTGATCTCCTAAATTAATTTTCTCTTCTTCCAATAATACAAAATGATGTTGACTATAATTATTTGATTTCCGTGCCATCTGATCGGAATATTTTATGCCAGCAATTTTTACACGAGCCCTAAATACAAATGCCACACATTCTCAGTTCTCCTGATTCCTCAGTTGCAAAGTTTTACAAAAATAACTGGCTTCTGCAGATGGCAAAACCATTCTAATTTGCATAATCAGCTTTTTGGAGCTGACAAATTACATCTAGTACCAGTCCCCATTACAAGTAAAGGCACTGACACGGTACTCTATATATTTGGAAAGTAAACAAATATAGGAATTCACACTGGCTGGATAAATAGTGTCCTGCTCCAGTATTTTGGCCAATTCTCTCATTTTACAAAAAAAATTGTGTATCTTTGTGATATTTAGGCTTAGTCCAGACGGGGGAGATCCGTCGCCTGGCGACTTCTCGCGACAGGCGTTTTAAAGCTATGCCGGTGCCTAGCTATTCGGGCGCGATCCGTCGCAGCGAAAAGTCGCCAGGCGACGGATCGCCCCCGAATCTCCCCGTCTGGACTAAGCCTTAAGGTGGCATAGAAACGCCTAAAGCCATCCATGCCACTTCTAATTATGAAACTGAAACTTCCTCCCACAGCTACAAAACTGAGTCCCAAAAACAAATTACCTGTACTAGCAGTGTTGGCTATCAGGCTTGTGGCACACAGGGAATTTTGTCAGCCAGAGGCCAGGCCAGTTAAAACTCCACTTCTGATCATTTTAAAGGGAAACTGTCATGGGAAAACATGTTTTTTTCAAAACGTATTAGGTAACAGTGCTGCTCCAGCAGTATTCTGCACTGAAATCCATTTCTCAAGAGAGCAAACATCTTTCATATTTAATTTTGAAATCTGACATGGGGCTAGACATATTGTCAGTTTCCCAGCTGCCCCCCCAAGTCATGTGACTTGTGCACTGATAAACTTCAGTCACTCTATACTGCTGTACTGCAAGCTGGGGTGATATCATCCTGCCTTTCATTCGGGCCTGGGAGCGAGACCTAGGCCTGGACATATCAGAAGATCAACTACAAAAATGGATCCCCAGATTACTGTTTAGCTCCAGATGCTGCAAAATCCAAGAAACCAATTACAAAATTCTCAGCAGGTGGTACTATACCCCAGATAGATTAAATAGGATATATCCAGCCACAAGTGACATATGCTGGAGATGTAACACAGAAAAAGGCACGTTACTTCACATACTTTGGGATTGCTCAGCCCTCACGACCTACTGGTCTACAGTCTTGAGAGCTTGCTCTCAGGCCCTAGGAAGAGACCTCCCTGTTTCACCAGCCCGCATTCTACTGTTCTGGGAGGAAGGAAATATAGAGGGAGTCCCCGACTATACATTGGAGAGACATCTCCTTAATGCAGCTAAACTGATAATCCACAAGCTATGGAAATCTAGGAATCCCCCGACCCCCAAGACATGGCTAGGGAAAGTCAATGAGATAGCTAAATTTGAGGAATTATCTACACTTACAGAGAAACAACACTCCCGCTTTAGGGACACATGGCTCAGGTGGTTCCTATATCGAGACTCCGCAGAATATAAAACACTATTGTACCCATAGACACGTGAGGTCCAGGTCTTTATCTAGATACCATGAGTAAAAAATGTCCTTGTGAACCTGACCATACTGTTGGAATACATGAAGATTATGTGTGAATGTCATACGAAATGCTGATCTGGAATATACGTATGTGCATCCTAACCCCTCCCCCCCCCTTTTTTGTTTCTTTCTTAACTTGAAACAATAAAAAACTATTGTTAAAAAAAAAAAAAAAAAAGTCCTTGGGGGAATCCAGTCATGCTGCTCATATTTAGATGTACACATGTGGCTTTGATAAATATAACCACTTGTATCGTTTCTATAAATAAAGAAAATTATAAATGTTGTCCAAATATGTTGATTCTACAGACACTCTCAAATTTAGGTTTTACACAACCCAACATGTGCAAAAAGTGTATACATTTTTTTCACATGATGTACCCGATGGTATTGGCTCCTGCATCTATATTTATAGATCATCTTTACAGACATAATATTTAAAATTTTTCACCATTGTACTACAAAAGGTTTGTTCTAAAATGGTGTAGACTATGTAGATTGTTGTCATTTTGTCAATACCTATGTACAAATTACCTATGTACAAATATATATAGTTAAAGGAGGAGGAAAGTCTAGACGCACTTGGGGGTGCCAAATGTTAGGTACCCCCAAGTGATTGTATCGACTTACCTGAAACCTCGGGCCAATGCTCCTATCAGCAGAAAACTGCACCGGCCCATGGTTTTACCAGCGAGCACCATGGAGCAATCGACTTCCTACTTCCTCTTTAATTGCATGCGCATTAGAATGAAAAGCCAAACTTAAACTTTAAAGTCAGCTTTTTCGTTCATCTACACATGCGTTAGTCCAGGGAAATGTGAAGACAGAAGAAGAGAGAAGTTGATCGCTTTGTGGTGCTCACTGGTAAAACCATGGGTCAGTGCAGTTTTCTGCTAGGAACACCGGCCCAGAGTTTCAGATAAGTCGATACAATAACTTGGGGGTGCCTAACATTTGGCATCCCCAAGTGCATCTAGACTTTCCTTCTCCTTTAAGACACCGGATGCAAATTGATAAGAAAAGTTTAATTCAATTCCAGATGTTCCAATAGAGCCAAAAGCAATTCAAAGAGAAAAATATATCTCACTGTTTATCACATGAAATCTATATTGAAATCAGTAGGGAAATCATAAAATAGTGTTTTCACATGGAACTAGATCAGGTCCATGATTAGAAAAAATCCCAGAAGAAAACAGAGAAGTGAAAACACATATCTCACTGAACTGTGCATTATCTTCCTTTTAGCTGATGGCAGCTAATATACTACATGAAGTGAAGAATCAAAATGGCATTTGTTTGAAAATACTGTTTTCACCACAAACTGTATGACACAATTTAGTTATTAATGTGCCATCAGTAACTCACACTGTGAATTTGGGCCAAATATGTGGGATGCAGAAATTTTCTATAAAGCCTGGCTTTGTATTAAGTGCTGCCTACATACCGACTGCTGTCAGCTGACATTCGTATTAAGTGTGCATCAGCTAGTTAGTGTAATTCCAGTAAAACTGTAGCTTTTTCTGTTAATTGACTGTAATTTAAAATCAAATATTATTTGAAAACACAGGGATTCCTATCTCCTGACTTGCAGCTTACATCGTCTATGCACTCTGCAAAAGAATGACTGGTTTATGGCATTCATGATATTTTTGTATGTTTTTATGTTAGGCACCAATAAATAAATACAGACACAGATGAAATAACTACGAAAAGGCTTATTTTACTCCTCCCCATTTGTAAATAAAGTAAACATCACTTTCAAAAAGGATAGGGTAACTTCTAATAACCCCATATTTTACAAGCAAGGATGCATTACTTTTAGTGAGCCAAGTGGCATCACTAATCACAAAGTTGTAAGTTATGACATCACTAATCATCATTTCTAAGGATATATATTAAATTTTTATTACAGCAACTCTGAATTCACTTGAAATTGTTGGTTAATAAAGACTGTAGCCACTCCACTAACATGATCTGCTGAAAATGCTGTACAGCAAGTGTCTCATTTTAATTCATTAAAAATTTGATTTGTAATGCGTTGTTTAACAATGCAGTTAGGGCATTCTGAGAGTTAAAGCTCAACACAACAGCTCCCTGCATTTTGCTAACACTGTGGGTGGTACTTAAACGAGAACTGTGACAAGATATAGTGTTCTCTATCTTTTAAGTTATACACAGTAAAGTTAACAGTTGAGGGTAGGGACAGACAGGGAGATTCGGGGAGATTCTGTCGCCTGGCGTTTTTAGCAGGCGACAATCTCCCCGAATTTCCTTCTTCCTGTCTGCCGCTAGTATAAGTGATAAAGCGCCAGCGCCTGTGCACACGCTGCGCGGCGATTTCCGGAATCGCCCGAAGTTTCCTCATGAAGTATCTGCGGGCGATTCCGGAAATCACCGCGCAGCGTGTGCACAGGCGCTGGCGCTTTGTCACTTATACTAGCTGCAGACAGGGAGAAGGAAATTCGGGGAGATTGTCGCCTGCTAAAAACGCCAGGCGACAGAATCTCCCCGAATCTCCCTGTCTGTCCCTACCCTTAAAAGAATAGAGTGCTTTTTCAGAGTTAAACCTATTACTTAATGAAACAATAGCCTAATATAATCTCTGCATCCTCAACCAAGCTTTTATTAATCCCACACAGCCAAAACCAAAAGCGGGATAGTCTGGGACAATGGGTCATCATAAACAGCTCCCAGTATGTTCCTCTTTCCTGATAAAATCCGCCCCCTGGCATGAAGTCAAATCTGCACCCCCCTGGAGGAGCCAATCATGCTGATTCCCCCCCACAAAAGTTGATGTCATAAAGACACGCCCTCCATCAGAAGCCTGCCATTTGCAATGAATTATGGGGATTGTAGTTTAAATGTCACATTCATTCCATTTTTATGTTTAACCCTCCACAGTTGGTTATAATGGGGATCAGAGAAGAAATACAATAATAGCTATTATCTCAGCCATAAAGCAGGGCAGGGAAGTTTCTTTTAATGGGTACAGCGAGGAGCTGTACCAATGTGAAATAATGTGTTATAAACTTATCTAGAACCTCAGCCATACAGCATAAAGTATAGCACACAGGCAGTGTAGGACAGGCAGAGTAAGGCAAACACACAGGAACCTAGTATGTTATGTACATAACTGAAATATATGTGTGTGTATATAAATTATGTTCATACATACTCCAGCTTGTCTGAGGTTTGATCAGGTGAATAATGCAGTATGGGTCTGAGGTAACAGTACAGGGTTTTACAGACATGAACAATACTGGAGGAGCTTATAACCAAAACAAAACACGCCCCCGCCCCCCCGACAAGGAGCAGCACTGCTGAAATGATCCTATACAATCAGTTTGAAAAGTTCTTTTCCAGATCTTTGTTAATAAATGCAGCTTGTCAATACTGCTTGCCTGTCTACAGACCTCTGTCTGTAGGTGTTGCAAACAGATATGATGTAACTACAGGGTGAGGGAGGGGAAATATGACCCAGGGAACATTGGCGGGACTAAGTGAATTTCGCTGAACTGAATAGACACTCCTACTTTCAGATTCCGAAAATGCATGATCTGGAGAGCTGTCAGAAATGAGTAATAAGCTAATGTGTAGAACACAAATTTGATGCAGTTGGGTATAGATTTTATTGTACTAATTAAAAGTTATATATAAGAGAGCTCATGACAATTTACTTTAAAAGGAATCTGTGGAGTATTGTTTCTTTCAACAGAAGCATAACGGAAGCTTCAATTTCTGCATTTAAATGCAGATATAACTGAGTTGGAATGGTCTGGGAATGGTCATATTTTAATGTCTATAAAAATAAAAGGCTTATTTATAAATACAGTATATTTTTCCTTTGAGAGTGCAGTATGTACATAATTCTGTCCTTTCATTAAAAGGTTCAATTGCTGCATAATTTCCATAACCTGTACTGGGAAGCATTTATATTTCTGCAAGCAATGGAATGTGAATACCACGTGTAAGGGCACATATCAACACCATACCACATCTTGTGTCTGCTAAATAGAGACTTACTGGTGTTTTCAGGGGAAATAAAATCAGCTCAGATTTATTACTCAAATTATGATGTTGTCACTGGTCAAAATGACAAATGTAAATTATTTCTTGGCAAGACCTGTGTTTGCTCTTGGCGAAAGCCCTAAGTGTAACAGCAGACAAGGTAGCTTTGTAAACTCTAATGTAACATAAGGTCATTAAGAACCAGATGAAGGCCTAATATGGAGGGGGAGGGCTTCCATATTTCCTTGATAATATTTGTATATTTTACTATATTCTCTATACATAACTATGTAAAAGTGCCTCATGTGGAAAAAGAAATTAGAATATACCAATATTTAAATATGATAATTTTTTTATGGGAAACTATACATACCTAAACAAATTAATGCAAAAATGCTCAGCATGCTCTTATGAGTACTTTTACATTTCTTTCTCTTACTGGCAGTTGTACACTGTTAATAATCAGTTTTTGCAACAGAAGTGACCCTGCTTTCCCTGCCAGCCAGAAAAAAAGCCTTAATTGCACATTTGCTAAGAAATGACACTGCCTTAGTATGCCCTAAAATGCACACCGTACACATGAGCTTTAAAAGTTTGGCTGACTTCAGCCATAAAACCCAAATGTCTGGGTACATTTCAGCTTGAGAGTCAGTTTTAAGAGACTAGCCTCCCAGATTTGATTTGTCGGATCACAGACCAAAAGTGATGTCCTGCGGCTTCTGACTTAAACAAATAGAACGTGGCCATCCACATATATATGAAGAAACAATATCCATTTCTTGGATACCTCAAAGTGAAGGCCATTGTGTCGCCATCTTTAAACATAAAACAGATATTCAGATGCATAAAAGAAAACACATTTTTTATATTAATTTTACTTAAAATTACTGCTCCCAATACTGTCTACTGTTTAGATACAGAGCATAAAAGAAATGTATGCTTTAAAGTATTTTTTATTTTAATACATATTATATATGCAAATAAAATGTAAATGTTTACAAAATCTCTTATTTCACCTTATTGGAAAAATTACATATAGCAATCCTAGCTCATGTTTCCATTATGGATGGCACCATCAGTTCCCTTTAAGTTTCACTTTACCAAAAAGCAAGGCAGGAGGGTTGCCAATGCACTGGAGGCATAAACACCAAACTAACAGAACTCTCTAGAGCAGAGACTGCATGCTGGTTAGACGATTTTACACCCTGCATAAAAAGGCTAGAAGGAGGTGAGGTCATTGGCTACTGCCACTGAAATCAGGAAATCAGGTAAATGTATGTCTGTATACCTTAAGAATTTTGAAGGTATAATGATTCTTTACGGTCATGGGAAATTTTTTTCTCAAAATACATCAGTTAATAGTGCTGTTCCCCAAGTCATGTGACTTGTGCTCTGATAAACATATCAGGGTAAGGCCAGACGGGAAGATTCGGGGAGATGTGTCGCCTGGCGACTAATTGCCTCTTCTTTGGGGTGACAAATCTCCCCAAACCGCTTCCCCCTGCCTTCCAGCGGCTTTAATGAATAATCGCCTGCACCTATTCACATGCGGCGCTGGCTTTTCCGAAGTTGCCTCCTTAGGAAATTTTGAGCGATTTCGGGAAAGCGAAGCGCCGCATGTGAATAGGCGCAGGCGATTATTCATTTAAGCCGCTGGAAGGCAGGGGGAGATTAGTCACCAGGCGATTAGTTGCCAGGTGACGAATCTCCCCAAATCCCGTCTGGCCTGAACATAACGCTTTACTGCTGTACTGCAAGTTGGAGTGATATCAAACCCCACCCCCAGCAGTCTAACAACAGAACAATGGGAAGGTAACCAGATAACAGCTCCCTAACACAAGATAAAAGCTGCCTGGTAGATCTAAGAACAGCACTCAATAGTAAAAACACATGTCGCACTGCGTACTATTCAGTTACATTGAGAAGGAAAAACAACAGCCTGCCAGAAAGCAGTTCCCTCCTAAAGTGCTGGCACAAGTCACATGACCGGAGCAGCTGGGAAATTGAAAAAATGGCTAGTCCCATGTCAGATTTCAAAACTGAATATAAAAAAATCTGTTTGCTCCCTTGAGAAATGGATTTCAGTGCAGAAGTCTACTGGAGCAGCACTATTAACTGATGCGTTTTGAAACAAACATGTTTTCCTATGACAGTATCCCTTTAACTGATGCAGTAAAGCATACTTTTTGTAACTGTGGTTTGAGCATTAATTGTATATACAGTATTATGCCAGCATTCATTGTATGTTTACACTACCCAGAGTTAGACCATTAGCTCTTTGGCGTAAGTATATTCTTTCCATAACACCATGAACACAGAATATTTTAACAGCTGTAAGGAAGTGATAATAAGGTAGCAGGTTACTTACAGCTGACATAAGAGCGACTGTCATCTTCACAGAGATCATGCAACTGTTGAAACTCTTCTTGTGCCAATTCGAAACGCTGCTGCTTAATTTGGTAAATCTCCTTCTTGGCATTAAGGGCCTCCTGGGCAACAACCAAGTATTCTTTTAGCATGCGTTCCTGTTCTCGTCTCCACTGCTCTCGTGGGTCCTCAACCTGGGTAAGTTCTATAAGACAGATACAGAAATTGCAATAGCAAATTTGTGCACTAACTGGACTTCATGGGTCATTTTTGGGGTGACAACTTCATTTCAAAAGAATCTCACAATCAACAATGACACATTATATATATATATATATATATATATATATATATATATATATAT